>CAEFZP010000331.1:0-47500 GCA_903064625.1 Mallotus villosus
CCTGCTGTCGCCGTCTCTCGGAGGCCGAGGCCTAACTTTGTCTACAGGGCTGGTTGAGGATACGTATACACACATTCATTCCTCTGGGGCTGACGGGCTCTCTCACTTCTCTTCCCTCTATTCTCTCTTCTCTCTCCTCTGGTTGTCTCTCTCTCTCTCTCTCTCTTCCCCTCTGTGTTTGTATTCTCTCTCTCTCTCTCTCTCCCTCTGTGTGTCTCTCTCTCTCTCTCTCGGGTCTCTTTCTTTTGTTTTCACCACCCCATCTGCACCGTTTGTTTCATTTCCACATTCTGGCCTGTTTGGGAAGAGGCTGGGGTCTCTTGTACGGGTGGATTGTTCCAATAATGTTGTAATTCATGTGGTTAATTATAATATATATATCTCGAGATATGTGGATATAGAGTAGAGTAGAGATGATAGAGTAGTATAGAGAATAGATAGATATAGTAAAGCTGAAATGTATATGAAAATCGTTACTTAGATATGTATATATAGGGGCAGGGGCTTTTCTATGAGAAAGTTAGTCTATAGTGAGTGGGGAGCTCGTTCTTTACTTTGTGCTTTGAATCACGTCGGACACCCTGTGTATTTTGGATTTGATTGCTGTACGGCTAGCTGACATAGATCTCTGACGAGTCTGGCTCCTAACTGAGAGTAATATTAGATAAGATTGGACCCGTGTCCATCCAGCGCTTTCACACACACATGTACAAACTCACACTGTACACACACACACACACATAACACATGTACACACACACCACACTCAACAAAAAAGACAGGGCCTTTTCATTCGAAATATCTCTCGTGCCACCCCCCAGTGTGACGAAGGGAAATCAGGAAGTCCTTCAATCCCACCATTCACCGCCCATTCGTCCACCCTCCCTAAATTCTCCCTCCCTCACTCACCCTGAGCCCTCTCCACCTTCTCCACACGATAATAACTGGAGGGGTTTTTAGCAGGTTGCCGAAAAAAACAAGGCCATGTGTGGAATTGCTCACACTGACTACGTTTGGCCTGCTTTGATTCTCGCCATAAGGCCCAGGTCACTGCCCGAAAGAACCATGCAGAGGAGAGAAGAGAGAGAGAGAGAGAAGAACGAGGCCAGGAAAGAGAGAAAAGAAAGAGAGAGAGGAGGAGAGGGGCTCAGAGCTACAGAGAGGGATTGGCTCAGAGGCAAGGGGGAGGAAAACAAGGATAACATGGATCAGACCCCGACTCGCACGCCAAAAGATGTGACCAAGAGGAGAAGCAAAAACAAGGCAGAATGGAAGGGGCAGTGAAAAAATCGGATTCAGAGTGAGAGTCGGTGTTATCTTCGAGGTTAGAGTGGGTTCTTACACAGGATTAGTTAGAAGTGGATGGAAAAAGCGACAAAAGGACTCGCTTAGGTAGATGAGTTCAGTAAAATATAAGAAAAACAGGAAAAAGAGGAAAGTAAAGCAAAACAAGGAACAGGTAAGTAAAAGCAAAAAAGGAAAACAACAGGGTAATACAGAAAGAAAAGCGAAAGGGAAAAGGGTAATTCAAGAAATACGGAACAGAGTCCTCCCAGACCCCCGGCCCAGCCCCAGACGCCTCCAGCCCCCGGCCCCAGCGTCCTCCAGCCCCCCGGCCCAGGTCCTCCAGCCCCCCGGCCCAGCGTCCTCCAGCCCCCCGGCCCAGCGTCCTCCAGCCCGGCCCGGAGCTGCGTGCAGTAAAGGGGGTTTCACGGGGTTCTCAGACGGCTCACAGGTGCTGTAACCAATCAGGTCTAATCTCTGCGAGCACGACAGCCAGCTCGTCTTCAGCCTCGGAAACACTGGGCCTTTGTTCAAGGAGACTTCATAACAGATAATCATGTCTTCACTGTTTCCTGAGTTTAGGCCAGAATCAAAAGGGCCCCGTAGGATGGTCCGCTTGAGGTGGGGGAGGAGGAGGAGGAGGAGGAGGAAAACCTCCTGTGTTTCTTTCATTGAAAACGTGAACTTATAGATGTAAACGTGTTTTGCATTATCGGTGTGCGGAGGGAAGCTGAGAGGAATATGACATTTTGTCTGAGGTGGCCGGCGCTATTACACGCACCAGCTAGCTATATCCACAACCCTTCTGGAACTCTCCTGGAATTCTACACGAGAAAAAAGACATGATCTGAAACCTGGGGCTTTATCTCTCTCTGAGGCACCTGCTGGGAACAGTGGTCAGGCCGAGGGAGAGAGACATAGAGGGAGAGAGACAGAGGGAGAGAGGGAGAAGGAGAGAGAGAGAGAGGGAGAAGGACGAGAGAGAGAGACGAGAGATAGAGAGAGAACGGGGTAGCGAGAGTGTGTGCTCGCATGCGTGGCGTTCAAGCGGCCTAATCATTCCTCGCAGACTAATAAGAAACCAAAAAGAATATGAAATAACTATGAAGAAGAAGAAATAATTGGACTGGCCCACACTATGTTTTAATAGAAAGTAGCTATTCGATCTCCATGGTAAATATCTTTCCTTGGCTCTGGTAGAAGTCTCCCTCTCGGGTTACTCGTCGACTCTGGGAACGACGTTGGGAACTGTAAGTGTTACATGCGAGGAGGCTGTGGAAGCGGAGGAACGGAACGTTCTCCGAGGTGTGGGCTCATGGGGACGCTCGCGTCACACCTGCTGCTCCGAACCCCCCATCGCTGTCGTCTCATCTGAAGCACGAGAACAAAAGGGGAAATAGATTTCACCGAGAGTCCGTGGAATCCCTCGTTTGAATGTCGTTACGGCAGGGAGGGAGGGAGGGAGGGTTGGGGGGAGGGAGGGAGGGAGGAGAGGTGGAGAGGGAAAGAGGGAGCGGTTTTAAACTTCAGTTTGCATCATTTCCTCCCACAGCGTTGAGCGTTCTCTCTCTCTCCTGTCTAGTCTGGAAATTCCAGATATTTTTGTTGGAGTTGTGAGTCGAAAGGTGGGAGAGAGAAAAGGGATAGGGGAGAGGAGGAGGAAAAAGGGAGAGCGAGAGAGGACGGGACTCTTCCTCACTCACGTGGCCGGGGTCGCCATCGCCGTCCCTTCGGCGATACGTCCGTTCCCGAGCGAGGCGGGGGTCGCGTGCCCTCCCAGCGTCCCAGCGTCCCACGTCCCGTCCCAGCGTCCCAGCGTCCCAGCGTCCCAGCTCTTATCTCGGGTGACCTCTCAGTCAGACGTGGCAGGAGATAGCCAGGCCAGGTCTGCAGTGGAAACGAAAAGGCCATTTGGCTCGGAGGAGGAAGAAAGAAGAAAAAAAACCCTCTCTGTTGGGAATTTCATTGAAAACAAGGAATGGGAGATTCCAACGTGCATGCCAGGCTTTCATGCCAAATTACCTTTAATGGGATATTAAATGGCAAGAATCTCGCCGAATGTTTTCTTGTTGCTCCGTACCAGATTTTTGCCCCGTCCGATATCCTATAGATCATTATACGGCAAATAATCTTATGGTTTTCTGTGAAAGGGGAGAGAGGGATCTCGGTCAGACGCTACACAGGTTCTGACAGGGGGTATGTGATCTCGGGTCCAGCTCTCTGTCAGCCTGCGTGCAGGACCATCACATCTGATCCATCAGCAACAACAAGCCTCGCGACGTTAGACCGCTATCAGTTTTTACGCCGTGCCATCTGCCGATGCTTTTCATTTCTTCTCAGCAGCTGTTGTGGCCGATCGAGTTTCCAGAGATTTCTTATTTTTTTACGATCTCTCCCTAGATTCGATTAGCGAATGGGCCAGATTTAGAAGCGAACGCAATTCTGTCGACACGACTCGCTGTGTATAATTGCTCTCTCTCATGATATATGCTTCTGTTCATCATGCTATTGTTTAAGAATCTTAAACTGCGTTCGGCCTGTTTCTAGTAAATCTAGGATCTTTTCTGGGGGGAAAAATAGACGTTTCATGGTTTTATAATGACTTTTAATGAGTCCCCAAGACTTTGTTTTCGTGTTGCTCCTTTTGAGAACGCACTCGGTTCTCCGAAGGAGCTCTTGCACAAGACTGGGATCTAGACACAGGCCATCGCTCCCCCCCCACCCCCCTCGCTCGCGCGCTCACCTGCGTTTTATGGCTTGGAGAGTGACTTGTTACCGAAGGCAGGCAATATTTAACACGTAGTTGAGTCTGAAATATGTTAAATGAAAACAGTAGTGTTTGACGGGACTATCGAGACTCGTAAGGCCCTTTCAAATTAGGCCACAGTCAGAGCCAAGACATTTAGAATCATTAGAGAATTGTACGCCGTTTCAAGAGCGCTTAAATATATCTCCCTAAATGGAAAGCTTTTTATTTTGGGGGGGGGGGGGCTGGGGGGGGGGGGGGTGGGGGGTGGGCGAGACCACCCAGATGGCTCCTTAGAAAAAGAAACGAGAGATTCGTGTTCCCATTCCACGCTCGCTACTCTCCTCAGACCTTTCGCGTTACGTCTACATTGTCCCTTACGATCCCCCGTCATTGATCTCCGCCCTTCCTGTTGTCAGCTACCTATGCATAAGCCTATTCTTACTGATTGTACCGCCCATGTGCTCCTACGGTTCGACCGGCAAGCAGACGCGCGTACAATGCGTTGACTGGAACCGAGGGCGTACTCTCTTCTCTGTGCCTGCCTGTTATGCTGTTCTCCCCGTCCGCAACTATCTGATTATTCCCGGGCAACTTTTTTTGTCTCTTATCCGTTCAGAACTATCTCCCCCTCCTGACGGGCCCCAGCTGAGGGTTGATTTGGGAGGGGTTGGAAGCTGACCCGGCGAAGGGACCAGGGCGGATATCACTTGGTCCCACAGTCCCGCAAGGCCTTGTAGTTCAGAAGCCACTAAATAATCAACGCGCGATGGGGCCGTGCTTCGCAAGTTTTAGGAGCTTAGAGAAATCGATTAGGTATTCCATACCGGGCTTGTTTGGCGGGCCCCCCCATTAATTTGCGATCATTATAGAAGGCTATTTGCTAGACTTTGGGTTGCTCGGCCAAGTAAAAATTGGATCGGTATCGTAGCTATCATCAATGTGCGTACGCCGTCATACGATCTGGGCAGATGATATTCCAACCGAGGTATAACCCGAATCGGACTCTTTTTTTGCGCGGGACGGAGAGCGCTGACAGCTGACCGGGACAGAATAAGAAAGACCCAGAGGACAGATATCAAACGATAGAATACGCGTTAAGTCTTGCGCGTGTCGGTAAAAGGAGCAAAGGGACGCGGGAAGCTGACCGGGTAAGTTGATGTGATGCAAAAGATGAGAACGGGCGGACCATACTACCTTGGTTGTGTTCGTAGTTTGGGTCCGGAAGTCTTTTTGTCTTATTTCTTTGGCTGCATCTCCTTCGGGTCGAAGCGGAAAGGGCAAGGTGTTCTTGCTGTGGTCGGAGCGGTACGACGAGGAGATCCAATTTAGCTTTTTGTTCAAACTAGCTGTTACTGCCTGTGGAGAGAGTGCAATGTGCCTGGGTGGGACAGTTGATGGATATGGAGTCCCACAGTAGGAAAGAAACAAAGAGAGAGAAGGAAAGAGAGAGAGAGGAAAGGAGAGAGAGAAGAGAGAGAGGAGAGAGAGAGAGAGAGAAAGAGAGAGAGATGAGAGAGAGGAGAGAGGAAGAGAGGAGAGAGAGAAAGAGAGAGAGAGAGAGAGAGAGAGAGAGGGAGAGAGAGAGAGAGAGAGAGAGAGAGAGAGAGAGAGAGAGAGAAAGAGGACGAGAGAGAGAGAGAGAGGGAGAGAGAGAGAGAGAGAGAGAGAGAGAGAGAGAGAGAGAAGAGAGAGAGAGAGAGAAAGAAAGAGAGAGAGAGGGAGAGAGAGAGAGAGAGAGAGCGAGTAGGAGCTAGAGAGAGCAGAGAGAGGAGAAAACGAGAGAGAGGAGAGGGAGCGAGAGATACGAGAGAGAGATAGAGAGAGGAGAGCGAGAGCTAGAGAGAGATAGAGTAGCAGATCGTCTATCTCTCTCGCTATCTCTCTCTATCTCTCGATCTAGCTCTCATCTCTCTCTCATATCTCTCTCTCTCTCTCTCTCTCTCTCGTCTCTCCTCTCTCTCTCTCTCTCTCCCTCTGAGGAGGATCATCTCAGGAATCCAGCTCCAGCGGTGGACTGGCCACGGCTTCGTCTTTCCACCCGTTCACGAGGGAGGGGGAGGGAGAGAGGGGAGGAGGGGGGAGGGAGGGAGTTCCAACAGAACAATCATGGCCAAGACACACTGGGCCCAGAGCTGGCGTGGAGAGCCCAGAGTATTTGGATGTGCGTGCGTATGGATTCGGGGGGCACTCGCTATATTTCTCTAGGTAGGCCTCGCGGAGGGAGTCTGTGGGAGGATGAAAGTGAGCAGAGCGGCGGTGAGTGAGAGAGAGGGAGCGAGCCACTCACTGACCACTCTCTCTCCACCTGCGACTTTCCATGGCTGGCAGTCATGATTGTGTGTGTGCGCGTGTGCACGCGCGCGTGTGTGTGTGTGCCACGCTGACTGTGCTCAGGTTTGCGTCCCTCTGGGAGTGGCCCGTGTAAATGACAGGAGCGGCGGTGGCCTGGCACATTGTGGTCACACCGCTCGGGGAGAAAACAAGGAGTCGGGGAGTCTCTTTAAGATCGATGTCGCCCTCAAACGCTCAGACAGAAAACTGGGTGTGATTCAAACAGAGGAGACGGCCACAGAGAGGGAGGGGAGGGAGGAGGGGTGGAGGGAGGGGGAGGGAGGGAGGGACAAGGGCGCTTAGTCAGAATAAAACTGCCATTTGGGTGCCGAGTGTGAACCGACAAACACGCGCCCTGCTGTGTTTAGAGCGAGGCCTCCGAACCCTCCGGGGCCAGGCTGAGTGCACGTTATTGCACATTAATGGCGTTTCCTCCACCCCGATCGTTTTTAAATCGCCCGTGCGCGGAGTGTTTGGGTCTGCTCGAGTCCACAGTGCGCACACACAGTCCTACCCCACCCCCCCCCAGTCTGAAAACACAGCTGTCCCAAAGAACAGCAGACTCTTCCTAACCATAACCCACCCCTGTGTGTGTATAAAACACTAATTGTTTCCATTTGAAAAACAGACCCCGGGTCTGAAGCTATTGTCCCCAGACGTGCGTGCGTGCGTTCCCACGGGCGAAGCTGGGACTGAAGGGGGGGGAGTGAGTGTGAGAGAGAAGGAGAGCCTCTTCATGAAAGACTGAAGGTGTGACCTAAACAACTCGGAGCGGCCCTCACATCATGCTAAGTGTGTGTGAGGCCCCGGGAACCTCAAGCCGACCCCAGGGCACTCGTAACATAATGTTGCAGAATGCAGAGCAAACATATCATTTGGGTTCCAGCTCCACACAAAAAAGGTTATTTTAGTCAAAGAAAACACTTCAAGAATCCAAGCAAATTGTGTTTAGGCAAGACATTCGGTGGTTGTACACTTCTTCCTCTTTTTTTTCTCCTCTCAGCTTTTTGTGTACTGCAAACAATATCCTGTTTGTGTCCGTGAACATTATTGGGGAAGGCTGGAGGCGGGAGGAGCGAGGGGGACGTTGCGGTTGGTCGGTCTGTCTGTCTGTCTGTCTAGTACCTCCACGGTCCCGAGGGAGAAAGTGGTGGTGAAGAGAAGTCATCTGTGGACTAGCTCGGCCGTAAGACATCGTCACCAGTTCCCCCTCACCAGGTGACACCCTGCTGGGTACGGTCAGGACGGTAATACGTCCCCCTGATCCCGCTGGCTCTCTGCCGTCGTGAGCTCCGTGTTTGAAATGTGCCCAGACTGGATCCACAGACAGCTGGGCCCGAATCTCTCCTCCCTACCCCAGCCTCTGGAAGCCTTCATCAAGTTGCCGGGCGGTATCGCTGCAAACACACACACACACACACCGTCTGGCGGTATCACTGTAAACACACACACACACACACACATGCACACTGTCGAATCGCTTGGCGGTATCACAGCATACACACGCGAGCACACCAAAACCGAACGCGTTAACAAGCTATTTACTTTCTCATCGAGTGGAGCTCTCCAGCCCTCTTATTTGGCTGATTTACGTGGGCCCTGATTAAGCCCGTGTTTACAGCCGCCCCGTAAACAGACACGCTCACGGAGGTTTTTGAAAAACCGCCGAAACGCTGTTATTATTTCTGCATCTCCCAAAGACAAAGCGGAGATTCTCATTGGGGGAATCCTTGTTATCTTTCCCCCGGGGCCTCCAAGGCTGCAGCTCGACAGAGCAGGAATGTCGCTGTGTCATCTGCCTCGCAGACGCGCAAGGGGGGAGAGAGAAGGGCGGGTCGAGGGGTCGGATCACTGCTTCTCCACCCGGTTTTTGTTTTCGAGATCCAATTTGCACCACGGGCAATCACGTCGTGACCTTCGGAACCGTAAAAAACGGATACGAGTTGTTCCTTATTAAGAGAACTCGACTGTGAATGTGCCTATTTACTTTCATTTAAAAGGAAATTAATGACGTTTTTTTCTTTCTTTCTTTCTACTTGCTCTGCTTGTCTTCTGGCTATCAAAGCAGGTTTTGTTGACACTGTTTATTTAAGGTGAAGCCTTTATTCGCGGTGTGTGACTCGAACACTGGCGATGTTCTGAACTAGAGGATGAACCAGCCCAGTGAGAAGTCCTAATGCAGTTATTTCATGCAGCTACAGCGTGCCGTCTGTATAGCAGCCTGCACCGATTCATACGGTGCAATATTCCCGTTGGTAATTTCCGGCCCCATTCCCAGTTAATCTTTTCATTTTACAACTTTTTCCCTTGTCTACTTTGCTGTCATGGACGTCTTTGTCGCTGTAGGGAAAGCAGACAGTATTTTCCATATTCCGTAAGGTGTCTCTCGCTGTGGCTTGTTGCTGGCAGAACAGCCAAGTGGCAGAGTGGGCCTTTCGAAAGCCCCAGACTTGCCTAGTTCCCGGGCCCAGAGGGGAGGCGGGGGAGGCGGGAGGGGGGAGGGGAGGAGGGGAGGAGGGGGGAGGAGGGGAGGAGGGGGAGTCCCAGAGACGGATTGGCAGTAATGGGTACAGGGGAAAGGTGCCAATGCCATTCACAGGCTTCTTTGACATTATAAAAAAAAAGAACAGGCTGTTAAAAGAAAAGAACAGAAAAGTACGAGGCCATAGCCAAGCCCTGCAGCGTGTCAGGAGAGACTGGAGGAGAGACGGCGAGGGTCGGTCTCTCCCTCTCAGTCACGTGGTCAAAAGAACATACAGTCGGTATAAAACAGGATGTAGGGAGTCATGCCTGGTCTATATATGTGTCTATATGTACCATATCTGTAAAGGCAATACTATTAAAGACTATTAACATTACAAACACTTCATGTTAAGCCCATTCAGGGGGGGGGGTGTTCCTAGTGTCCTAGTCTTGGTTGTAGCTGTAGCTGCTGTTTCTCTCGAACACGGCTGTGGCCGTTCTGACTCATCAGCAGGGTCACGAGTCCTGAGTCACGGCCTCGGATTGGGCCCGCCGTGTTTGACCTGAGTCACGGCCTCGGATTGGCCCGCGGGGTTGATCTCTGGCCAATGGTAGGGGGGGTGGTAGCAGTGATTGCCTCGCGTCTGCCACAGCATGTCTATTCCTCCCTGTCTGAAACTTAAGTGAGGTGAGCTCACTCACTACATGTGTGTGTCTGTCTGTGTGTGTGTGTGTGTGTGTGTGTGTGTGTGTGTGTGTGTGTGTGTGTGACGTGTGTGTGTGTGTTGTATTCACTTGTCTACTAATTCAGCCCAGCCTCTGGTTAGCACAGAGGAAGCGGGTGTTTACTGTTGTTTGTTGCTAACAACAGCAGCAGCTGTAAATGATGATCCCCAACCCGCCCCCTTCCCCCCCCACACACACACACACCCTCACACCCCCCACCCCTCTAAGCAGGTGGATGCTATTCTTCTCTCATCTGTCCTTCCCCCCCACTCCCTCGTTTCCCCCCCCCCGCTCACGCGCGGTTCGGTTTCATCGCTCTCCTCTCCGAGCGTTGTCGATCCCCAGTCCTCCTGTCTTCTGACCTGCGGGGATGTTAAGTGAGCGACTATTTGCGGGACTTTCAAGGCGACGCCAAAAACCATCAGGCTTCTTTTGCTTCCCCCTCAGCGATCTTAAAGCGGCTCTATGAAACCCCAGTGTCAATATAACCCAAAAGGGAAAATATAAGGGGCTGCCTTTCAGTAGCGAAAAAAGTCCAAAAAAGAAGAAAGAACTGAACCCAGGCAAAAATAATAGAAGTCTCGCTATGATTTATTGACGATTTGTAGTTTTTTTGGCACGGCGATTGTTTTAAAAAATCTCAGTTCGAGATGTTTTAGGCAGCGGGGTTTGGAAATACGAGTTTTGCGTGCAGTGGTCCATATTTTGCCGGGGCAGAGGGTTGTTCTGGCTGCACAGGAGTCACTGGAGTGGGGTGGAGGGGGCAGTCCCGCCCTCACCTAGCCTGGGGGTGGGAGGAGTCACACAAGTACACCTTCCAGGTAGAGACGGGATCTGGACACTGGCTGCCTCGACTAAGGCCTAGTGGTTCTCTGCTCGGACACATGCTTTGGAGGCAAACACACACACACACTCACATGCATACACACACACACACACACACAGACACACATGCATACACACACACTCACATGCATACACACACACACACTCACATGCATACACACACACACACACACACAGACACACATGCATACACACACACTCACATGCATACACACACACACACTCACATGCATACACACCCACTCACATGCATACACACACACACACACACACTCACATGCATACACACATACACTCACATGCATACACACACACACACACACACACACACACTCACATGCATACACACACACACACACACACTTACACACAAAAACTGTGCTGCCTTCTCCAAACAGTCACATAATGGTACTGTACAGAAACATGAAGTCAAAGTAAATATAATGAATACAGCTGGCAGCCTTTACACTGTAAATCATGCGCTTGGTGCTTTGGTACTTTGCTGTTAGGTAACATGTTGTGTTAGTTTTCTTTTTGATACCATTGGTATCTAACTCACCCCATCTCCTGACTGAAACTGAGTCAACATGGATATACTGTCATATGCAGCAGTGTAGCACTTAACAATATAAATGGGCGTTCCCTATTCTAACCAATCAGTTACAAACCTCAAACTGTAGCACTGCTAGAACAGTTATCACACCAGATACAAGGTGTTATTCCAAAATGTCTACCACCTGAAAAATGCCCACATTTTCATGTCATATTTTGGGATCTTATGTCTAATAAGAGCCATTTATCAAGATAGTAAGAACATTATTCCCGACAATCTGTCTTTAGTATCATTTCCAAATACAAATTCAAAAGACACTGTTCGGTTTGGGAATAGAACATTTCTGATGGATGCATAGTGCAGGCCTGCATCGCAGCCCGTAGCTGGGCCGTGTAGCGAGCCCGTAGCTAGGCCGTGTAGCGAGCTCGTAGCTAGGCCGTGTGTGTAGCGAGCTCGTAGCTAGGCCGTGTAGCGAGCCCGTAGCTGGGCCGTGTAGCGAGCTCGTAGCGGGGCCGTGTAGCGAGCTCGTAGCTGGGCCGTGTGTGAGCGAGCCCGTAGCTGGGCCGTGTGTAGCGAGCTCGTAGCGGGGCCGTGTAGCGAGCTCGTAGCTGGGCCGTTGTGTGTAGCGAGCCCGTAGCTGGGCCGTGTAGCGAGCCCAGCCAAATTTCCACGGCTGTCTGAAGTCGAAGAACATATCTCACCTGACACGGTGACATAGAGAGTCCCGTCAAAGGCAGGAGCGCCAATCCAGAGGGGGAAACAGGGGAGGGAGAAAGGCATTTGTCAAAAAGATCCCATCTCTCAAAATAGCTGATGGGGGCGGATGACAAAAAGCTTGTTCTAGACACACAACAGATCGGATCTTTCCTCACATAAACAACGTACGCGAGCGTCGTTTGATTTATTCGGTCTGGACCGCGCGAGAACAGCCCGTCCACGGCACCTGAACCACTCTGTTATGGAGAGTCCCTCAGCCAAGAGGTGAAACAGAGGAGAGACTCGGATAGAACCACTGGAGCCCGATTGTCCTCCCTCCCAACTCGCTCTCTCTCTCACACACACACACCTCTCTCCTCTCTCACACACACACCTCTCTCCTCTCTCACGCACACGGGGTGTGTGTGTGTGTGTGTGAGAGAGAGGACAGCAGGTTAAGAGGGGAGGACAATCGGGCCGGGGGGAAAGATGAGAGAGGAGATGGAGCCAGATAAGGAGTCAGGCCGTGGGAGGGAAAGATGAGAGAGGAGATGGAGCCAGATTGGAGAACGTGAGGATTGTACCGGAATGTTCTTGCGAAACCTCCAAAACCCTCGCCGCGGTCTGTTCTGCGAGGGTAATCGTGTCATCTCTCGCTCCCTCTCTCCATCTCTCACTCTCCCCCCCCTCTCTCTTCCCTCCCTTTCGAAATATCCCATCTCTCCCGGTGGAATTGGACTACTAGCCGAGAACAGGAAACACCAGGAAGTGTCGTGATCGGCCTCGTGTTCGCCTCGCCCTCAGCACGGCCGCACAGTCAGCATGGGGTCACATGCACGCGGAGCAGCAGCGAGCGACGCGAGGGCGCTCGGGATGATGAGGTGCCCGCTCGCCTTCGCGGGGGTCCGGGTTGCCAGATTGAGGGCTCGGGGGAGTCGAGTAAGAGGGTGGTGGAGAGAGAGGTGGTGGGGACGTGCGCCGGCGGGATCCGTCGGTCCTGCCCTGCCCTCCGGCCTTGGAGAGCGAGAGAGAGACAGAGGAGAGATAGCGAAGCTAGAGGGCAGAGTGAGAGAGAGAGCGAGAGACGACTGAGAGCAGAGGAGATGAGAGTGGAGATGAGAGGGAGAGAGAGAGAGAGAGAGAGAGAGAGAGACAGAGAGAGGAGAGGGAGGAGAGAGGACAGAGAGAGAGAGGGAGAGAGAGAGAGGGAGAGAGGAGAGGAGGGGGAGAGAGAGAGAGAGAGAGAGAGAGAGAGGGGAGGGTCCGAGCGTGGTGCGGAGAGATACACTCTCTTTGTTTCTTACTCCCATCTAGTCCTCTAGTCTTCTCTCCTCTATCTCCCTGCCCTCTCCTCCCTTGTCCCCATCCGACCTCCGTCGCAAACAAGCGTGGGAACAAATTCCAGCGAGCACTCGCAACAGAGTGTTCATTAGGGCTCAGCTGTCGGGGAGGCGCGTCGGGGGAGAGGGGGGTTTTGTAGATATGGGCGATGACATTGTGGCGGTGGCAGTTCGACGGCCAGCTCGTTAAAAACACCCATATGCTCCCAGACCCTCCCTTACAGGGGCGAGATGTGGCGACGGGGCGGAAAGGATGCCGTCTCCGTGCAGTGTGCGTGTGCATCTGTGTGTGTGTGTGGTGTGTGTGTGTGTGTGGCTGTGTGGAAGTCTGGGAGGGCATTGGCCCTAACGGAAAGCAGCTGGCGTCCACATGAGACCACCTCACCTTCCACAGCCGTGGGCACGTCTGGACTCAAGATCCACACATGCACACAGCACTGCAGGCCATTACTGCTGTACTGAGCAAAGGATGCTGGGGGATGGAGTTCTACCTGGAAACTGAGAATCAAACACTGGACTTACACATACGCACACAGGCAGGGCGAGCATGTGGCCGCGATGCACATCCACACGCACCTCCCCCCCAGCTTGACCTCCAGCACTAGACACATAGGTGTCGTTGGTTTGTCCATGTTTTAAGACATGACCTCTACCCTGTTCATGACTTTCATAGGACACAGTGTAGTTCCCTTTTCAATATACTTCTCTCCTTTCATGATGCGTCCTGTTCTCTCTCTCTCTCTGCTATCTCTCTGCTCTCTCTCTCTATCTATCTCTCTCTCTCTCAATCTCTCTTTCTCTCTCTCTCTCTATCTCTCATCTCTCTCTCTCTCTCTCTCTGGTTTTCTTGACTGTACTGTCAGCCACATGTGATCTTGCTTGTTTTCAAACTAAATATGAGAGAGTGGAGTTTGTGAGTCATGTGAAACATTGTTTCTGTTCCTGTCAAACCATTTCAGTCATTACCTTCCGTACCTTTGTACAGTTCTCCCTGGCTATTTGTTTAGCGTCGTAATCAAGGCACACGGACACACACAGACACACACAAACATGCTCGTATTTGGCCTTTTAGCAACAACGTCATTAATCCTCATTGGGCCCCGGGGTTCACGGAATTAAACATTGTTCTCTCTGTTGTTGTTGCAGAACCCATGGACCATGGATCAAGTAAATGTGACAAGTGAGTGTTTACGATGGTGTACAGCAGTGGTTTCCAAGCGCTACCTCTTGCGTATTAATCAGTGGAGAGCTGCATTGCTTTATTCTCTCTAAAAATGTGTGTGTGTGTGTGTGTGTGTGTGTGTGTGTGTGTGTGTGGTCTCAGTGGCGGAGGCGGCGGGATAGTGGCGGCGCAGCAGGAGAGGGTTCGGGGGAAAGACGAGACGTACTGGAAGGAGATCAACGCCGCCATGGCCCTGACCAACATGGCGCAGGGAAAGGACAGCCCGTCGTCAGGGACGACCAGCTGCATCATCCAGAAGTCGTCCCACATATCGGAGGTCAAGACTGTCAAAGTGCCTCTGGTGCTGCAGAAGTATTAACACGCCCCCCCCCATCCAGCCGCCAGCGTCTCTATGCAACAACGACAACAACAACAAAAACATTCCTGTTTTTTTGACAAACGACAAGAGTGGAAAAGAGAAGAGCAGAAAGTGTTTTCTGCGGTTGTGTTGGTACGGCGTCGGTCGCACGGAAGAGAAGACGGACCGTTTTTTTTTACGACGTCTGTCAGTGTGCACTCGCGGCACACGCATTAGACAAGTGTTGATTATCGTTAACTGCAGTATTTCTCAACGAGACACTTTTGTAATGTTAACTTATTTGATGAGTCGGATTTGAATTTTTATACTATATACGGTTCTTTTTTTGTTTCTTTTTTTTGTTTTCGTTGCCAAAGTGCCTTTTTGGAAGCGCCACACCCATCTAACGGACCAAGTCACAGATATTATAGTGCCTCTCAGATTGTGAAGGATTATCGGTAAAGGGAAACGCAACAGTCGAACGTTTCCCCGCAAAAGAATCGTTCGGTTTCTGTCACTCGCACGTGCCTTACAGGATGGAGCGTCTCACCGTCGGAAGCACAGCTGACCTTAACAACTCAAACACACACACACACAACCCCACCCCAAAGACACACACGCACGCGCTCAAAAGATATTGCCCGAGCAAACGCAGCAGTCTCCCTGATAGCGGTGTGTTCCCTGCGAGTTGTGTCTGCGCTCTTCATTATGACTGTACATGTAACCCTGTTATGTCTCAGTCACACCCCAGAGCTCACCTGCCAACAATAACTGTGAACACAGATAAGACTGACCAGCCCACACTCTCACTCAGCTGGGCTCAGAGACTGAAGCCATATGGAGGCCCGCTGCCCCCTCCTCCCTGCAGCCTCCCTGCAGCCTCCCTGCAGCCTCCCTGCAGCCTCCCTGCACCTCCCTGCAGCCTCCCTGCCCCTCCTCCCTGCAGCCTCCCTGCCCCCAGCCTCCCTGCCCCCAGCCTCCCTGCAGCCTCCCTGTCCCCAGTCTCCCTGCCCCTCCTCCCTGCAGCCTCCCTGCCCCCAGCCTCCCTGCCCCCAGCCTCCCTGCCCCCAGCCTCCCTGCAGCCTCCCTGTCCCCAGTCTCCCTGCCCCCTCCTCCCTGCAGCCTCCCTGCCCCGCCCCTCCTCCCTGCAGCCTCCCTGCCCCCAGCCTCCCTGCCCCCTCCTCCCTGCAGCCTCCCTGTCCCCAGCCTCCCTGCCCCCAGCCTCCCTGCAGCCTCCCTGTCCCCAGCCTCCCTGCCCCCTCCTCCCTGCAGCCTCCCTGCCCCCTCCTCCCTGCCCCCTCCTCCCCTCAGCCTCCCTGCCCCCTCCTCCCTGCCCCCTCCTCCCTGCAGCCTCCCTGTCCCCAGCCTCCCTGCCCCCTCCTCCCTGCAGCCTCCCTGCCCCCAGCCTCCCTGCCCCCCTCCTCCCTGCAGCCTCCCTGCCCCCTCCTCCCTGCCCCCCTCCTCCCTGCAGCCTCCCTGCCCCCTCCTCCCTGCCCCCTCCTCCCTGCAGCCTCCCTGCCCCCTCCTCCCTGCCCCCTCCTCCCTGCAGCCTCCCTGCCCCCTCCTCCCTGCCCCCTCCTCCCTGCAGCCTCCCTGTCCCCAGCCCTCGGCCTTGGTTAGCAGTGTACCGCGGGGGAAGGATCCTGCTCATCAGCACATTTTGAACTTGCACCTCACACGTGCGCTGACACACACACCACACACCACACACACACATTTGGAGGCTTGGTACTGTATCGGTTTAAACAAAGAGGGCCATGACCTAAAAGGGATGTTTTTGTAGTTGCTGGTTATCAGTGTTGTTTTGTTTGAGCGACGTTGCCTTCTCAAGTGGACGGTGGATGAACAAGGTACTGCGGGGCGAAAGGCCCTCCTCTCCCAATCTCAGCCGTCTGTATGATCCCCCCCACCCACCCCACAGCTGTTTAAAATTACATTCTAATTGCTGTTTACAAGAAGGCAGAGACGGACTAGAATGTTTGATGATCTCTTTATTCTCTCTCTCTCTCTCTCTCTCTCTCTCTCTCTCTTTCATTCTCGAAATCCCAATTTTCAGTATTATCTCTTCAGCCAGCAAGTGTTCAAGTGTTTGTTATTGTGAGTTTGTATACGTGTGGTTGTTCGGTTATATCAAAGTTTCCCTTGGTTAACCGTACTTAACCCGTACTGCATTAAGTACTCCTTATGTGATTGTATGGAAAGACTGTCCTTTAAATACTTATAAAGTATGGACATGCATATGTTATTTACATTGTAACAGCCAGTGCCAAGTTCGCAGTTGAGAGAAATTGAGTCGGACTGTCGGGGTAACCATAGTTGGCCATTTCGGCCGACTGCCTAATTTAATGTATATCTTCAAGGTACTGTTTGTGTGTCAAAATGTACACTCCTTTAGGTCTCGCGCGCAGGTTTGCCTTTTGTTTGACAACCTGGACTGCGCTCGTGGCAGACGCGTGATGAAGACAAGCTGCACGGAGTCCCTCTCAGACCCAGACTCTTGATCTGGAACGTGCGAACCCCCCCGTTACTCCGAGTCCCTCAGCAGAACACACGGCCGTGTCTCTCGCCGAGGGAGAGGAAGCCAGACGACGTGTTGACGACACATATCTACAGGGGGAGAGGGAGAGAGGGAGAGGGAGGGGTCAACGGAAGAGGTCAACTCACGCTATTTCCAG
This sequence comes from Mallotus villosus, assembly GCA_903064625.1. Taxonomy (NCBI): domain Eukaryota; kingdom Metazoa; phylum Chordata; class Actinopteri; order Osmeriformes; family Salangidae; genus Mallotus; species Mallotus villosus. Next base: position 17,184 of record CAEFZP010000331.1, read on the forward strand.
TTTACCGTGCCTGTTCTGCGCGGCGGTCGTTCCCAAGGCCGTGTTGTGGCGTGGGAGGGGTGGGGAGGGAGGGAGGGGGTGGGGGGGCAGGATGGGGTTGGAGGGGGGGGGCGCAGTGTCCACATGTGTTTTCTATCCACCTGATCCAGGGAGGGAGGGTGCCGCAGGGCAGGCTAGAGCCCCCTGTCTCCGCGTGCCTCTAATACCCCCTCTCCGTCCTCCTCCCCGCCTGCGTCTGGCTCCAGCCCTCCACGCACCCCTCACACGGCACACCCTCTCCTGGCCCCGGGAGAGAACAGGGAGACGGGCCGTCACCGGCACAGAGCAGCCCATTGTGTTGCCGTACCTGCGAGCCTGGCAGGAAGCAGTGGGTAAGCAGCCACAGGCCCCCGGGGCACGTGGGCTGTTCCACATGCGGCCGTAACTGTTGTGCATCTCTAGGCTGGTACAACCGCCCCCGATTTTAAATCGTGTCGACAAATCGAAAGCGGTTTTCTTTCTTTCTTTTTTTTTCGTCATATTATGTTAGAAAATCTATAAATTATTAAGGATTGTACAAAAAAACAAAAGAGGTGACAGTAGTCCGTTTTTTTTATTTTTTATTAAGTTATATGAATTCAGATTTTTGATAGAGACTGGATTTTTATCCAATGACCAAATGCATAATATCTCATTGTATTGTCTGATCGCATTTATGTCAAAGTTTTGTGTCTTTCCTTTTTTAAACTATGGTTACTGCCACCAAACAATGAATAAACCTTTAAACAAATTCAATTATATTGCCTTTTTACTGTTGGTATTTTTTGTGTTCAGTGTAAGGTTTTGTTTTGTCTCCATTCCACTGTGCCAAATGTGAAACAGTATGGATGAGATAGCCATCGACACACTAAATGCTTTGAGGACACGCGAGACAATCCTGCATGAACACATCTTAGGAGGCCATTGCTAACCCAACCCTTTGTTTGGGGAATAACCATAAGACTCAAACCATCATGTAGTGATGGAGCTGGTGATTAGCCGGGAGTTCAAGAACACAGTGTTTACATCTTTCACTTTCTTTCCGGAGCTTTCTAGATAAGAGAGCCATTCATTACACTCAAAACAATCGCTCCATGGTTTCTCCTCAGTTAAAACGGCAAAACCGAAGACAAATACGAGCCCTGAAATAGATTAGAGTGCAGGGATAATGTTATTACCTCGAACGTAAAAAAAACAGTTTGTACCGTGACACATCTGTCTGTGGTCTGATTGTACGGCACTTTGGTCAACGGTTGTTGTTTTTAAACGTGCCTCTATAAATAAACTTGACTTGACTTGGACGTCAATACGGCCTGTGCGGGGACAACATGCTTGTTTACGATGCGGAAGGCGAGGTTTCTGAGAGCGTTCGCCTAAACACACGAATCAGAACAGCCCCTCGGATCAAGGCTGATTGTGTACATTAACGCTCTCTCCTCCTCCTCGGCGATGCATGGGAGGCCTGTCTTGATGCCGGAGGAGGGAAGACGGACGACGCTGAAGCTGTCGCACATACAATGCTCTCTCCTCTCTCTTTCTGTCTCCCCCCCTCTCTCTCACTCACACACACACACACACACAGCCCACAGCCCCGCGAAACGGAGGAAGAGAGAATTTAGGGCGTGTCTAGGTGTGTCCTTGTCCTCGGGGTTCAATCCTGGCACCTGGCTGCTCTCTGGTAATGTCTCTACCATGCCACCGCTCATCCCCAGCCCCGAGCCCAGACACCAAGCCAGGGCCAAGGCCCCTCTCACGCCAGACAGGGGAGAGGGGAGGGGTGGTGGTGGTGGTGGGGGGCGGGGGGGGGGCGGCGATGGGACGACAGCCACCGGCAAGCAGGGAGACAAGGAGAGACCTTGAGCGTGTGTGAGAGAGAGGGGGAGCGAGAGAGAGAGAGAGAGAGAGAGAGAGAGAGCAGAGTGGAAGATAGAGGATGGAACAGGCAGGGAGAGAGACTGAAGTAAAACACTCCAGACTGACAGCGGGGGGAGGGGCCGCCCTCTGGCCCCGAGTGGCGTTAGGCTGTCAGGGCCAATCAGGAAGGAGATCCCTGGCTCACGGTCCGGCCAGTGAGCACCGGAGACGGGACGCGGATGGCTCGAGACAACTGGACGTCCCCTCTGCTCATCACCACCCCCCCCCTCCCTCCTCCACCCCCCCCCACCCGGACCCCAGCTCTGACTCTTTTCCGAAAATGTGTTTCAGGTGTTTGGACCCCGCCTCCCTCCCTCCCTCCCTCGCTCCCCTCTCTCGTCCCTCATTAGGCCGGGCAGGCGCCCTGCCACCCCGCCACTGAGCTAGAGTTTCCATCGAAAACTGAGCGATATTCCATCCCTTTGTTCTTTTTTTTTGTGTGTGTGTTTTTCCCTCTTCTTTTTAACCTTCTTTTCATTCCTCGTCCATGCCTCCTCCTTCCCCCTGCTCGCTGAGAGCTTCGAAAGGCGTCGCGGGACTCCCCGACCCCACCCCCCCCCTCCCTCCCCCTTATCTCGGAACGGGAGACGGACAAGTGGAGATGCTTCCCTCTGGCAGGAGGGGGGGCTTGACGGAGTCCAGATCACCTGGGCCGATCGCCCTGCCAGGAACTCCGGTTACCGTCAGGGCTAAACCACACGCCATGAAACCCTAGAACACAGACAGGCGCTCCGAAAATCATTTACGTATTTGGCTATTTGATGAGGAAACGTGAGTCCCACGGCATACTGAAGTCATTATTTACCTTGCAAGGATATTGCACAGAAAGGCAACGCAGAAAAAAAACATTCATTAGACTTAGTCATTTTGCATATTTCTACTCTTGGAGAAAACGATAGAAACACACACCGTCTCTTTGTCACACACACACATGCTCACACACAAACACACACACACTCACACACATAAATGTTGCATTCCTGAGACAAATCACTGATTATAAAGCGGTTTTGGATGCAATCATGTGAACAATAGAAGCTGTGTGGATCAGTGGTAAGGTCACGAGTGTGTTCTGATGCGAGCAGGTGTTGTAGCAGTCATCACAGAGGTCATGGTCAAGGTCTGTGTGCTCAGTGGTGTGTGTGTGTGAGTGTGCGTGTGTGTGAGTGTGTGTGTGTGTGTGTGTGTGTGTGTGTGTGTGTGTGTGTGTGTGTGTGTGCGTGTGTGAGTGAGTGTGTGTGTGTGTGTGTGTGTGTGTGTGTGTGTGTGTGTGGTGTGTGTGTGTGTGTGTGTGTGTGTGTGTGTGTGTGTGTGTGTGTGTGTGTGTGTGCGTGTGTGTGTGTGTGTGTGTGTGTGTGTGTGCGTGTGTGTGTGTGTGGAGTCCACTGGGACAGGGGTCACTGCAGAGCAGGGATTGTCTGGTTAGACCAGGAATCACTGTGACCTGGAGGAATGTCCAAACTGAAGAGTTTTCTTTGCTCCTCCGGACACTGGTGGATTTGATCATGATACATTATAAATCATGCAAATAAAATAAAATGGTGGAATAGGATTGCTATCTCGGTGTGGTGACACGCAATTTCCTGAGTTCCTGAGAGGAATATTAACATATAATATTGATAATATGATAATAGTGCTTGAGTTCCTGTTATCTCCTTCACAACTGAGAGAATCAAAGTTCAGAGTTTTGTTTTTTGAATCTATCTTTTAAGATCAATTTAGACTAGAGCAAAACATTTGAACGTTGGAGCAAAAACATTGTTAGCAATAGACAAAATGGGTTTGTTTTCTTAAACTCCGTTTCTTTAAGGGATTATTTCCTCAAGACATTTCACTCTGCTTCCAAAAAGAGAGACGAATCTTGGCTTTGTGTTCGGCTGCTTATTGTATTATTTTATTAAGGCCGCAGATGTCGAACCGTACTCCTGCTTCCAATTCTGCAGCGGGTTGGTCACCACTTTGCGAGTCTGCTTCTTGCTAAGCTAACCTGAGGCAGTAGAAAATATTTCCTGTCCTCATTTCTCATAATAAACTTCACCAAAAACCGCAAAAAAACACAGAGAAAATGTCACTTCATACAAAGCCACGAGACAACGCTGGAATTGGCCAGATGAGGACATCTTGGGTGTTTTTTCAGGTGGATATGTTCCCTATTTGGTTCAGTCAAAACACATGTGAAGTAAACAAGAAGTGAACATCACACGTATCAAAGTTCAGACCAAAGAGAATTGCTGTTACTTGTAAAAGACGGACGGTGGAGGCATGTATGTTATTCTGAAAGGAGAGTTAGGAAATCGTGGACAAGATCTCCAACCAGGAACACCCCAGTCTGACCAAGGAGCCAGGACGCATTCCTCTTGACTCAAGCATTACTCTGTCTGTGTAATGGAACTAACATTGGCAGGTAGTCAGACCAAAACAGAAAATATCTGCATCCTTACAGTGCCTGTCAAGAGTCAGCCTTGTTCATGCTCCTACTACGTACATGCTCTTGGTCAAAGAAAACCATTTAAGTTGCAGTCGAACATTGAAAGAAAAAAAAACCCTCATGTGAACCGAGACCCTCTAAACGCTTGTGGGAAACTGATCCTCCTCTAAACCTAATGCTCAGCTTAGAGCTTTAAATGAGTAGCTCGCGGCGTCGAGCCGCCAGAGTCCAGCATGTTATGTACAGCCACATACGCTGTGGGGTCGGCCCGGGTGTTTGTTCCAGAGTAATGCCTGTGAAGGATCTCCATCTGTGCCAGGCCTTAGTTGAGCCAGGAGTCAGGGATTGCATTCGAGACGATCACACACCAACAGACACATACACAAACACACACACAGACACACACCAGCAGACACACACACAAACACACACCAAAAGACACACACACACACCAGCAGACACACACACACACACACACACAGACACACACCAGCAGACACACACACAATCACACACCAAAAGACACACACACACTAGACACCCACACACACACACACACACACACACACACGCCAGCAGACACAGATACACACACCAGCAGAAACACACACACACACATAGTTAAACCACAGAAAGGTTTAGCTGCTGCTTCTTCCTCGGCCGTTTCCCTAAACTCCTCAAATCGTTCTCCTAATTGGCTGCTTTCTATCCTCCTGAGACAGACCTGGATGGCCAGCCTCGGCAAACAACGTCCTGCTCCAAGGGGATTGTGGGTAAGAGCCAACCTCCGCTGCCAAAGAGGACGAGGTAGAAACGAAGGAAAGTAGAAAAACAGTAGAGAGAAGTAGAGATAAGTGGAGGGCCAGGATAACTCTTAACTCTCAACTTTTGGGTAAGAACTTGTTGATCCTGAACTGTAGAAAACAACCATGAGAAACATTGTATCTGTTGTACATACAGATAAGACACGATAAGATAAAACTTCCCCCAAGGGGACATTTGTATTGGACTCCATGCTGCACTTCATCCTAGTAAAAACACCAACCCTACCGTTCCAGTGAGTATATAATATATCCTTCTTCTCTACAGTATGCCATTACAATATGGAGACAGGTTTTGAGTTCAAACCACAAGACCCTTAAAAAAACAGAACACCTTTTAATAGTTGGGCACTTTTCAATATTTCAATACATGTTGGAAATTCCAACAGTTTAACTCTGGTCAGGTGGAAGTCCCAGTCCTAGTAACGGATGTGGCCAGAACAGAACAGAAGCATAACGGCAGCCGGGGGATACACAAGCGAGACGTAATAAAGGCTCGCGTCGACGTGTCAGTGTGTAACTTTTCCTCCGAGAAAAGAAAGTTCAATCAAATTCCTCACCCCCGTCTGGTGAAAGCACGTCAGTGGCAGCAGATGTAAGAGATGGCATGGGGGGCAGCAGATGTAGAGATGCATCGGGGGCAGCAGATGTAAGAGATGCATCGGGGGCAGCAGATGTAAGAGATGCATCGGGGGCAGCAGATGTAAGAGATGCATCGGGGGCAGCAGATGTAAGAGATGCATCGGGGGCAGCAGATGTAAGAGATGCATCGGGGGCAGCAGATGTAAGAGATGCATCGGGGGCAGCAGATGTAAGAGATGCATCGGGGGCAGCAGATGTAAGAGATGCATCGGGGGCAGCAGATGTAAGAGATGCATCGGGGGCAGCAGATGTAAGAGATGCATCGGGGGCAGCAGATGTAAGAGATGCATCGGGGGCAGCAGATGTAAGAGATGCATCGGGGGCAGCAGATGTAAGAGATGCATCGGGGGCAGCAGATGTAAGAGATGGCATCGGGGGCAGGAATGTGGCCTGGCAGTGCCGACGGGACGGGGGTATACAGACGCTGAGTTCTCGCCACGTTAACGCTCGGCCCTTGGAAGCGCGTAGATACATTGCGGACGCGGTCTCTCTCTCGCCGAGAGCAGCGCATGTGTGCATGTATCGAGTATCGGGTCTCATTGACCAGAGCAGGGGGAAAATCACAAACACTTCCATGTGTGTCCGTACTCTGACCTCTTTGAGCGGTCCTTTAGTGTATGATTAGGATATTAGGCAAAATGGGACCATATTACTGCTGTGCAAACACAGGGGACTCGGGCGCGCGTGCACTGCACACACACACGTGCACACTCAGACTACACCGCTGTAGCTCACGAGCTCATGATAGTACACGAACAGAGAGAGATGATCTGTCTGGGGAGATGGATTTGGAAAAAAAGTGAGAGAAAACGAGATAGAGAGAGAGAGAGAGATAAAGGGAGTGAAAGGGAGAGAGAGTAGCCTAAGAGAGGGGTGTGTGTGTGTGTGTGTGTGTGTGTGCACATCTAAACCTTGTGGCATGAGTGTGTCAGCCAGGTCTCAGTGCCAGCAAATAAATACGCTTCACAATGCTGTGTCCCAGAGTCTGAGCCAGAACTGTAATGTTACCATCAATCTGGAATCAAACGGGCACAGTCTGCCAGTGCAGAAGTCCACACTTCCAGATGTTAGTATGAGACTCGTATTTATTTAGTGTCTCATCTGATATGTATATTTCTACACAGGGCCTAGCTGGGCCTTACGGTGGAGGCGTCTGGCTGTAGGTAATTCACCGATGATCGAAGTTGGTCGTACGATGCACTCTACCCTGTTGTTTAGCTTTGCCAAGGTGACATTTTCCATCCAGCGTATCTATCAAACATGATCACACTAATGGAGAGGTCAAATGAAAGCTCAAAGGAGATAGGTTCAGGTTCCCCCGACAACATCCAACCTCTTCTGCTTTACTGAGACCTCGGCGGAGACACTGACAGGCCCAGGGAGTGTTTCAGGAGATTAGGATGTGGACTACATTTCAGTCTGATGGATTGGCCGTCTTCATTGAATCAACATCGAATTCATCTCTGACCACCGTCTCATTGTATCCCGGCCTCTGTGCTCTGTCTGTCTGCGGGCCAAAGCTATAAACAGCCAGCGGTATCTTCTAGAATGGTGGATGGCTGTTGATCTATGCAAACCCAGATGCTCTGGCAATGTCGAAGGCCTCGACTCCGCTTGGCTCCGATCTCTCGTTGATGTGAAGTTCACTTTATCTTAATCCCCCGAGTCATCATCGTCTTCACGCAAGACCTCAGGAGGACTCCAAGAGACTGCAGCCTACAGTAGCAGTGTATCTACCGTAACTCAACTTTACGAGCAGACTCGACTTACGAAGTTGCCGGTGCGCCTCGTGAACATCGAGTCCGTGACCCGCGAGGTCATCCACCACTCTGCTTCGCTCCGAGGGGTTCGTCGCTGGAAACGCATGCGACCCTTTGGCCTCGAGTCTGGGTCGGGATCGGAAATGTAACCCGAGCGTATTTTCCCAGACAAATCCCACCTTTTGGCTCCGAGCGATCGCGATGTTGGCGTCTGCAGCTCGGTAGGCTACCTCCGTTCAATTTGGTTTTAATGCGGAGGGAGGGAAGCAGGGAGGAGAGGATAAATCAAGGTTAAAACAGGGAGAACACACAGTGACGGCTCCAGAAAGATAAGATCGGGACTGTGGATCTGCGCGAAGATAAACCACCTCTCCCCGTGTCGAGTGGGGGAGAGACGGGAGGGGATGACATCAGGAGCGGTCTGCTCGGATTCCTCCACATCCAGCAGACGCTATAACCACACTCTCCTGGATCTCCTCAGACCTGAGCGTGGAGGAGGAGTAGATGAAGGAGACCGTGACCTCACCGCAATGTAGCCCGCTACCGTCTGCCGCTTGATTGGAAGAATGTAAATATTCGAGTGCGCCAAGTGACTGGCCCGCCGCGAGGCCGGGCCAAGGCGTCCCGCGCCGTCGTAAATGAGTTTGGGAGCCACTTGCACCCCGGAGCCCTCTAGGGCGAGGAGCCAAGGCTACCCCGTGGGGAAGCAGAAATTGCCTTCTGACCCGCGAGGGCTGGGGAGAGAGATCGAGGAAGAACGTGGTGGGAAGGAAAGGAGGGAGAGAGAGAGGGTTGGATGATGGAGATCTGTGCTCGGCTGGAAAGCCTAACCCAGATATCACCAGAAGTCAGATCTGTTAACTTGCTCAGGTAGGTCTGGGAGAGAGGGAGACTGGGGTGAGAAAGAGAGAGAGAGTGAGGGTGGGGAGTGAGAGAGAGAGGAGAGAGAGAGAGAGGAGAGAGAGAGAGAGAGAGGAGAGAGAGAGAGAGAGAACCAACGTTTTATGACGGGGGCCACTGTGAGCCGATTGTTAGTGAAAGCTGAGGTAAGGTTAGACGCTGAGAGTGTTTTGGAGCCAGTGCCACTCTGCGTTAGCGCGGCCCAGACCCAGCAGGGCCTTAGCGTCTCCCACAGAGGGGCTCGAGGTGGCGAGGTGCAGACAAAACAGCCAGGCCCAAAACACCCCCGCACCTTGGTGCTTCTGCAGCACACACACACACACTGACACACACACACACACACGCACACACACACACACACACACACACACACTCACTCACACACGCACACACACACACACACTCACACACGCACACACACACACACACACACACACTCACACACACACACACACACACACACACTCACACACGCACACACACACTCACACACACTCACACTCACAGGTTAGTAAGCCAAAGCAAATTTTAGGTGTTGGTTTTCCCTCTCCATCTGCCACAAACATTCTCATATTGCACAACTCTCGACTACCACTGTAAATGTCTCCGCCATTGTAAACCGAAGAATATAAAAGTTAAATCCTCATAAAGATATACATATTTAGCATGTATATTTATGATGGACATTATACTTCGTTTTTTTCCAGTTGGCTTTCAGAGATTTTACACTACCATTAGACTATATTTGAAAAATATTGAATTAGCCATAAAGTCAATGTAGAAGATTTACATTTCATAGAATGAGGATTTTCCATCGTTTTTCATTTCAAAATGTGTATTTATCTATGCGTGCATAACGTTTCTAAATAGAATAAGAAAACACCAATAAAAAACATGTTTACATCTTTGGACCCGTGCCTTAAGCAGTTACAATCACTTCCCAACATCGGTCAAAAGTTTCTTCTGTTAGTGAAAACTTTCAGTGTCAGCGAACACTGCAGAGCGTCGATCAGCGGCGTCATGTGACCTGTGGGTACAGTACAAGCTAACCATCTCTAGATCTTCATCGAGACTTGAATGACCTCAGATCAAAGAGTTACACCCGTAAACCGAAACCCGTTAACCGCAGGACTGGAGTCGAGAGAGACACTTGAGCAGTTGATACCTCCGGTACGACCAGAAAGCCTGTCACATCATTGTTGCCTTTCTGAATTTGATAGAAATAAATTCCCGTAACGAGGTGGACAGAAGATCCCAAACACAGGCTTGTGTCCGTTTGATGCGACTTCTGCTCCGTGCGACCCGGCTCCAGTTCCCAGAGAGAGCAGCTTCCTCCTGCGTATAGCTGGTGGGAGAGAGGGGAGGCGGAGGCTGGGGGGGCCTGTGCTTTCAATTCCGATGGTCCTCCACACATTCACAGAACCTGAGCTTCCCGTGGTTCAAAGTAATAAACCCGACATCAGGTTACACCCTGGGCCTCTACGGACCACTGCAAACGTTTGGGATGGAAAAACACACCGTGGGCCCGGGGTCATCGGTCTAGGTGAGGTACAGACGGCAGCAAGACACAGTTCAATATCCTAAGACAGGGCCAAAGAGGCAAAACGACCGACAGAAACGAGCCAATTCTGTACAGCGTCGGGGGGCCTCCTCCTAATGGCTCTGCGACCGTCCAACGCACGCGCGTCGTCAGCCACACGTCAAACAATGTTTGAGTTCCGTTCTTGAAGAGATGTGCTGATGAAGTAACCCGCTCATCTACCCGACCTACATGTCTCTTCAAAGGACGTGGCATCGGGGACTTCTGGCGGTTGTGGTCGACAATAACTTCTCTGCTTCCAACCCCAAAACCCAGATCAGCTCGGCAAAGGAAAACAAGCAGCACAATTACAACACAGGGGCGTATTTATTTGCACAAAATAATGAATTTGTTTCCATACATGCCAATCATCTCACCGAGAGGGGTTTGAAAAACAGCGGCCTCAAAAAAACCCGAGATTTTACAGGGAAGAGTGACCGAAACGCGGCACTAAAACATGCAGCTTTTCCATGAAAACGTGTTTGAGGCATGTGGGAAAGCTAACACCCGACCCCTCGTGTTGACACAGTGTGATTAGTTTATTATAGAAGCCGATCGCCTCGCCGTACGGCCGTCTGCTTCCATGTAGCGGCGGTAGCTGGACTCCAGATCCGGGGGCTTTTGGCGTGACATGCGGCGAATGACAACACGGCGGAGGAATCCCAATCCCGCTCCAGAAATAGGCCACACGCAGGACGGCGGCGAACGGCCTCGTCCCGGGTTGAGGGGGATGATGAATGAGGATACTCATCCTTCCATGTTGTTGCTCCGGGATGTCTAAGCGGGCTGACAGGACTGAGCCCCTCTTGCTTGTTGCCCCAGTAACACAAGGCGGGGATGAAGGGACCTCCTGTGGAGAGAGAACTTTCCGCTGGGAGGGCGTGGACGCCCCCCCCCCGGTCCCTGCTTTCTTTAGGGTCTTTACATAGGGCACAGTGTTTTGGAAAATAACAAGTGTGGGTTACAATGCAATCGTTTAGGTATAAATTAGATTGACATTGTTTCAAATCCTAGGAAACTCGATTACACCGGAATTACAAGCCGAATTGACTTACATGGTTTCGTCGGGTCACGGGTTCACACCCTACAAGGGTAGAGGTTTCCTGCGACCCCGTCACCTGACCCCCCAGGGCCACTTCTTATTGGGTTAGAAGCTTCTCTGGTGTGACTGATAGGAGGTCACACAGGTCTGCTGTTTCTGAGGATGGGCCAACACCTTATGCCAGACCCTTGTTAACCTGGATAATGTTTTACAGTCGCTTAAGGTCTAACTGTGCACCATACACTGTGTGTCCTTTTCAGTAGAGATCGACACTTTCAGGCCGACATCGAAGTATTGTTTTGGTGTGAAGTTCCAGTAAAAGAGTTCTATTCCTTAGAATTCATGATGAAATGGTTAAATGCATTTCAGCTCTGTGGCAGTCAAGCGGGGGAAGACAAAGTCCGGCTCATACATCTCCCCCAAATCTGTCAAATACTGAAACGGGAATCTCCCGATTAAATATCGAGGACAACATTGAAATGTAAGCACCTAACCAGAGTCTAAACAAGAGGTTCTTCATAATGAAAGAGTTTCCACCTGCAGTGACATTCTCATTTGTCCTGGGTTGGCTGGTCTATGAGCTCACACAGGTCTGCTACTGGAGAGGGTAACTGAAGAGAGGCTTGAGCCAGGCGCTGGCTAACGTCAGGGGAAGAAGGGGCATTTTCCTCTACCTCACCCCGGAGAGAACACACTCCTCTGGGTGAAGGATGCCTCGGCCGCACGCCTGCTACTCTCTCAGTCAAGGGGTGGGATCCGAACCGACGACCTTCCACATCGAAAGCAAACAATCCATCGTCCGACCGTAGAGGGATTCTCCGGGGGTCCGAGGACAGGGCTGTTGCGCCGCCGTTCCGAACCACCTCTGCTACATCTGCGTTAGTACTTCTAGCACCCCCTTCTCAGACAGAACAGCCTGCCAGAGTACAGATCCCCATCTCAGCCAGGCCTCATGGTTAACCTATTAGCCCCATTGCCACTTGATAACACTCAGCTGTAGAGAGCTCTCTCCCTCTATCGCCCTCTCTCCTTCCCTCCTCTCGACCGTCCCTCCCTCCGTCGCTCCTTTCTCGCTCCGAGCTCTCCCCCCCCCCTCTCTCGCTCGCTCGGCATGGCAAAACAATTAACTGATAGGGGGGACCGGCAATGAGCACGACAATGTGAGTGACGTTCAGGAACACGACACCTTATGAAACGATGCCCGACGTCTCGTAACGTTTTGACACATGACAGCATGACTGCTCTCCTGAGAGGGCCCCCGGCTGAGCGCTAACCCAAAACCCATACGGGCTGCAGGCAGAGGAGCAGAGAGGAGGAGGAGGAGGAGGAGGAGGAGAGGAGACGGCGCTAATGAGACCCAGACATTGTTAGCTTAAAGAGGGGGCTGGCCGTTCACAAACAGACAGACAGACACACACACACACACACGAGAGTTTGGGACCAGCTGTACCCCGACGAGCCTCGTCCTGGACTCGGGCTGCAGAGGAGGGGAGAAAGGAGGGGTAGCTACGGCAAGGCCGGGAGGGCTTGCTCTTGGATGGGTATATATTATATACAACATCAACCTATAGCTGCTGCTGGGGAACTACATTCTCTGACACACTAAAGAGATTGTTTCCTTTGAAATGTAACAAAGGTAGTCCAAAACATCACGTGAAATTGTGCATGTGGCACGGATGACATCATGGGAAGGGTTCGATCACATGTACATATGAAGTGCCTACAGAGATACTACATAGACTCTCCTGTTATCGAGTGTTGCACTGCGGGACAACCGTGGAGTTTCCTGGAAACCCAGCTCCGAGAGCAGACGAGACCGCAGCAGCTTGTTGGAAGAGGAACGTTCCAGTATGTCGTAGGTTCTCCATGTTGTTGTTTGACCGAGACATATTTCCCTCTCTGTGCCTTGTCTCGGGAGCGAGGGAGAGGAGAGATGGGAAGGGGCAGAAGCCCTCTTTGTCCCTGCCAGCCGGTCCTCTTCATAATCGCCCAGGAATGATGCATGTCCCGGTCAAACCGAGAGGGGAAGAGTTATGGGTGTAGTGTTGTTTCCTGAGTGTCTGCCCAAAAGATGATTTAGATACATCACAGGTCTGCTAGCGGGGCCGTTCTCTGACACTGTTTAAACACGCGGCTCTATCGCAGGGGCTCTGGAATGCTCAAGATGTCGAGCGAAAACGCTCTCTGCACCCAACAGAGACTTTTCCAACGCGGGGCGCTCTGGTTGTGTAGGCACTGTCCGCGCAGATGCCTCGGGTGAGGTCAGAAATAATCACATGTCAAGATTTGTACTTGCTTGTTATATGTTCTGCCTCTGCCTCTCTAATGTTGTAATAGGTACGATTTGGAATAAGTATTGGTGTGATCATGAAAGGGTTGAAAGAAGAAAAAAAAGAATCACTGTACATACCACTTTTAAATCCTTTAAAAAGTACTTTTTATTTAGTTTAACACATACATACAGAAGGGCGGTTTAATATGTCAATATGTATACATTCAGTTTTACAATTCATATAGGAATGATACATATTTCAGAGTTCTAAATACACAGAGCCATTTACATGTATTTATATGCTTCCACATATAAACAGGAGACAAGTTCAAGAGTCAGGTCTATCTTATAATAATGTCAGGCATAATGTCCTATTTATTCAGCACTACGTAATCAACCTTTAAGAAAAAGGTTTATCAGAGAAGGCAAATGTTACACGAATGACGGAAAACAATATACGGTTTATTCAGGTCTTCCATCAAAACAAACCAAGAAGCCAGGCTATTAATAATAAAAAAAGAAGCTAATTTGATTGTAATGAATTTAGACATGAAGGCATCACTACAAGGCTTACATTCTGGGTCAACAAGGTCAGGTCACCCAAATAAAATACACTTCCCACATTTCCAGCGCTCGAGGAAGAGGTCAAGAGGTGTCGGGTGGTGGTGGGTGGGGTGCTGTGAAAGTCATTTGCTGGGCCTTGAATACCTTCTCCGTGCTTCCCATCCCACTATCCCACTGGAAACAGCCGTGCGTGACTCACGGTGTTCTTTAATATAGCAAACCTTTTTCGCGCGTTTCCATTTTTCCACTGGTCTACGAGAAGCGACGCGACATGGCTAACACTGATAATCCTCTGTCGATGTCTGTGTGAGCAGGGGCACAGAACCCAAAAGCTAGCTACACTATGTTCCCCCCCAAAAAAACTCATTCGCATGATTCCTTTGAAAGAAAAGAAAAACACAATTCTAGAACACACAATAGAGGCGCCCGGTGCCAATCGGTATGATTTATGCACCCTTCAAAACCCGCTGAAAGTTTGGAGTCCAACTCAATAAAAGTAGTAAAACCCGTGGCTCCGGCAGCTTGGTGGTTCTGTTACGACCGGAGAGGCCGGCCAGCCAGGCGGACGCGGAGGCTGTCGTAGTCTGGTGAGGAACAGGGATAACAGGACAGCTGGAGCTGTCGGAGACGGGCCCACCTGGAGGCAGGAGGGTGCAACAGAGACATGCTCTCTAACAAGGACGTGCGGGCTGGCACTGGACAGAGTTCATGACATGTATAGAGAAAATATATATATAGACTGTGGAGAGAGAAAAAAACAACAACAAAAACAACGACAGAAAACTGCTGAAAAAGCTAAGAAACAGAAAAACGGGGGACAAGAAAAAAAGACAGCAAAAAAAACCAACATGAAAAACATGAATTCATTACCAGTTAATACACACATGTTGTCCATGTAGTGGGGGGGACAGGTATAGGGGGGGACAGGGATGGGGGGGGGACAGGGATGGGGGGGGACAGGTATAGGGGGGGACAGGGATGGGGGGGGGACAGGGATGGGGGGGGACAGGTATACGGGGGGGGGCAGGGATACGAGGGGGGACAGGGATAGGGATGGAAGGCAGAAGCAGAGTTGAGGGTGCGGTCACGATATGAGGAGGAGTGCAGCTGACACATCCACCCTGCTGGGGAGTGTTGCCAGCATGTCAGAGAGACCGGCCACACGGCCTGTGTAGAATCCATCACGTCTCCACTCACAGCCGCCCCGTCAGTTTTTGGTAGTGTGTGTACGTGTGTGTGAGTGTGTGCATGAAGCGAACAAATCCATCTCGGTGCATGTCAAATCCATGTCGACTCACTTTGCATAGGCGTGTATTTAAGTAGTGTGTGTACGTTTAGATACTGTGTGTGTGTGTATGCATGCACGTGGTATTAAGCAGTGTGTGTGTGTGTGTTTAAGCGCGCGTGGCTCACACCAGGGAGCAGTACCCTCCACAGCGGCCCCCCTCCAGCGCCCGGCTCCTGGGGGGTCAGCTTGAGCCCCCGGCCCTGGCTGTCACTCTGCCACAGCCCCGGGGTCTGGATGATCTTCTCCACCAGCTCCTCAAACGCACACTGGACCCCGTCCTTCGTCTTAGCACTGGCCTCTGGACACACCAGGGGAGGAGAGGGGGAGGAGGGGAGAGAGGAGGAGGGAGAGGAGGAGAGGACGAGGAGAAGAGGGTGGGAAAAGGAGAGGGGAGGAGGAAAGGGGAGAAAGAGGAGAGGGGTGGAGGAGGAGGAGAGGATGGAGTTGAGATGCAGGGTAGAGGAAGGAGGGGCAGGGAGCAAAGGGGCCAGGGAGAGACAGAGCCATCAAAAGGGGAGGGAAGAGGATCGAGGATGTGAAAGGATGGGATGGGAGGGAAGAGGAAAAGGAGGGAGGGAGGGAGGGGGAGAGAAAGAGAGAGAGACGATTAAGACACAACAACGGCTGCACCTTGATGACTTCATCTGACCTCCACAGCTGGAGCAAGCGGCGGAAAAAATATTTTCAAAAAGCGAAACCCTCCTCCCCTTATCACACGTTATTTAGAACGGCAGGCGCCTCGAACCTTGAAACTCTCCCTTTGTCCAAATCGCAGGAAATCCCACGTATTTAAACCCGACCCAAAGCATTTCGTTCTGTCGAGATCCCGATACCGAAAGTTCACAAAGGTTATGATAAAAAAAGCGAGGGGGTCTTCGATGAGTTATTAACGCGAGACAGGACCGTCAGAAAACGGCTTTATAAATAGACCTACGCAAACATTCCACTACGAGTATGACAGTGATTTCAAAAGCAGTTTCCCCTGCCGTAACTCAAGGCCTCAGGTTTGGAGGGGGAGGGAGGAGGGGGGACGGGACGGAGGGTGGGATATCCTCCAGCCTCTCACCTATAAAAAGCATGGAATGTTTTCTCGCGAACTTCAGCCCTTCGTTCCTGTCCAGTTCGTGGTTTTCCTGAAAACAAAAGGAGCACAAAAAACAAAAGAATAGAACACGGTTCTGAGGAGGTCTCCGCAGCAGATGCCGCGTGCTTGTATGCGAGCGTCTGACTGGATGGACACGCGCCCTTACAGAAGACTCGCAGCAGGTTCGCTATGTGGACTAGTCCAGCGAACAGCCAGTTAGGACACAGTCTGTCCACAGGGACAGCAGACACGGAGCCTGTTACTTACAGCAGGACGCACAGCTCTCAGGCCTGGTCAAGCCTGCACTGAACTAGTAAGCTAACAGGTGCTGAGAGGAATCCTACCCTCAAAACACACCTACCTACAGAACGGCTTGCTATGATAAAGAAGAATATATTACAGAAAATGTATGAGAAAAAAGTGTTTATCATCCACTATGTATAGAAAAAAATGTATGTGTTGTATCTGCATATATATATATAAATATATAGTATCATAGTAACTCCAAGCTAGGTGTTTCCTTAGGTGACTGGGGCCCATTGATTGGCGAACCAATTGCGGGGCCCTAAACAGATGTTCTGTGTGTTTATTGGTCCGGCCCTGGCAGCAGTCAGAGGAGACCCTCTCTCCACACGCCGTACCTTATCTATCTTGTTCCCCACCAGCATCTTCACCAGGTCGTTCCTCGTACAGTACGTCTCCAGCTCGTTCAGCCAGTTGTCCAGCTTGGCGAAGGTGTCCCTGCGCGTCACGTCGTACACTGACCGAGACGGGGAGGAAATGTGAAAATACAACAAAAACATCGACTACTTGTGGTCTCCTATCGTACAGTACCGAGCTATACAACACTCTTATGTAGAACGGGCCCAAATGATGAATAAACTGTTGTCACCCATACTGTTTTACTGGCTATAACTATGGTTTGTGACAGTTGGTGGCGAGGTTTAGCTGTCCCTGAGCCCTGTGTCCCAGCTGTCCCCCTTCATGGTCGCAGAGACACTAGACCTGACACAATGTCTACCGCACGGTTAAGAGCAGGTTAACCCTTGTGTTATCTTCGGGTCATTCTGACACACATCAGTCATTGTTGTGTTGCAACAACGTAACTGCATACAAAAACAAAGTGAAGCATTTTCTTTTAACCGTCGGGCTGTCTCAGACCCCCCCCACATTGCGAAGGTTAAAAGCAAATGTTTTTTTAATTTGTTTTTGTATTGGGTAAAATTGGGGTGTGTGTGTGTGTGGTGGGTGGGGTGGTGTGTGAGGGACCAGGGAGGGCAGGTGTTTATCAGCCAGGAGGCTGGAGAGAGAGACGGAGCGGCCTGCTCACCCAGGATGACTCCCTGGGCCCCGCGGTAGTAGCTTGGCGTCAGGGTGCGGAAACGCTCCTGGCCGGCCGTGTCCTGAAACAGCCGTCGCAAAAAACCTTCAGACAACCTTCCCCCAACCACCCCCATGACCCGTCACACCAGACACTTTACACAGGCACTTAAGGCCTGGCTGAATGGAGACACACTCACAAGGGGACATGCACACATCTCCTTCGATCCACCTTTCACTGGAAGGGAAACGACTATACTTTATCGCCATCTTGTGGTAAGTTAATGAACTGCACTGTGAAAGCAACGGGTGTCCAGCAGACAGTTGCCATTTATTCGCAAACATTGAGTCATTTAGCAGACGCTCTTAGCAAACAAACAGATGGAGCAAACAAACTGTTATGCTTACACAGATAGACAGGTAGACACATGGACATAGCCTGCAGACTGGTTTCTCACGGATGTACACACACCACACACACACACACACACACTTACCCATATTGCCAACTTCGCCTTGTTGCCGTCCACAGAGATCGTCTTCACTTTGAAGTCGACACCTAAAAACAAGACAGACAAAGCGAGCGCACACATCCATCAAACGGTGATTTCCTCGTCCCAGCTCGTCGGCGGCAGTGATTCATGGGCCTCGGGGCCGTAAAAAAAAGGCTTTAAATCACGGAGACAAACGGCCAGGGCATCCCGATGATGAATGGTCCAAACACACGTAGCACACGGTGTGAGTGAACTGGTGCTGACCCAGCCCACTCAGACAGACACACAGAGCCAGAGGCACTTCGATGATGATGTCACTCACTGTATTTATATCCACATAGGGACCGTGTGGTTCAATATGCTAATATAAAACTAATATGGCACGTAAAAAACCCCCCCCCCAAAAAACACCACCTGTGAGACTGCTCAAGAGGAGCCGTTATTCATTTTCAAAACGTCCCCGTTCTGGTAAAAACACACGCGCACATTAACATAAAAGTTTAGTCCTCGTCCGCAGTCGAGGAGTAAATCTCTCCGACTGGCCCCTGTCTCCGCCCTGGGAACATGCTCAGCCTGACGTCTGGGGCCCGGCGGTTTGAAGCATGTACCCAAAGATTTATCAGGGAGGCGTCCGGGGGAACGGGGGTTGTTTTCACGTCTGGGACGGGCCCGCGGCCAAGAGGCAACACACAGAGTGTGTGTGTGTTTGTGTGTGTGGGTGTGTGTGTGTGTGGGTGTTGGATACACAGCACACGCATCCCACAAGCACACAGTCGATCGTGGGAGAGGTTGCTGGGGACACGGTCGCCAGGCGCGTGGAGGTGTTCTGTGTCCCTCTCCCACACCACAGCCTCGGCTTCACACCTGGCTCAGAGTGGGCTTCACAACACACTCAGGACCTGGCTATCACCCTGGTCAGAGTGG
Source organism: Mallotus villosus (assembly GCA_903064625.1). Lineage (NCBI taxonomy): Eukaryota > Metazoa > Chordata > Actinopteri > Osmeriformes > Salangidae > Mallotus > Mallotus villosus. Next base: position 36,234 of record CAEFZP010000331.1, read on the forward strand.
GCTTCACAACACACTCAGGACCTGGCTATCACCCTGGTCAGAGTGGGCTTTAGACCACACTCAGGACCTGGCTATCACCCTGGTCAGAGTGGGCTTCACAACACACTCAGGACCTGGCTATCACCCTGGTCAGAGTGGGCTTCACAACACACTCAGGACCTGGCTATCACCCTGGTCAGAGTGGGCTTTAGACCACACTCAGGACCTGGCTATCACCCTGGTCAGAGTGGGCTTCGACACAACCACAACTCTCCATCCAGCACCGGCTGTACTGACTGTATTGTTGTGTTTATAGACTCGAATTTCGAGGGCTGTAAAAAAAACTAACAACGAAAACACTTTCACATCAGACGATCCCTACTCGTAGATACTTGGAACGGCCGTGACCAGAGGCATTCAAGGATTAGGTGTGTTGAGAGGGGGATAGGAGAGACAGACAAAAAGATGCCTGGGGGGGGGCGGTGGGTCAGGGGACATCGTCATCTTAGGGGACTCGCGTCGGCTTCGACGGGGCACATCTGTTCTCTCTCTCGAGACGTCCCGTCGGCCAAGTAAAACAGTAGCGAGACGTGCCCACCAGAAGAAAATACGCTTTTTATTGCTCCCAAACTCCCTGGGAATCCGCGAGCACTGTCCTTTCAACAAAGGCTACATTGTGCGGCAGGGACATCGCACCGCGGAAGAAAAGGCTGCCATGGAGGCTCCTTTTCCGTGCCTGTCGTGTAATCAATAGGACCATGAATCTCTGCTCGCAGCGAGGCAGCCCACGGAGCAGTCGAGCCGTTAACAGGCGCTGAGGCCACCTGAAGAAAGAAAAAAAAAGGCCTGTCCTTGGAGCGCATTTCATACGAGTGTTAGATGTCTGATATCATTCGCAGATCCGCGCCGAGCCCGGGGAAGGAATTCGCCTTCTTCCCCCAAACCATGTACAGTAAAAAAAAATACAAAAATAAAAAGTCAGGAAGGACATTGTTTCGCCAGCGGTGCAGATGAATAGCTGGCATTCACCATTCCACTGAGCTGGCTGTGTGTGCGTGCGTGCGTGCGTGGATCTACCCCTAGTTCACCTGACAGTGATGACATAGCCTCCAGGCACACAGCCCTATTACCAGCTCAGCAATCACTAGACTGGTATAGGAGGAGTATTCTGGATATTTGACAAGCTTAATCAGCCTACAATCCCATGTACACTAAAAGGTTAAAAAGTATAAGGGATATTAGCTCAGCCTGTGACAGGCTAATGGCTGCTTCGTCTTTCTGGGGGCGCAGCAAAAGGGGCAAATTGTCACTCACCAATTGTTGCCGCGAGTTCTGGATCGAACGTGTCATCTGTGAACCTCAGCAGGAGACTGTGGAGGAAGAGAGAGAGACGATGACTCTCTCAGGCCAGGCTAACTCAAGCTAGGCCACAGTCACAAGCAGGCACACACACACACACACAGCAGGATGTTGCCTTTTATACAGTATGCTAGGCCTGCAGATTGGGTTAAATTAGGCATGTCACTTTACCTACATGCTCCAAGATGAGCAATCTCCCTCTCTCCTTCTCTTTTGATTCTGACATCATAGGCTTGTGGTCTGATTCTGACATCATAGGCTTGTGGTCTGAGAGGGACAGGGTTCATTGGCTAACTGTGATTAATCAGCTGTTCCACCACATCATCAGTGTTGCGTGATAATCTCTCTCCTTCCCTTTGAACCCCCAAAAAGACCTTGAAAAAGCTCCATCATCTGGATGTGAGGAAACGATAATTGTTTCACGTCTACAGTAAAGTACTGTAGTCTTGTACAGTGCATAGGTAAGCATACTAAAGGTTTGCTGTTACATAGCCAGACAGAAATGCACAAAACCAAGGCCCATTTGAATGCTAAATGAAACTTCTATATTCTGCCAGGCCTCTTATAATTGTGGACTTTGGGTGGATTTAGCGATGATGTCATACACAACTTTCATCAAAACAATCATCCAATTAAGCCAGGAAATAGTGCTTGTAATTAGCCTGGCATTGATTCCTATAGAAACGTGTGTGGTACTATCCTCACAGTCACAGCATGGGGGAGAGGAAAACGAAAAACTGCTAAACAAAACACTGGCTCGCATGATAGACTTAGCTCTTAAATAAACTGGTTGAGGCTTAATTAAAATGATGGTTTTATGAACATAGACAAATATAATGCAGATGCATTAGGCTCTGATGCTGTAAGTAAGTAAGTAAGTAAATTTTATTTATAAAGCACACTCAAAACACAGCAAGGCTGACCGAGGTGCCGCTGTATCAGATTCTCATTAAGAATCCAACTATATGTGCCGTTCACTCTTCAAATCAGCATAAGTACATGGATATGCCCATGTGGTGTTTACGGGTGGAAAGTAACCCATAGAGTTGCTCGGGGATAAATTGCCTAATCCACCTATGGCTTGTGATTGCTAAATCTCTAACTCATGTTCAGTTATGTCACACGTGTCAGTTTGTCATACTCATACTAGCTGGCTAGCAATTAGGTATATAGCTTTTGCATTGGTTTTAAATCTTAACCTCCACATGGGATGTTTACAGTACAGTACGGCTAGTATGAACAGTTTGTCTCATCGCGACAACAAAAAAGCATTTACATGGATTGAATCCATGACTTGAACTGTTACATTCCAGGTTATACATACAGTAAGAGGCTGATAATACATGTAAGCTATTGACAAATAGCTTGTAGCTTCCATCCATCTAGCAACAGCTTCAAACAAGACAGCAGTCTGATGTAGCAAGCTAGCATTGAGCATTTGACCAAACCCAAAACATTGCACGGGTTTAAACTGCAACATTACCAGCTACAGTCATGTCTGTTAATTTAACATCGCCTTTACCTGGACTTTCCAACACCACTTTCTCCAATGATCAGTATTTTTAGAGTTGTTAGTACGTCGTCGTCCATCTCCTTTTAAAATATTCCGGCCTTCTGGCTATCGGAAACGTATATTATATTTAATGACAACTTGGCTAGCAAGTTACTTTTAATGTCCACGGTCGCTAGTTACTTATCAAATACTATTGTTTGTGAAAGCTAGATGTCTAGTATTACAAAGATAGTCTGACAGCTACTGGGAACACGGATAACTTTCTTGCACATCCGGATTCCTAAGGCACTTCCGGTATGGTTTGTGCCATGAAAACAAGCATCGATATCATGATCGATATTCTTCTTAAAAATCTGGTAATGAAAAAGAGTTGAAGATAAAAATGTGTGAGTAGATGAATAAAAAAACTAACTTCCAATTGTAAAAAATGAATACATAGCTATTTGGGGATTTTTTAAATTAATCAGTACAGTCAAAGTTTTTTAGAACATAAACTTTAATGCAGTCTTCATCATTGTTGACTGGTGCATAATGGTCAAAAGGATTCAGGAGGCAAACGAATCAATTTGTTTAACCTTCAATACATTATACAAGCACCAAATATCAATACATTGTCCTTTTCAGAGACCACCTTAACCATGACTCATTAATTAGACTCAATGTTTTCTTCACCAGTCAATAACAGGCTATTGTAGAGTTTGTTTTCTCCACTTTTTAAAAATTAATTACGTTTATTTAACTGTATTCTGTACCTTTTCCTACCATTTGGGGGATAACATTTTAATTTAGACATGATAAAAACAGTTAGTCTAAATCAGCCGGAAGTGAGTTTCCGACGTCATCTCTTCTCAATCCAAAAAGGTTCCGAAAGCTACGTGGCTCCCTTCAGCTCCCCCTTTCCTGGACATATTGATCGAGTGTTCAAGGTTAGTGAAGGTTTTTTGTTACATATATTTAATTTGCAATCATTTAATCATCGGCGTGTAGTCTTTCCCGATAGTTTATATGTGTTTATTAGCTAAGCACCATCAACTCGTACTGTGTAGCACAAGCTAGTAACGCTAGGACAGGGCAGTACTAGTACAGCTAACTATTAGCCAGTTTAACTGGCTAAACAGCCTATTTTGGCTATTCTTGACATTTCAAGTGGGTGTTGATAGCTTGTTGTGGAAATGCAAAGCTTGGGAATCAACTAATTGAATGCTTAGCCTGACATAGACTATTGAGAACTTGGATAGCAATTCATAGCTAGCTAACTAACTGACATGTTAAGACAACGTCAGCTCAGCAGTCTATCTGATCTGCCCCTTGTACTTTCTATGCAGCCAAAGCATCATGGACCAGATTATGCAGTTTGTCGAGCCCAGTCGGCAGTTTGTAAAAGACTCGATAAGACTCGTCAAAAGATGTACAAAACCTGACAGAAAAGGTAAGTCTCACTCGCAGTCAAACACACATCCGACTGATCGACATTTGAGAACACTTTTTGTTACAAATGATGTGTTCTGACGTTTCAGAGTTCCAAAAGATTGCTATGGCAACAGCCATTGGATTCGCCATCATGGGCTTCATTGGATTCTTTGTGAAACTCATCCACATCCCCATCAACAACATTATTGTGTAAGTACTGCATCTGTGACCCATGGAACATTTCCCTGTGTGTGTGTGTGTGTGTTTGCTGATAGACAAGCCTTAGCTCCTACCATAACCCACATTTTCTACACCTCCAAACCTATTCTGTATACCTGCCAGTCACTTAGGGCCTACCCCTTTTCCACCAAGGCAGTTTGAGGGGCGAATCAGAAACCGTGCCCAATCTCGTACCAGTTGCGTTTCGACAGCCAAAAAACGGTGCTGAACCGAAATCGGTGACCGATCGAGAACTGTGACCAGGGGGCGCTCTTCTAATGGCTTTCCATAGGAAATATTTGAGCCCTAACCCCCAACATTGGCTGACCAGTAAGTATAACAAGCCATTAGGAGAGCGCCTGTAGGCTGTTGTTATTGATGTGCTTAAAGGTTGGTGCTAGCGTCGCTGGGGAAGTATATGCCTGCGCATTACGACAGGGCTCTCTAGCCCGTGGAAAAGCAAACCGGTTTCTTAGAAGGTTTGAAAGTTGAACCAACTGCGAACCTCCACTAGCGACACACCAGAACTCAATTTGCGTTAGTGGATAGGGAGTGACAGAGACCCGATTCAGCAGAATAGGTGAGAGAGACAGCTGACTGCATGATCGACAACCCCCACTGACACGCTCGAATGTGCTTTTCCTCATTCAATCAGATCTGAATCGTTAGAGGTCGATCCAATCCTTAGAGATGGATTTTTTTTGCTTGTTGACGAGAATTCTCCCGTCACAGAGACCACACTGAGATAGTCCTACACCAGTCCACAGTGGATATCATGTAGGAAATGTATCGATTTAACAAGAGCTCAATTCACCTTATAAATCCGGAAGGAAATGCCAGACAATGTTTTATTCCTGTACCTGATCCTTTGTGATCCAGAAGCCACATACAAAAGAGCATTGAATAATCACGTGAAATTGACTAGAAATGTGTTCATTTAGCAGACGCTTTTACCCAAAGAGGGGTGATTTGAACATGCTGCAGCCTCTAGATCTAACATCCTACCACTGAGCCACAAGGTCCCAAGGTTCATTTCTAGATCATTTGGGAAATTAATCGACACGTGTGTGTGTGTGGTTGATGGTCACAGATGGAGGACAGTCATTTTGGTATTTGAGCGCCGGTGCTCCAACAGCTTAGCTGTCTAGTGAGAAAAGGAACCACAGCTGGTATTTCTGACGTGTTCTTCTCGCAGCCTTGAACACACACACACACACACACACACACACACACACACAGCAGCTTTGTGGCCACACAGGCATTTATTGAGCGCATTTCCGGGTAGAAAACATTCAAGTCATTTCCATTTGATTTGCAATTGTGTTCCAAAGCGCAATCATGTGAAGTGTGCGGTTAAATGATCCCTAAAGGGCGACAAAAATAAAAACCAAATCCATACGTGGTTTAATTAGGATGGCTTAGTGTGCACAGTGACAATGATTGGCTCGCTCGGGTCAATAAAGCAGATCTTCGGCGGGAATGAATACTCTGTTTGGCTTTTTGACTTAAAAGACATTCATACTTTCTAGAATAGTTGTTAGTCTGACATGTACTGACTTGGTTAGTTAGTTAGTTTCTGCCTGGCAACACTGACATGTTCTCTCTCTGCTTCTTCTCCTCCCAGGGGTGGCTGAACGTGCAGAGGGGTGGCAGGACTACACTACCCAGACACCCCGGTGCGGTGGGACAGTAGTGAGGGGTGGAATGGATGGAATGTGCGAGGGATGATGTTTTTGCATTCTGCGCACAACGTTTGTACTATGACTGTTGTTAATAAATCGATTTAAAATTAGAAGACAATCCGTGATCGTTAAGAGACTCTGGTGAAGGCACAGGATGGGCCTGGTTCCAAACTAGATACTTCCAGCTCTCCTAAATATGACTATCAATACTGTTTTACACAGCCTTCTAACAGCTGTTGCGTTTCTGGTTTGGAACAAGGCCTTTAGTATAGATTAACACTCTTGGGTGCATCTCAATAGTGTAGGAGTGACTCCTCTTGCCAGCCACTTCACACTGTGGTTTGAGGCAACAACTGCACAGTATCTGAAACCCCCCGTAAGAGGAATCCACTCCAGACTATTTGGATGTCCCCGATAAGTTTGACGTTGACTCTTGTGCGTCGCTGTCCTGGCGAATGCCCATGCTCCAGAGCAGAGGCTGGTCCGTCGTCACGGTGACGGGCTTCCTGGCGTCTCCGGGGGCAACAGGTTCGTAGGTGTTGGAGGTACTGACGAGTATCCCGAACTGCAACACCTGATCCTCTATTTGAGAAAAAAAAGAGAAAACAAATCCTGACAATGATTACCCTGCCGTGATGATGTCATGAACTCAGGTGCTCGTACTGGAGTGGCCAGAAGCCCAGTACAGGGACTGAGGGCTGGGCAGAGATGTTCCTGTAGCTCCATGGACCCCCAGGGAGGCTCTGCTGTGGAGGAGACCTTTTTATTCAGCTTGAGCAACCAGCCATGACCTGGACTAGCCACTACCCTGGGGCCTGAGGAGTTCCCACACATACACACACATTCTCTCTCTCTCACACTCTCTCTCACACACACACACACACCACGCATTCTACTACACACACACACACACTGAATAGCTTCATGCTTGACCACCAAGCAGAAAGTAACCAAGGAGACAAACAAGTTGACAGCCCAGCCTGCCAGTCCACCAGGAGTGGAAGTGCAGAACACCACGTCTGATTGTGGATCTGGAAAAGCCCACAAGCACACACCCTAACTTTACCCATGCCCATACCACGAGCTGATGGATGCATGTCTGTAAGTACAGTAGAGCGACATAGCTACGGTGCTGTCAAAACCTTGTCGGTGCTTACTGCAACATCCATGACTAGGATGCATGGAGCAGTGGAGTTATTGCCTGGGTTATACTCTTGTGAGCGCATGCTTTGCGCTCGTGTCATGTGACTGACTGGTACTGCCAGGAAGTCTGGCGCGGGGGATTTGATGGGTGTCGTCACATGTGAAGCCCTCACAGGAGGGGGAACACAGTCGTCCTCCATGGCGTCCTGATGTTCTCCAATCAAACGATACGTCTGTTCTGCTGCATCAGCTCAGCGGTTCAGAATCGCTTCATTTAAATGGCCCTCAGGAGAGAAAAGACCAAAAACATAATATGTGGTTGGGGTGTGTTAAAAAAATAAAAAGTATATATATATATATAAATATATGACAAAAATAGTCCATCGTTTCCCCTTGGGCAGAGGAAAACAAACAAGAAGGAACAAAGAAAAACGTGAAAACGAAACGAATCAATTGTCCACCGGCGGGCCGTGCGGACATCAAAGAGGGGCCCGATACTCCATTCTGCTTCAAAGCAACGTGAACAAGCGTGATATTGCCCCGGGGGAGACGGCGGCGGCTCATCCAGCCGGCAGGTAACGCAGCGTGGAGGACTGACACCGGGGGGGGGACTGTAAGGGAGAACAAGGTCAACCACGGGAACAGCGCCCTCCCGACACCTCCTCTCTCTGCTAGACCTGCGTCGACTGCACACTGGCCTCGGGGCCACCACACGACACACTCCTGGTCCCCTGGCCGGGTAAGTGTGTATACATACTCTATGAGACGCTATCCAATATTCGACACTACTATTACCCATGCATAACAGAGGATCACCCTCGATTTTTTTGTTTTTTTTTAAGTCTGCTTTCAAGACTTGTTTATCCTCTTTGGCTTTCAATGTTTCCTCAGCATCGTGTCCTGTTTTGTCTGTGATTTCTTGACTTGATCTATCTTGTTTAGGCTTTTTCTGCAACCTCCTGTACAGTACCTGTAATGGTAGACTCTACACTGTTATACACACCGCAAGTGACAGTACATAAAGCAGCAATAGCTCTTCACATAGTTGTCATGACATCCATGTACTGTCCTGATACGTACATATTTACAGTGAGTGAACAGGTGCTGAAGCTGTAAGTGTAAGGGGATGAAGGTTTAGACTGTAGTCTTAAAAGCAGCCACTAGGGGCAGTAGAGCACCATGGTAAGGAGGAGTGGAGAGAGATCACCATGATGGAGAGGATGCTACAGAGATACTACCTAGGCTTACACACACACACACACACACACACACACACACACACACACACACACAAACACTGAGGAACACAGACACATAAACAGGGAATCACACATTAGTGCGTCATTGTGTCAGCAAAGCTACACACATCCAAACACACACACACACCGACACAAAGGGACTCCGAGGCTGGAGAAGGCTCCATTAGTAATACCCCGCTCCGCCTTGATAGCGATCGATGTCTGGGCCGGGGCTGCACTGGGAGCCGAAACAAGCGCCGCTCCTCCAGTGATAACAATGAAGATGTTTGCTGGCTGTAATTGGGTTTTTCAGCCAGGTGGCCCGAGGGCCAGCCCACTTTAAGTAGCACATATTTACAGAACAAATGACCCTGGAGAGGAAGCTGATGGGGGGGCAAAGGACTCCCCTTACAGCCACGGGACAACAGCCTGGATTCAGTCCAGTCACGAGCTACCTTCTATCCCACCCCTTCTCCTCTCCCTACCCCCTTCCCTGTCACCTACCCTGTCCCCTACCCTGCCACCTACCCTGTCTCCTACTCTAGCCCTCTGCGTCCCTAGCCCCTTTCCTAGCGCCCTTACCTGTCTCCTCCCCTATCCTGACACCATGACGACATGTTTCTGGAAAGATCCGAGACTTGCAACTAGAATCACTCAGAGCCGCCGCACAAAAAAGTTGGGTCACTCTGAGAAGAAGACGCTGGGCGTGGCGCATTTCCTCCAGACGGCTCTCTCCTCTTTGGGAAGCGTTGGAAAAACATGCAACATGAACATTCGGCCGTATTAGTTGTGTGGTCATCTTGGCCGAGCAAGTAGGGCAGGCCCCCACAGGCCTGAATGCTGCCGTCCAGTAGGAAACTGAGGGGGAGAGATAAGGGGAAGGACCCAAGGACAGAAATGGAACGTGGCCCGGCGATTCCGATGGGAGAGATGTCCTCGCCCTTCCTGTCGCTCCCCTCTGTTTGAACTGGTTTTATCAGGCGCTCAGATAGCGTTAGCGTCTGCCGGGCGTTGATAGCGCTTCCTATTAAATGTTTATGGATACAGCGCTAGGCTAGGCTAGGCTAGGCGACTGAGGTCAGAGAAGAATGGCTCGCCCGACCTCTATCTCCCAAGACGTCCTCTTCTGTTTATGTCAGGGGTAATTTTAACGAGCACAAACATGATTATGCGTGCGTGTGCGTGTGGGTGTGTGCCTGCTGTAAACACATTCAGATCCATATAAATGGAAAGGCTGTGTGATTTTGTTAGTGGGATGAACTGAGGTGAGGTGAGGGATAGGGTCATCAATAAATCAATAAGTGTGTGTGTGTGTGTGCGTGTGCGAGATCATGAGTGTGTATGTGAGAGAGATTATGTATGTGTGTGCTGTGTCCCAGAGGTTCAGAAGTGGTTCATCTCCCGTCTCCCAGAAATAAAAACCAAACCATGCTACTCGCCTCAACACCACCTCAGAGAACACACTCGACTACTCATTTCCTTCAACTCCCCCAGACCTTGAGCGAGAGAGAGAGAGAGAGAGAGAGAGAGAGAGAGAGAGAGAGAGATGAGAGAGAGAGAGAGAGTAGAGAGAGAGCGAGAGAGAGAGAGAGAGAGATGAGTAGAGAGAGAGAGAGAGAGAGAGTTATGAGACGGCACCAGGAGGACGAGAGCGGGAGGGAGCCACGAGAAGAGAGAAAGGGAGATGAGGGAGAGGCTGAATAGGTTAGAGGAGAACGAGGGGGTATAAGGCAGAGAGAGATGAAGAAGGGAACAGCTTCTGTAGACGGTGCCAAGGTGAAGAGAGCGTAACAGCCGTTAGAACAGCACAGTCCTTGACACACTCCACCCAGACACTTAGTGCAGAAGGTGTCACGCGTTGGGTGCGGCTGGAGATAAGGCAAAAGAGATGGATTCTGCTGTGTGTGTGTGGGGGGGGGGTGTACTTGAGCGAGAGAAAGAAGATGTGGATGAAGGTGGAAGAGTGCGAGAGTGCGAGAGAAACAGGTATAGCGTATACCATATGAGCGTTTGTGAGAAAGAGAGAGAGATGGAGATATACAGAGAGAGACAGAGCTGGGAAGAGAGTGTTGGGTTAGAGACAAGCACAGAGCCATTTCTCAAGGCTGTGCAAGAAAACAAATATGAAGTCACTTCGAAGAGAACAGAATAGCACAGAGGGTGAAGAAAGAGAGATAAGGAGAGAGAGACAGGCAGAGATGGGGGGGGGGAGACCGAAACAGGAGACAGAGAGGGGAGAAAGACGGAGAGAGAGAGGACATAAACAGAAGGGGACTGAACGAGAGACTGAGGTGAGACAGTGATTGAGGAGTGAGGAGGGCGAGAGACGAGGGACAAAAGGAGAGTTGGAGAGAGACAGAGAGAGAGAGAAAGTGATGGCCCGTTGGCCTCGGGCAGTTTGTTTAAGGACACTGGTAAGACCAGGACAGAACAGTGTGATGGATTAAACCACTTTATTGTTCCAGCACCTCAAACAGTTCCACTTTATTACACAGGAAAGAGAAAGAGTGAGGCGGAAGAAAAGACACAACAAACACATGCATGCACACACACACACACACATAATATGTTTAGGTATAAATCTGGTTCATACATACACATACACACAAGCGCACACACACACACACACACACCGACGCCTCCACAGCCAAAGTTTGAGCATTTCTTGGGGGTGGTGATATTTCATACGACAATTCTCCTATTAACTAAGGGCACCTACCAAGT
>CAEFZP010000331.1:52500-65000 GCA_903064625.1 Mallotus villosus
TGATCACATCCTAACATGTCCTGATCACATCCTAACATGTCCTGATCACATCCTAACATGTGTCCAGATCACATCCTAACATGCCCTGATCACATCCTAACATGTCCTGATCACATCCTAACATGTCCTGATCACATCCTAACATGTCCTGATCACATCCTAACATGTGTCCAGATCACATCCTAACATGTCCTGATCACATCCTAACATGTCCGATCACATCCTTACATGTCCTGATCACATCCTAACATGTCCTGATCACATCCTAACATGTCCTGATCACATCCTTACATGTCCCTGATCACATCCTAACATGTCCTGATCACATCCTAACATGTCCAGATCACATCCTAACATGTGTCCAGATCACATCCTAACATGCCCATCATATCATACATGTCATCTAAAGTACACTGATGGTGCTCAAATGTTTGACTAAAACCATGGCCTTCAGTTTCAGAAGCTCTTTTACTTCCTGCCATTAAGTGTGTGTGTTACGATTGTCATGCAGACTGATCATGTGTTGCCTTTTTTAAATTGTCGCTTAAAACAGGACTGTTAGTCCCTGGCAGCTGACTAACAAACAAATATGCATGCACACAGACACACACGCACTCCTCATCCATTATTTACAACACATGCTGTTTAAACTAAAATGATCATCAGCGTGAACATCTAAAGAGTCTCTCCTGTCAACAGAGACACTAGTTTCCTTCCCGTGAATCCCACACACACACACACACACAAGACAAGACAAACTTTGGACACTGGCACCAACCTATGAGTGGCTGCACCAACTGAATGAGTTCTATTCCGTCTCGCAATCTTTCCTTCAACCCCCGAGGGAAATCAGTTCCTCTCAACTCTTTTAATTATGCGTGTGATTAATTACGCTTGTAATTCGGAATGCTTAATCCAGGGAAGAACTGTCCTTTAGCAGTCGGTCTCATTAGCATACAGGTGGAGATCCGCACTGGGCCAGATGAGGAAGATCCACACTGTGGCTAATCCCACCACTCATAAACAGAGAGGCTGGACACACACACTGCAAAACACACTCACCTGTAACACACACCCACACGCAACACACACACCTGTAACACCCACACTCACCTGTAACACACACACAGACAGACAATCACTTGCGACACACAAACACATCTGCACACTCACGCACTCTCTATCTCACACACACACACACACACACACACACACACTCCTGTTTCTGTCTCTGGGAATAACTCATTACGTAATCCACCTGCCAGACGGCCCAGGGCCCCCCCTGTATTAGGGGTGCAGTGGTCTGTGCCAACTCATTAAGAACACAGCTGGGCACCAGGCTCAGGACTGGGAGATACCACAGGGAGCTGGAGGGGAGGGGGGGGGAGGGGGATGTGTGTGAAGGGAGGGCTTTGAGTTTGCTCCATCAATACTTTGATGACAAACACAGAAGATATTAAGAGTGAGCACGAAAGAGAAAGGACGAAAACTTCCGAGAGCGTGCGCGAGTTTGTGTGTGTTTGTGTGAGTGTGCGCTCGCATATTTTAGGGTCCAAAAGTCAGAGAACACATTGAACACGTCGTGGGAGAGACTGAGACAGCCGAGCATTCTGTGACATCACAAGAAGCTCTTTGGAACCCTGTCAGATCCTGCTGGGAGAACACGGTTCAGCAGGTTTGGCGCTAACTTGTGGAGTCCGTGCACGCCGTCATTAAAGCAAAACAAAAGAAAGAAATGAAAATACCAAATACTTAAGCCATTCTGAATCAGCTATAGGTGTAAAAATGTTTTCAAGATTAAGCTTTTCAAATGGTTAAAGGTGCTGTAAAGCAAATTCCATGATTTTATGTAAGTGTGAATTTAAAACTCGTTTTCAGTTCCGCTTTACAGCATCTTTAAGCTGATATTATCATCAGCAATGGAAAGGGATTAGTATTCCATTCGAAACAAATTCATAATAGACATATCCTGACTAACAAACCCGACTGTATGTGCGTGTGTGTGTGTGTGCACGTGCGCGTGTGTGAGGACGTACCCAGGTTCCACTTGAGCCCGGTGGTGTGTGTTCGACACGGCCCCCCCACTGGGATGAGACTACACCAGGGGCCTTCTAGTCCTGTACTCACACCTAACCTGTGGATCCTCTCCTGTGAGCGTGTTATAAGGGAAAGAGAGAGAGAAGAGGGGGAGCAAAGGAGAGATTGGAAAGAAGGGGAAGAGAGAGAGTGATGGGGGAGGGATGGGAAGAGATGGAGGGGAGAGAGTAGGAGGGATAGGAGGAGAAGGAGGGGAGAGAGAGACGAGAGAGAGAGAGAGGGAGGGATAGGAGGGTATATGGAGGTGAGAGAGAGGGAAAGAGGAGGAGGTGGAAGAGAGGGAGAGAAAAATGAGTCATCAAAAAAGATTACCTTCAAAATTAAGATAAAATTATAATAAAAATACAAATGCATTTTTCATGATGACGATGCATCAGGACTGAGGATGATGATCTCCTGATTGTTGATGGACCAAGCCTGCGGTAACATCAGAGATCAACCACATCTAAGTCCTTATGTGATAATGAACAATTACACCTTCTCTGGAGAATGCACACACACTTTGAATCAGTCTGATACTCGTTGAAGAATGTGCAGGCTTGAAGTTAAATTACCACCTTTATAAAAAGACAGTGTCACGAAAGAACAAAAGTTTACTTTTATCTCTCTTTCCCCCCCCTCTCTCTCTCTCTCTCTCTCTCTCTTTCCCTCTCTCTCTTTCTCTCACACACAGACATCCACACACACACGCGCAAACACACACGGACACACAAACGCACCGGAGCCTCAGACGGCGGTGAAGCGTAGCGTTCAGGAGACTCGAGACAGGCGAGCTGCTCTCACGTGTGTTTGAGTGGACCACAGGAGACGACGCAGAGTAAACACCTCCTCCAGGGAGCCTGGCTCCACCCGGGTCGGCTGCTCACGCCAGAACGGGAGCCAAACAAACAGCCCAACGCTCCACGTTAACGACGACCTTCTCTCTCTCGCTCTCCCTCTCTCTTTATCTTTCTCAGTCTCTCTCACATTTTATCCCTCTTTTATCCCTCTCTCACCCTCTCTCTCCCTCTCTCTGTTTCTCTCACCCTCTCTCTCTCTCTCTCTGTTCAGTTCAGAATGCTTTGTTGGCATGACTGTTCGGGTTGAGTAATTTTGCCAAAGCAGTCCACATTGAAGGGACAATATCATATTTGTTTTACATATATATCATTCATAACATATAATGAGTATAAACATGATAATGTAACCAAATAGCAGTAGCATTGCGAGATGGAGAAAAGTAATATGTATTTATTATACATGCTAAGATACATAAAGGTTTTAACAATCACACAAGGTTGATGCACTGTCCCTCAGGTTGTGACATTGAGGTACATATCTAGCGGCTAGACTTGCTGTAGGCCCTTCGTCCAGAGATATCCTTCATTTCTAGTTTACATCTTAAACTATAAATGAAGGATATCTCTCTGGAGAATGCACACACACTTTGAATCAGTCTGATACTCGTTGAAGAATGTGCAGGTTTGAAGTCAAATTACCACCTTTATAAAAAGACAGTGTCCCTGAAAGAACAAAAGTGTACTTTTCTCTCTCTTTCCCTCTCACACAGACACACAGACATCCACACACACCAGATATATCCTTCATTTCTAGTTGACATCAAGCTGTGTGGAGTCCTTAATGAACGGGATACATTTTTGGAGATATTGATCTCTGTCTATGTCTTCCTTTTTCGATACACGTGTGGTCACTCATTCTGTATTTAAGAGAGCAGCTGTCTCTCTGGTCCTCTGGTCCATAGCGACCTACCCTCCCTTCTACACTGTTCACACACACTTTGAATCAGTCTGATATTAGATGAAGAGTGTGTAGGTTTGAAGTTAAATGCATATTTATATAAAGACCCTGTTGCTGAAAGAAGAAAAGTTGACATTGAACTTTTTCATCTTGACACACTTACAACTGACACATGCACACCCCACCCACACACACACACACACTGAGACAGACAAACACAGGGAGAAATGGGAAATAGTGATGGCCGCTGAAATAAACAGGAACATACAAACATTGCCTCCATGAAAAGGTTCATTTCAAAATGTTTTCCTCTCGTTTGCCGGAGGGAGGGAGAGAAAGTTCCAGAGAAACTTGGAGAGGAGTACTCTTCTGATGAACTAGCCCCGGGGCTGTGTCTGTCTGTGCGTGTGTGGTGCGTATATACATTTGTGAGTGTCTGCGTTAGTCTCGAAGGCGAGGTTGCTTCTGTGTGCCTCTCTGTGTGTGCGTGTATGTGTGTGTGCGTGTGTGTGCGAATGGGGTGTGTGTGTGTGTGTTGTAAGCTGCTTTGTGACATGGGGATGTATAAGCAGTTAGGATGGCTGAGCTTCAGAGTGGAGACTAACATGAGCAGGTTTGATTGGCCTCTAATACCTACCCCCTCCAACCAGTAATACAGGGAGACAGGGATCGTGACACACACTCACACACACATCCTCACACCACCTCACACCACACACACACACTCACACACACACACACACACACACACCACCCTCACAGACACACACACACACCACACACACACACCCTCACACACACACACACACACAACGACTATCGTAGAAAGTACTCCATCCCCTACACAGCAACGAACAGCAGAGGATACCAAAGCTATCCTTCAGCCTTTCCGCATTCTAGTCTCCACACACGCGCGCGCGCGCGCACACACACACACACACACACTTCGCTCTGTTCTCAAGGTGCCCTCCTAACTTAAGGAAAATTGTGTTTGTTCTCCAACAGCTGAATCCGACGTTGTCATTTAAATCAGCCACACCTTTGTGAGGCAGGCCGCGTGTCTGGCGCCCGCCCGCGTGCGAGCGAGAACAGAAGGATCTATTTGGAGCAACCAGACCCAGACGCCTCGCTCTGTTCAGCGGCGGCTAGCGCGCTGCCATTGTTTTGTACGTGTCGCGTATGTCGCCGTGTCAGAAAGTAGTTCGAAAAGGTCCTTCCGTGATTTCGATTGCGCCGCGCCGTTTCGTGTGTTTTTGCCGCGTGCGCTCTAATGTGTCTGCGTGCGCGTCGAGCGTTTGAGCGCACCTCGCGCGTGCCAAACCCGAGAGGTGTCTGAGCGCTCGACTGTGACTCTAATGAGCCTCGTCATCCCGTTGGCGAGGTGACATTCACCTTCCTTTTTGTACCACGCTCGCTCACTTTCTTTTCTCCTCCTACTCCTCCTCTCTCTCTCATCTCCTCTGCCCTCTCAACTCCACTCTCCTCTCCTCGCTCTCTTCTCCTCTTTCCCTCTCGACTCCTCTCTCCTCTCCTCGCTCTCTTTCCCCCTGTCCTCTCTTCTCCCCCTCTCTCCGTCTCTCTCCTTTGCCTTCTCTTCTTTCTCTCTTCTCTCTCTCCTTGAATCAGAACAACGTTGACAGATTAGATGAATGTACCTTCACTCGAGAAAGATTAATTGGAGGTGTCCAGCTATGAAGCAGTAAATGACAACATGTCTTTGGAATAATGACAAACAATGCGAAAGAGAGCAAGCGAGAGAGGGAGTTGGGCGAGAGAGAAAGCGAGAGAGGGAGAGCGAAAGAGAGGGAGTGGGCGGGATAGGGGGAGAGGAGCGAGCGAGAGAGAGAGAGCGAGCAAGAGTGATGAGGGAGAGAGAGTGAGAGAGAAGTCAAGGGGAACAGGGACGAGTGGGGGGAAAAGGATGGAGACAGAGAGAGAGAGAGAGAGAGACAGAGAGAGAGAGAGAGAGAGAGAGAGAGAGAGAGAGAGATAGATAGATAAATAAATAAAATAGATAGAAAGACTGTGTTTAGTGTGACACAATGTTTTTAGAAGTCATGACAGACTACTACAGTGTAATACCGTTCAAGCGAAAAGATGACATTCCAAACCTCGGCTCTCGGCCCACTCGTGAACTCAATCAGGTGGGCAGAAGAAGAACGAGGGAAGCTATTACGCTGCAAATGAGACGCTCGGCAAACATGGGCGACCGGAGGAGAACAGGGGGGAACTATGTGCGTGCGTATGATGTGTGTGTTGTGGTGTGAATGTGTGGTGCCTGTGTTCGTATTATATGTGCTGTTACCGTTCAAAAGTTCAGGGTCACTTCCAAATGTCCTGGTTTTCCTCTGAAACGCACGTGAAACGAGTTTGATTGGGAACCACAGTCATCGACACGTTTAGAAATGACACATTTTCGTTCGAAATCATAAGTGTCTCCTTCCAACGTGGTTTTTGTCAAGTAATCAGCCCCGGCCGTCGGCAGCGATTGCAGCCTTTGGCATGCTGGTTGCCAATTTGCCGAGGCAATCTGAGGAGATTTCACCGCAGGCTTCCTGGAGCACCTCCCACCCGGATTGGCTTGATTCTTCTAGCTTCTTGCTTCCTGAGTACCGCACGGTCAAGCAGCTCCCACAACAGGGTCGAGATCTGGTGACTGCGCGGGCCGCTCCGTTACGCACACAATACCAGCTGATTGCTTCTTCCCTAAATAGATCTCTCCCAGTTTGGAAGCTGTGCTTTGTGGCGTTGTTGAGGGAGGAAATGGGCTCCAATCAAACGCCATCCACAGGGGTATGGTGTTGCAAAAACAGAGTGATGGCCTTCCATCTCCACGATCCCTTTACCCTGTCCAACATATGAAGCCTAGCGCAAGTTCAGTCAGGCAAGACCGATCCCTGCACACGGGTTTAATCGTAGTGTACACTACTCACTCCCCCCCCCCGCTAAGATCGCCCTTCCTTTCCCTCGTTCCCTTGGTCGGCGGTCACTGGGGGTCAGGTTGATTAGCGCTCCCGCCTAACGATCAATGGCATCACATGAACCGTGCCTTTAAATACGATTCTCTCCCTGTGTAGTTTGTCCATGCTATCAAGTGTGCGACCCTCCACCTCCCCGTCGCCACCCGGTTCCTGTATGAGTCTTCGGCTCGTCTGGTCGTCGGCTGTCGCCACCGCCACCGGTGTCTGGACTCCGTGAGGGGATTCTTCTTCGGGCGTTGGGCAGGCGCCCGTTGATTTATAGAATTCCCCTGTGGGGTCCAAGCTCCAAACACTGTAGTTCATTTATTATGATGTAATATAACACATAAACACTGTGCCTAAACCTCACAGGGCTGATGGTCGCAGATAACGGGCCTCGGTACGCCTTTGTGGAGACTGTAAACAGTCTGCCTTTTCCAGCTACAATAGTCATTACGACATTAGCAATGTCTACGCTGCATTTCACATCAATCTTATGCCATTTTTGCACTTTTCTTACCGAAACATGCGAATTTCCAAGTGACCCCAAGCTTTGAAGTTGTGTGTCTAATGTCTAGTGTGTCTGTATGTGTTTAATATGTGTGTGTGTGTGTGCGCGCACGTGTATGTGTCTCGTGTGTATATGTGTGTGTGTTTGTGTGTGTATGTGTCTAATGTGTGTGTGTGTGTGTGTATGTATGTGTCTAGTGTGTGTGTGTGTGTGTGTGTATGTTTGTGTCAAATGTGTGTGTGTGTGTGTGTGTGTGCAGTAGTTACCGGGCGGAGCAGGAAGGCCAGGCTGCTTCCCTGGATGACCACCAGGGGGAGCTGTGTGATGGAGAGGGCATGGTAGAGCGTCTCTACCGAAGCCATGGTCTGGTCCAGCCTTCCAGCCAGACCCCCCAGGGTCACGATGGTGTCTACCTGAGGGGTGGTGGGGGGGGTAGTTTAAAAACCCGGATAACCGTTACACACTGTGCAGGTTTTCACTTTAGGATCAAGTTCCTCCTCTCTGTCCCCCCTCATTAATCATCTACCCCTCCTCTTCATCCTCTTTACCCCTCCTCTTCATCCCCCCTTACCCATCCCACCTTTCTGCCACCCCCCTCTGCCCATCATCCTCTCCACACCTCATTTACAGAGTGAGAAAACAGTATTGTACTGTACATTTCCACTGAAGACAAGTTCAGAACCCTGATGAGTTGAAAGAATTGGGTTAGGCACACATGAAGAAGAGAAGTGACGCACACATACTGCACGCACGCACACACGCACGCAAGCACACACGCATACACGCAAGCACACACGCATACACACACACATACACGCATACACACCAGTATTGTTCGACACACTCAAAACATGCTGAATGTAAACAGACTCTGCCCAGACGTCATCCTCCTCAGAGAGACGGAAAGAGGATTATCAAAACAGAGACTAAGTTGATCTCTCTCATTCCTCCCTGTTTTATTAACATCAACAACAACAAACAACAACAGCTATAAATAACAGGATTGACATCAGTATGTAATGGAGGAGCAAACGGGATCACCCAAACATGCTAATTAGATCTCTACAAGCTGATCTTAACCTGCTAGTTAGATCTCTACATCTCACCCTAACATGCTAGTTAGACCTCTACATCTCACCCTAACCTGCTAGTTAGACCTCTATATCTCACCCTAACCTGCTAGTTAGACCTCTATATCTCACCCTTAACCTGCTAGTTAGACCTCTATATCTCACCTTAACCTGCTAGTTAGACCTCTACATCTCACCCTAACATGCTAGTTAGATCTCTACATCTCACCCTAACCTGCTAGTTATACCTCTACATCTCACCCTAACCTGCTAGTTAGACCTCTATATCTCACCCTAACCTGCTAGTTAGACCTCTATATCTCACCTTAACCTGCTAGTTAGACCTCTATATCTCACCCTAACCTGCTAGTTAGACCTCTATATCTCACCCTTAACCTGCTAGTTAGACCTCTATATCTCACCCTAACCTGCTAGTTAGACCTCTACATCTCACCCTAACCTGCTAGTTAGACCTCTACATCTCACCCTAACCTGCTAGTTAGACCTCTACATCTCACCCTAACCTGCTAGTTAGACCTCTATATCTCACCCTAACCTGCTAGTTAGACCTCTATACAGTCGTATGCAAAAGTTTAGGCACCCCTCTGAGGCTGCATGATAATTTCCTGTCTTCACCAAAAAAGATCAATATAATATTGTAATATTACTTTTCTAGTTAACACTGAGTGCTGGGGTGTTTTCCAGACAAAGATATTTGGTTGTAGCAGTATTTAGTTGTGTGAAATTAAATCAAATGTGAAAAAAAGGCTGTGCAAAAGTTTGGGCACCCTTATCATTTATTTGATTTGAATACCTCTGCCTACTAAATGCTGATTAACTGCAACACAGAATTAGTCTGATTAACTCGTTAAGCCTTCAATTACATAAAAAGGTGCATTCAATCATTAGAAAGGGTATTTAAGTTAGCCAATTGCAAGTTTTGCTTCTCTTTGATTCTCCTCTGAACAGTGGCAAAATGGGGGCATCAAAACAGCTATCAAATGATCTAAAAACAAAGGTTGTTCAGCAGCATGGTTTAGGGGAAGGCTGCAAAAAGTTATCCCGGAGGTTTCAGCTATCAGTTTCCACTGTGAGGAATGTCATTAGGAAATGGAAGGCAACAGGCACAGTTCTTGTTAAGGCCAGAAGTGGCAGGCCAGGAAAAATAACAAAGAGGCAAAGGCGAAGAATGGTCAGAATGGTCAAGGACAACCCTCAGACCACCTCCAAAGAGCTGCAAGGTCATCATGCTGCAGATGGTGTCACTGTGCATTGCTCGACCATTCAGCGCACATTGCACAGAGAACAGCTGTATGGGAGAGTGATGCGGAAGAAGCCTTTTCTGCACACGCGCCACAAAAAGGCTTGCTTGAGGTTTGCCAAACTACATTTGAACAAGCCAGGCTCATTTTGGAACAAAGTGCTGTGGACTGATGAGACAAAGATGGAGTTATTCGGTCACAACAAGAGGCGTTACGCATGGAGGCAAAAGAACACAGCATTCCTAGAAAAACACTTGCTGCCCACAGTAAAATTTGGTGGGGGGTCCGTCATGCTGTGGGGCTGTGTGGCTAGTGCAGGAACTGGGAATCTAGTTAAAGTTGAAGGTCGTATGGATTCAACTCAGTACCAGCAAATTCTGGACAATAATGTTCAAGAATCTGTAACAAAGCTGAAGTTACGGCGCAGTTGGGTGTTCCAGCAGGACAACGACCCGAAACATTGCTCCAAATCCACTAAGGCATTTATGCAGAGGAACAACTACAATGTTTTGGAATGGCCATCCCAGTCCCCAGACTTGAATATAATTGAAAATCTATGGGGTGACTTGAAGCGGGCTGTCCACGCTAGGCACCCATCAAACCTTACTGAACTGGAGATGTATTGTAAGGAAGAATGGTCCAAATTACCTCAATCCAGAATCCAGACACTCATCAGAGGATATAAAAAGCGTCTAGAAGCTGTTATTTTTGCAAAAGGAGGCTCTACTAAATATGAATGTGATTTTTCTGTTGGGGTGCCCAAATTTATGCAAGTGTCTAATTCTCTTATGATGCGTATGGCATATTTTCTGTTTATCAAATAAACCTTATTTCACGGCTAAAATATCACTGTCCATGACGTATGTGTATATATATGACAAAGACGTTCCTCATCCAAACGCCCAACATTTTATAGATGAAAGTAATGGAGATTATCAGGGGTGCCCAAACTTTTGCATACGACTGTATCTCACCTTAACCTGCTAGTTAGACCTCTATATCTCACCTTAACCTGCTAGTTAGACCTCTACATCTCACCCTAACATGCTAGTTAGATCTCTACATCTCACCCTAACCTGCTAGTTAGACCTCTATATCTCACCCTAACCTGCTAGTTAGACCTCTATATCTCACCTTAACCTGCTAGTTAGACCTCTATATCTCACCTTAACCTGCTAGTTAGACCTCTATATCTCACCTTAACCTGCTAGTTAGACCTCTATATCTCACCCTAACCTGCTAGTTAGACCTCTATATCTCACCTTAACCTGCTAGTTAGACCTCTATATCTCACCCTAACCTGCTAGTTAGACCTCTACATCTCACCCTAACCTGCTAGTTAGACCTCTACATCTCACCCTAACCTGCTAGTTAGACCTCTACATCTCACCCTAACCTGCTAGTTAGACCTCTACATCTCACCCTAACCTGCTAGTTAGACCTCTATATCTCACCCTAACCTGCTAGTTAGACCTCTATATCTCACCCTAACCTGCTAGTTAGACCTCTATATCTCACCTTAACCTGCTAGTTAGACCTCTATATCTCACCTTAACCTGCTAGTTAGACCTCTACATCTCACCCTAACATGCTAGTTAGATCTCTACATCTCACCCTAACCTGCTAGTTAGACCTCTATATCTCACCCTAACCTGCTAGTTAGACCTCTATATCTCACCTTAACCTGCTAGTTAGACCTCTATATCTCACCTTAACCTGCTAGTTAGACCTCTATATCTCACCCTAACCTGCTAGTTAGACCTCTATATCTCACCCTAACCTGCTAGTTAGACCTCTATATCTCACCCTAACCTGCTAGTTAGACCTCTATATCTCACCTTAACCTGCTAGTTAGACCTCTACATCTCACCCTAACCTGCTAGTTAGACCTCTATATCTCACCCTAACCTGCTAGTTAGACCTCTATATCTCACCTTAACCTGCTAGTTAGACCTCTATATCTCACCCTAACATGCTAGTTAGATCTCTACATCTCACCCTAACCTGCTAGTTAGACCTCTATATCTCACCTTAACCTGCTAGTTAGACCTCTATATCTCACCTTAACCTGCTAGTTAGACCTCTATATCTCACCTTAACCTGCTAGTTAGACCTCTATATCTCACCCTAACCTGCTAGTTAGACCTCTATATCTCACCTTAACCTGCTAGTTAGACCTCTATATCTCACCCTAACCTGCTAGTTAGACCTCTACATCTCACCCTAACCTGCTAGTTAGACCTCTACATCTCACCCTAACCTGCTAGTTAGACCTCTACATCTCACCCTAACCTGCTAGTTAGACCTCTATATCTCACCCTAATCGCTTCCATCACTAGTCAGACAAACCTCTTCATCTCGCTAGGTCATATTGGGAGAACGTCCTCCATGATGACCGATGGACTCTTTTAATAAATTACACCACCCATGCACCGTCACCAGGGAAGCTAACGATGATGACATCGTTGGCCCGACAGAAAACGCGTCCGTCCCCCACTCCCATTGGCTGAGGGATGGACGAGCTAAACGACACAGTTGTGCCCCCATCGCGAGAGATGATGGAGGGATAATGAGACAGACGGGATGAAAGTGGGGAACAGAACCGTCGTGTCAGCAGCATCGCCCACGACTCGACGACGACGCAGGTCACGTAAGGAGACACACACACACCACACACACACAAACACTCTCATACACGTGAACGCTCACACACACTCCGAATCTCCCAACAAGCCCATTGATCTTCTCTAATGAGTCTATTAAACATAATAAATAGATGACTTCTTGATGTAGGGAAGGCCAGCTAAGCAGAAAGAGGCTCAAGGATTTATAGCAACTGGGGATTACAAACCCAGTAACTCAG
>CAEFZP010000331.1:67500-82500 GCA_903064625.1 Mallotus villosus
GAGGTGTCATCTGCATTTCAAACAGTAAACACTTGTGTATCCTGAGCTCTGATCAGTCTCCACATGAGTGACATTGCGTGATCACCGGGGACAGACCTGGGCGTGTGTGCCACCTTGTTTGCATTTATTCATAGATCCGTGGTTAAATCTAATTCTGAGTGTGTGTGTGTGTGTGTGCGTGTGCGTGTGTGCGTGTGTGCGTGTCGTATCCGAGTGGGGAAGACACCCGGGCGTCGCTTCAACAGCGTGACAGAGAAGAGGTCGACAGAGTTCTGGGTAACAGGAAACCAAACGGCGAACGACAACAACTCCCCGGTTAAAGTGGTTATATCTGCAGATTTGCGTGCGTGCGCACGAGTGTGTGTGCGTGTGTGTACTCACCTTCTCGGAGTAGAAGGCTTTGACCTCGGCACTAATGGAATCGAAATCCCCACTGATATAGTCAGGTAGGAAACTGGATGGAGGGATGAAGAGAGAGCGATGAGCGAGAGATAGAGCGAGAGCAAGAGCGAGAGAAGTGTGAGAGAGAGAGAGAGAGAGAGAGAGAGAGAGGTGTGAGAGAGGGACAGAGAGAAAAAGGGTGAGAAAGAAAGGGACAGAGAAAAGAAAGAGCATCAGAGAGAGGGCGAGGGAAAGATACACAAAGCAGGGGGGAGAGAGAGAGAGACGGAGGGAGGGAAAGGAGGGAGGAGAGAACAATTTGGGCGCGTGTCAGTTCTTTTATCAGTCTGGCGAGCAGAGGGTGGAAGTGACACGCCGGCTGACATGAAGACAGGCAGACTGGCAGGGTTAGACCCGTGTCATTGAGACACACACACACACACTCTCTCTCTATCCACTATCTGAGAGCCTTCTACACACACACACAGACACACACACTCTCTATCCACTATCTGAGAGCCTTCTACACACACACACACACACACACACACACACACACACACACACACACACACACACAACTACACAGGCCACTATCAGGGACCGTTTTACATAAACGGAAACACACCCCCACAGAATGTGTGTCCTTCCTCAGCCCTAGAATTATTGAGCTGTTGTGTGGTAATCTATAGACATGAGCCCTTCGTGCTGTGTTGAATACCAGACACGTCCCTCACACATTGGTACATGTGTGCAAGAGAGTGTGTGTATGTGAGTATGTATGGGTGTGTATGCTCCTTTGTGTTTGTGTGTGATAGTGCGATAGTGTGTGTGTGCGTGCGCATGTGTGTATGTATATGCTCGTGTGTATGTGGGTGTGATAGTGAGTGTGTGTGGGTGTGTGTCATGTGTGTGTGTGTGTGTGTGTTTGTGCTCGTTTGTGTGTCTATAAAAGCAACAAGCGGGTGTTGTCCCACGGCCGTGCTATCTGCCGGCATTAACA
This sequence comes from Mallotus villosus, assembly GCA_903064625.1. NCBI lineage: Eukaryota > Metazoa > Chordata > Actinopteri > Osmeriformes > Salangidae > Mallotus > Mallotus villosus. The sequence goes on from CAEFZP010000331.1 coordinate 68,885, forward strand.
GGTCCAACATAACGATTTCACGCACCACTGAGTGTGTGTGTGTATGGGTGTGTGTGTGTGGGTGTGGTGTGTGTGTGTGTGTGGGTGTGTGTGTGTGTATGGGTGGATGTCGCCGGAGAAAGGCGAGAGCAATGTTCCGGTCTGCCGCGGAAATAGATACAGGATTATTCTCTCCCTCCGTCCATCTCTCCATCCCTCTCTCTTCCTTCCTCCTCCTCCCTTCTTCTCATTCCTCCTGCTTCCTGTCTCTCCCTCCTCCTTCCATCCCTCCTCCTCCCCCGTCCATCTCTCCATCCATCCATCTCTCCATCCCTAGTCTTTCCATCTCTTCTCCTGTTCAATCATCAAAACACACACACACACAAACCTCGCATCTCTCCCGTTCTCCCCCGTTCTCCCCTCTCCTCTCCATTGTATCGAGACTTATTCAGCCCATCACATCTTAGAAGCACAAAAACAACTCTTCATAACAAACAAACCAACCGATTAAAACAAACCCCCACACCGTGTATCATTTCGAATATGGGGCGTCGTAACTGAGTTACGGAGACAAACACACACACACACACACACACACACATGACTACAGATACTCCCCAGCTAAAGTCGACCGTGTCTGGTACTGCTAGTGGGCAGACTGGGGGGAGGGGGGGGGTCTCTCTACCAGTCACCTCTTTATGATTTAGAAGGTTTGAACGTTTTTGAAGGTAATTTACCATGTTTAGATCCATTCCATCTCAACACGGGCACAGTCTCTCCCCTTCCATTCCTCCTCTTCCTTTCTCGTTCCCCCCCTCACTCTCTCTCCTGTATTCCTCCCTCCCTTTCTCCCGCGCTCTCCGCAGAGCTCTGCCCCGCTCCTCTTTGCTCTCCCCCTCTCCCTCTCTCCCCCTCCATCTCTCCCTCCCTTTCTCTCTCCATCTCTTCTCTGTTTGGCTCTGTCCCCACCCCTCCCCCTCGCCCCGCCGCTCTCCCTCTCTACCTTTCGCTCTACCTCTCTCCCCCGCTCTCTCTATTCCCCCTCCTCCTCCCTGCATCTCTCCCACCCTCCCTCTCTCTCACTCTCTCTCCATCACTGCTCTCTTTCGCTGTCTCCCCCTACCTTTCTCTCTACCCTCTTTGGCTCTCACTCTTCCCCGCCCTCCATCTCTCCCCTCCATCTCTCCCCTCCATCTCTCCCTCCGTCTCTCCCTCCGTCTCACTGGTGTGTGGCCCTGGTATCTACTTCATTAGAGCTCATGCACTGGGGATAATAAGATGAGATTTCTGCTAGCCTTGGGCTGTGTTCATTACAGATGAATTACAGGCCCCCATAAGCTATATAAACATCACACGTACGTATGTACACACACACACACAGACATACACACACCAGACCCACGTACACACCAAACTCACATACACACCTGACGCATATCCAACCACCCGCACACACACACCGTGTCCTACACTGAACTTCATTAACCTTGTAGGCGGAGTCTCTTGCCCCAAATACCAATTTGATATTTCATATTGTAATGGAGACTGAAAGCGCGACAGAGGTGTGTGTGTGTGTGCGTGCGTGTGTCTGGATTTACTATCCATAGTTCTTAAAATCATGTTTTTCTGGGCCATGATGAACAACTTTAGCCTCAAGTCACTTCCCACTGGCTGTGCCAATAATACCTGAGAGAGGGAGGGGACAGAAACACACACACACACACACACACACACATTCACACATTCACTGATACCTACTGCCGAGATAATGTGCTTGCAACATCATTAAACTGTAAATTGATGTGTTTTCTCTCCCACCCTCATCATAACATATCTCTCTCTCGCCCTCTCGCCCCTCTCTCTCAACTCTCTCTGTCTCTCTTTCTATCACTCGGAATCCATCTCTCCCTCTCCTACCCCTCTCTCTTATCACTCCTACGCCAACCCCTCCCTTATCTCAGCTCTCTTATCGCCCTCTCTTTCTCATCCACTCTCCTAACCACCTTCCCTCTCTCTCTTCCTCTCGCACTCCTACCCCCATCTCTCCCTCTTCCTCCCTCCCCGATCTCTCTCCCTCTCCCTCTTTCACTCCCCCCTCTCTCCCTGCATTCTATCCCCTGAGAGATGTGTGTGTGTGTGTGCATGTGACATAAGACTGGCTTTCATAGCCACAGGGGACAGCCATCACTGTGTGACTCTGCTAGCGTGTGCATGCGCGTACAAGTGTGTGTACGAGTGTGTGTGTATGTGTGTGTGTGTCAGAGGAGGGTAGGTACAGTTCTAGATGGCAGTAATGAGCTATGTGTCAGACACATGATCCAGGTGGCCTGCCCCGTTTAAACGAGGCGACGTGTGAACAGGACAGGTGCTGGCATGTCTATTACTGCTTCTGATGCACTCCGAGAGGACGGGGGAGAGACGGATGTGTGAGAGGGAGAGAGGACCGAGAGAGAGAGAGAGAGAAAGAGATGGTATGGAGCGAGAAGAGGGAGAGAAAGAGACAGAAAGAGGGAGAGGGAGAGAAAGAGAGAGGGAATAAACCGTGGGCACTTCCTGTGACATAACAACCTCTTCTCTCCTCTCCTTTCCTCTCCTCTCCTTTCCACCCCTTCTCCTCTCCTTTCCTCCCCTCCCCTCCCCTACTTTCCTTCCCTCTCCTCCCCTCCTTTCCTCTGCTCTCCTCTCCACCAGCGGAGGTACACTGGAATTGACACTGTTTCAACAAGAGGTCTCAAGATTAATTTTGTATGTCAGCCAGTGAAGACAGCTGATCGATCGAGTCCACCGCTGAAACTACTCCTACACACACACACACACACACGCACACGCACGTACACTCTGAACACATACAGAACACACACACAAACACTGACTATACAGTACACACACTTTCACAAAGAGACAGACACATTGTACAAGCACAACCACCGACACAGACAAGGTGCGTACGTACACACACACGTACACACACACACGCTGAAGTGTCCTGTGAGAGTGTTAATGTGCTCAACACCTCAGGTACCCTGAACTGACTCAAGATCCATCTTAGTCCTGAAAACAGTCCTCCATTAGCCTTACTACACACACACACACACACACACACACACACACACACACACACACACACACACACACAGGATCTTAGTTTGACAAGTCAGCAGCAAAAGAGATTACCACAGCTGAAAGGGAAAACACACACTCACAACTCACTCTCTAACACACACACACACACACACACATCCTCACACATCCTCACACACACACACACACACACGCGCACGCACGCACACACACACACACACACACACACACACACACACACACACACACCACACACACACACACACACACACACACACACACACACACACACACACACACACACACACCACACACACACACACACACACACACACACACACACACACACACACACACACACACACACACACACACACACACACACACACACAGTGAGAGTAGATAGAGACAGTGCAGTCTGTCCAGCTGGCCTCACCTGTCTCTGTGTCCAGCTGTGATGTCATACAGGTGGTTGGCTGCTCCATCGGCACATGCTCTCAGGACAGCTGCGTGGGAGACACACACACACACACAGAGAGACCACACACACACACAGAGAGACCACACACACACACACACATTCACAGACCCCACACACACACAGACACGCACGGTTAGTCTAACAGCAAATTTGAGAGCATTTCCCAGCTCAGTAAGTCAGGTCATGAACAGGCCCTTGGTCACCAGTCCTCCCTGTCCATCTCTCCACACACACACGCGCACACACAAACACACAGTTTATGAAAAGCTTGCTAGAATAAGACGGCATTTGAACACATAAAAACCACAACAAACGCAGAAACGTGTCATTTTCTTAACAAGCACACCAGTATACACATTTCACATTGACATTTAATTCGTTTTGGCCGACGCAAAATCCCGTTGACGTGAAATGGCCATATTCCATTCCCCGTGACTCACCACTGCGCCATCATGGGTCATACCCCCGATCCACCCAATCAGGGTGTCTGTCTGATAATCGCAGGAGAAAGGCTGTTTCATCCCTCGTCTGAATAGGCAGATCCTGTCTACAGCTACGCCTCTAATGGGATTCAAGCTTCTTGGGTGTGGAGGCTGAAGGAAAGGGTTTCGTTATCAGTTGTTCTGTTTCTGTCTGCGGTTCAAATGGAGATGCTGTCTTTCTGAGGGATTTGGGGTGGGCGGGGCGGTGGGGAGGGGGGTGTTCTGGGGTTATAAGGAGGTTATGAGGGGTTGTGGGAGGTTGTGGGAGGGTTCTGGGGGCGTTGTGGGAGGGTTCTGGGGAGTCGTGTGTGTGTGGGAGGAGGGGGAGGGAGGGGGGGGAGGGTTTACGGCACAGATTGCAGAGGACTTCAAAGGAGCCTTCGTGAAGGTTCACCCCCACCTTGTTTCAGATAACTAATGCATGCAGCCCAGAGAGACGCAGGTTTAACTCTGAGTCTCTTAAGAGCCTATCCCCAGCTTCCACCTGCAGTTCATTAGATGGTCTGAGGGAGGGGGGGGGGAGAGAGGGGGGAGATAGGGGGGAGAGAGGGGAAAGACGGAGGAGATGAGAAAGACAGGGGAGACGAGAGAGAGAGGGCAGAGGGAGAGAAAGAGAGCGGGGATAAAGATTTTCACAGAAACTTTTGCCCAACTTTAGTTATTCTTTTATAACCGCAGGGAGATCAGTCGAGGTGAGTAAATCACCTGTGTGTGTGTGTGTGTGTGTGTGTGTGGTGTGTATGTGTGAGGATTTGTGTGCGTGTATTTGTTGTGTGTTTGGGGAGGGGGTGTGAGACAGGGTTGTGTGTGTGTGAGGTGTGTTTTTGTGTGTGGCGTGTGTGTATAAATGTCATGCTGAAAGGTTACAGGCGCTGTGCGATCGTGAAACAAGAACATAAGGCTACCTCCGGTGAAGCGAAGCATCTATCAAACACCTGATTACAACTCAGACTGCAGTCCCAGTGTGTGTGTGTGTGTGTGTGTGTGTGTGTGTGTGTGTGTGTGTGTGTGTGTGTGTGTGTGTGTGTGTGCGTGTGTGTGTGAGACTGTCCTTGTTCCCAAAATGCCCGCTTCTCAACAAGGGGTTCTCACCTCTTCTGTCCCAGTTTTCAGACACTTGCAAAGCTTGTCAACAACCAACACAAAGGACCACTATGACATCCAGATGTTAATATCAGAGTAATTACCTCACATCTGATGACATCCAGATGTTAATATCAGAGTCATTACCTCACATCTGAGGACATCCAAATGTTAGTATCAGAGTCATTACCTCACACCTGACATCCAGATGTTAATATCAGAGTCATTACCTCACATCTGAGGACATCCAGATGTTAGTATCAGAGTCATTACCTCACAACTGACATTCTGCTGTTCATTCAGTTAATACATGGTGTTTGGTGGGCGGAGATGGGAGAGCTAGCTGTGTCAGGTCCCAGGGGGGATCCTGGGAAGGGGGCTGTGGGGGCGTGAAAACGAGATGTCTGGGACCAGGGGGGTCCTGGGAGGGGGGCAGCGCAGGATGAGAGAGCTAGATGTGTCTGGGACGAGGTGGGGGTCCTGGGAAGAAAGGGTGTGTGTGTGGGGAGGGGGGTCTGGGAGGATGCGAGAGGGTGACAGAGCTAGATGTGTCTGGTGCGTTTGTCTTCATCACCCTCGCGCCCCCGCTGTCGATGCTGTAAGTCAGAGATGATTGGAATGTAAATGACTCATTATTCCTGACAGGGTGCGAACGGCGGGAAACTCATCAAATGGGAACTTTAGGGAGCGACAACGAGAGCAGAGCGGCCCCCTGCAGTGACGAGCAGCACAGCTATCAATCATCTTCAACACACACAAGTACACACACACACACTCAATATCTACAGAAAAACACACACAGGTAGATGTACACAGACACACGCATACACATACAAAAGCACACACACACGTACACACACAGAAAGACACACATATACAGTCGTATGCAAAAGTTTGGGCACCCCTGATAATCTCCATTACTTTCATCTATAAAATGTTGGGCGTTTGGATGAGGAACGTCTTTGTCATATATATACACATACGTCATGGACAGTGATATTTTAGCCGTGAAATAAGGTTTATTTGATAAACAGAAAATATGCCATACGCATCATAAGAGAATTAGACACTTGCATAAATTTGGGCACCCCAACAGAAAAATCACATTCATATTTAGTAGAGCCTCCTTTTGCAAAAATAACAGCTTCTAGACGCTTTTTATATCCTCTGATGAGTGTCTGGATTCTGGATTGAGGTAATTTGGACCATTCTTCCTTACAATACATCTCCAGTTCAGTAAGGTTTGATGGGTGCCTAGCGTGGACAGCCCGCTTCAAGTCACCCCATAGATTTTCAATTATATTCAAGTCTGGGGACTGGGATGGCCATTCCAAAACATTGTAGTTGTTCCTCTGCATAAATGCCTTCGTGGATTTGGAGCAATGTTTCGGGTCGTTGTCCTGCTGGAACACCCAACTGCGCCGTAACTTCAGCTTTGTTACAGATTCTTGAACATTATTGTCCAGAATTTGCTGGTACTGAGTTGAATCCATACGACCTTCAACTTTAACTAGATTCCCAGTTCCTGCACTAGCCACACAGCCCCACAGCATGACGGACCCCCCACCAAATTTTACTGTGGGCAGCAAGTGTTTTTCTAGGAATGCTGTGTTCTTTTGCCTCCATGCGTAACGCCTCTTGTTGTGACCGAATAACTCCATCTTTGTCTCATCAGTCCACAGCACTTTGTTCCAAAATGAGCCTGGCTTGTTCAAATGTAGTTTGGCAAACCTCAAGCAAGCCTTTTTGTGGCGCGTGTGCAGAAAAGGCTTCTTCCGCATCACTCTCCCATACAGCTGTTCTCTGTGCAATGTGCGCTGAATGGTCGAGCAATGCACAGTGACACCATCTGCAGCATGATGACCTTGCAGCTCTTTGGAGGTGGTCTGAGGGTTGTCCTTGACCATTCTGACCATTCTTCGCCTTTGCCTCTTTGTTATTTTTCCTGGCCTGCCACTTCTGGCCTTAACAAGAACTGTGCCTGTTGCCTTCCATTTCCTAATGACATTCCTCACAGTGGAAACTGATAGCTGAAACCTCCGGGATAACTTTTTGTAGCCTTCCCCTAAACCATACTGCTGAACAATCTTTGTTTTTAGATCATTTGATAGCTGTTTTGATGCCCCCATTTTGCCACTGTTCAGAGGAGAATCAAAGAGAAGCAAAACTTGCAATTGGCTAACTTAAATACCCTTTCTAATGATTGAATGCACCTTTTTATGTAATTGAAGGCTTAACGAGTTAATCAGACTAATTCTGTGTTGCAGTTAATCAGCATTTAGTAGGCAGAGGTATTCAAATCAAATAAATGATAAGGGTGCCCAAACTTTTGCACAGCCTTTTTTTCACATTTGATTTAATTTCACACAACTAAATACTGCTACACCAAATATCTTTGTCTGGAAAACACCCCAGCACTCAGTGTTAACTAGAAAAGTAATATTACAATATTATATTGATCTTTTTTGGTGAAGACAGGAAATTATCATGCAGCCTCAGAGGGGTGCCTAAACTTTTGCATACGACTGTACACACACAAGTGTACCTGTACAAACACACACGTGTGCCCACGCAAACAGCTGCACACACGAGCACACGCATGTCAACATCTGTACACACACTCATGTTGACATGCAGTCACACACAAATAAGATACACACACTCACACACAGTCTGTTTAGAATTGTAGGTACCTACATATTGAATGACTCACCCACTCCAAGCTCTTCATACAAAAAATGTGTGTGTGTATTGTTTGTCTATATCTATGTATCTCACTCTAAATCACACACACACAAACACACATTCAGATGTCAACTGTCAATCAGATACACACACAGACACACACCACATACACACCCACACACACACATAAATCAGTGTGTCCCGATGTGGAGGAACAGAGAGCTGGTGCTGAGCATGAGGACAGCAGATAACCTTGTAAATAAACACCTCATAATCCCCCCACAATGCCGTTCTTCTTCCTGTCAGAAACCAGAGAGATGCTTTATGATGGGAAGGAGAGTCTGGGGCGCACGCACACACACACACACACACACACACACATACTCTTCTCTCTATCTATCTCTCTCACACACACACACACACACACACACACACACACTCTGTGGCAGTGCAGTATGGACGAGAGGGACCGTCAGCGCTGTGGGATGGATGTCTGTCACACGGGGGTTTACGGCTGGAACCAGAAAGGGCAAACGGGCAAACTGACGAGGCGACAGATCGTCACGCCTCGTTCTGATGCCCTTTCACTTCTCCTCCATCCATCCCTCCCTCCCTCCCTCTATCGCTCCCGCCCTCCATCACTCCCTCCCTCCTTCAGAGTCACTCTGTCTGCCCATCTCAGGTGATCCCTTCCCCATCCTCCGCCTACGTCTTTCTAGCCCTTTCCTCCGGCTATACCCGTCGACGCTCTCGCCCCCCTTGCGCGCGCGCGCGCTGCTCCGCCTTTCACCCGTGGTCTGTCGTCACGTAAGATGATGGAGGGGAAGGAGAGAGGAGAGAGAGAGATTTCTTCTTCCAAACTTCTGCTTGTCCTTCTGTACTTCCTATGAGCTTCCCTTTGATGACTCCCTCTCTCTCTCTCTCTCCCCCTCTCTCTCCTTCTCTCTCTCTCCCTCTTCCCGAGCGGCCCTCCGTCCCTGCGTTCCTTGCCTCTCTTCCTGCTGCTCTCGTTCTCCCATAGAGGGGAGGCAACCTGGGGGTTTGACATCAGAGGAAAGAGAAGGATGTGTGTGTGTGTGTGTGTGAGAGAGTGAGAGAGAGAGAGAGAGAGAGAGAGAGAGAGAGAGAGAGGATGCAGGGTGGAGACCTGGCAATGGTAACTTCAGGTGAACCATCTGGAGATCTGATTTCGGGACACGCACACACACACCTTTACCTGGGACATATGTCGGTTCTCCCAACACCATGAAATATGGATGGCTTTCCAAATGAGGAGTGATACACGTCAGCATTTCCAGGGTGTCTACAGCAGATGTGTCCTACACTTCAAAACTCGTCCACAACTGCTATCAACCCCACAGCCTGAATATTTGAACAAAACCACTCCGAAAAGTTTTCAAGAATACCTAAAAGGATTTGAACACAGCTACGGTGGAAGTTAAACCATAACAGCACCCAGTATTGGAAACAACATCCCAAGAATCTCCCCCAAAAAAACTCTGAAAACAGAGATGAAGCACTTCAAGTTAAGTATTAACTATGAAGTGAAACTACATCAACAAAATCCTTTGTGATATCTTCCTGATCTTCCGACCTGGCTGTTGTACATGTGCTGTATGTATAGGAAGTCAGATGGCTGAGCGGTTAGGGAATTGGGACGATTACTCAGAAGGTTGCCGGTTCGATTCCCGGCCTTGACAAATTACGTTGTGTCCTTGGGCAAAGCACTTCACCCTTCTTGCCTCGGGGGGAATGTCCCTGTACTTACTGTGAGTCGCTCTGGATAAGAGCGTCTGCTAAATCTCAGCTAGGATTGAGGCCTGCCTCACAGACATCTCCGCCTGGATGACCAAGCACCACCTCCAGCTGAACCTCTTCCTGGCCAAACCGTCCATCTCCCACAATCTCTCAATCACCCTGGGATCATGTTTGACTACCCGCAATGTTTGGGGATATCTCGTTGCTATGATCAGTGACCTATGCACTTTTGTAAAGCTCTCTTGGAAGTCGCTTTGGATAGTATGTGTGTGTGTGTGCAGCTGCCTGATCAAGTACACAGCTGTCAGCATGGTGGTAGAGCTGGCTAGGGTAACCACAGACGTACCTTTGCCCCAGAGTGTGCTGAGGAAGCCTGGATCAATCGGCTGGTTCAGGAGGATCAGACATATCCTCTGTGTGCCTGGGAGAGGAGAAGGGGGAGAGGCGAGGGGAGGAGACGAGGGAGAGAGAAGAGGGAGAGAGAGGGAGAGGGAGAGAGAAGATGGAGAGGAGAGGGAGAGCGGAGGGATGGAGAGAAGGAGAGAATGCTTGAGTACGTGATTCACGAGTTTGTGTTTTTGAAACACAAACAACAGTTCAAGGTTAGTCCAGCTACCTTCACGATGCAAAAACAGGAAGTAGGTAACTAACTAAGAACAGGAAGTAGGTAACTAACTAAGATGATGATGACTTTGCTCATTCCCATTCGGAGGACAAAGATCAAAGCAGAACTGGGCTGTCCTAAACAACACATCCAAACTATTTTCGAGAAAGCCCAACCATAATAGATTAACCAATCACTCGTATCCAAATCAATATACAATTAAGACATAGTATGCATTTAGAAAGTACAAACCAGAAGTCCAAAGCTCTAAGAGTTAAACAGTGGTTAGTGTCAAGGAACTCTTATTAACACTAACAACATTAACAATAACATCATCTCAATTTAGAATCTCAATTCAGCTATAGTTCATTTACCTCCACTTCCCCCCCAGTATAAATGGGCTGAATACAAAAATGACCTGTCAATCCCCATGATCGACATCACAAACACTTCAGTTACACATTTACATGTACTCATTATTCACAAGATCATTATTATTCACGGCATTAAGCACTGTGATCACACCTGTAAATGTGGCACTTTAGCAGGTGAGTGTGAAATGACTTATTATTAGACGGCGTGTACGTGTGTGTGTGTGTACTGAATGTTTCAAAAGGCTTCGGCTCGGGGAGTTAACGCACATCTTTTTTTTTAAATGATAATTTTACAGGAAAAACATCAGACCGAGACGGGAGACTTTGTTGACGTTATAAACTAGTCATTATCTCGGCACCTGAGGAGAACCAGATAAAAACAAGACACCCCGACAGAAACACCTCGGGCCTTTTAGAGGGACCACAGTCATTAGCTATATTACAGAGGGGGGGAGGGGCGATTTCTGGGCTAAAAGGCATTCGACGTGTCTTCATAAGAGAAATGCTGTGTCAGTCAAACCTCAAACTAACGTTCGAGATCCAGTTTATCCCCGTCGGGGATCTGAGAACGAGAACACACTCAGGCTCGCACAGACGAGCGCACGCACGCCCACAGGGGCCGTGTGACACACCCACACACGCGCCTGTCGACGCAGGCAACGCTTTTCAAAACGGTTTAAGGTGACTTCTTTAAGTGTCGAGGGCGGGAACGGCAGACAGGATGTGTCAGCTCTGTCTCCTAATTGGCTACAGCTGTAGAGAGAAAAAAACCTCACTCACAGGCCTCCTATGGAGGCACACACACACACCTACACACACACACCCACACAATGTCTGGCTTAACCTTGAAAAGGTTGGAAAAGCAAACTTGTGTTCAAGTGTTTTCCACTTGAAACTATCGAAGGAAGGAGAGAGCACAGGAAGGCACAGGCGGCATTGTTCGTCTCATCAGTGGATTCTTGGCTAACCCCAGACACTAACAAAACACACTAACTGGAAGACAGAGAGAAAGGAAGAGAACACAAGGGAGCGCCACGTGTTCCTGGGTGTATTTCAGTGTATGTCTGTGTGTGTGTCTGTGTGCACGCACGTGTGTGTGTGTGTGTATTGTGTGTGTGTGCGTGTGTCTGTGTTGTTACCTGAAGGTAGAAGGCAGTCTAAAGGCGTGAACTCTTCATCCATGACGAATTAGAGATCTCTTCTGTTCTACACAGGAGCAGATGCTGTCAGTCAGGGCTATACTCACCTTCACACACACACACACACACACACACACACTCACACAATACACAGCTGACTAGAATAGTTCTAAGAATGACCGAAAAACCAAGCTTCTATTAAATGTTAACAACTCATAAACAACCGCCCATAATTTAGCTCTGTCCTTACTGATGGTTGCTTATATGTAAGCCTATGATAACTTGTCATTAACCTTGAGCAGTGTGCACGCCTCCTCGCAGAGAAAAAACTAGCTATAGGCTAATGGAAATAGCAAGTGTAGGTGGTCACCATAGTCACAGTAATGTGTATCTATTGTGGAACTTGTGGTTTACCTATTGTGCAACTTGTGGTTTACCTATTGTGGAACTTATGGTTTACCTATTGTGGAACTTTTGGTTTATCCATACAGCGCTGTTTCCCAACATTCCACAGACCCAAAAAACAATGACCTTCGTACAGATATGACCCAACACGCTAATAACCCAACACGCTAATAACTCGACACGCTAATAACTCCCCATTGTATATCTATGATTGTAACTAAACTATTCAAGTAGTGACAGAGCGTTCGGTAAACGCTGTAGATAGTTACAGTAGACTGACAGTCCGATCCCTCCTTATCCAATAACTTTATTTGATCACTAAAATAGTTAGTAATAGTCAGAAAACCTCGGGTTATCTCTCGGTGAACTATTGCTGTCTCGCGGACTATCTCTCTACATCAGACAAATTAAGAGCAGACACAACCAAACCACACACTCGAGATACGCTCTGTTTTGAATACATCGGGTTTGTATTCCCTACTGTAAACGGATACTCTGTAAACACATTGAATAAACAGCCAATGCATACTCACTAAATAAACTGACATCGAGCATGAGTTCCAGGTGAGAATTGTAAACAGTCAACGACAGTGCAAGCAAATGAATGGAAAGAGTGTGTTGCTCGACAGAAAGCGTCTGTGGTTTTTGTTATGGGGACATCTAGAGGATGAACCTGGAATTTCGACAGTGAGTGGAGCTCGGAAATTAAACACTATTGAACAGATTCTTTAGGATTCTTTTTCCACTCGTTTTAATATTGACATTGTCTTTCAGAAACATATTCTCAGAATTCCAATGCAGAAATACGGAAGGATTGGAAGGTCTGGAGGTCTGGAGGTCTGGAGGTCTGGAGGACTGGGAGGACTGAAGGACTGGGAGGACTGGAGGACTGGGAGGACTGGAGGACTGGGAGGACTGGAGGACTGGGAGGACTGGAGGGCTGGTGGTCTGGGAGGACTGGAGGACTGGGAGGACTGGAGGACTGGGAGGACTGGAGGACTGGGAGGACTGGAGGGCTGGTGGTCTGGGAGGACTGGAGGACTGGGAGGACTGGAGGACTGGGAGGACTGGAGGGCTGGTGGTCTGGAGGTCTAGGAGGGCTGGAGGACTGGGAGGACTGGAGGACTGGGAGGACTGGAGGGCTGGTGGTCTGGGAGGACTGGAGGACTGGGAGGACTGGAGGACTGGGAGGACTGGAGGGCTGGTGGTCTGGAGGTCTAGGAGGGCTGGAGGACTGGGAGGTCTCGAAGGGGAGGGAGGTCTGGAGGGCTGGTGGTCTGGAGGTCTGGAGGACTGGGAGGGCTGGAGGACTGGGAGGTCTGAAGGGGAGGGAGGTCTGGAGGACTGGGAGGACTGGAGGGCTGGTGGTCTGGAGGTCTAGGAGGGCTGGGAGGACTGGGCGGTCTGGACCTACTTTAGAATCCCAAATCTCTAATTTCCTCCTCCGTTGATCCACTAATAACCATTGGATGTTGTTCTTCAGACAGCAGCAACAGCAGTTTAAGTGAAAGCCAAATCACTCTCAAGGTGAATCCACTCCTGGGG
>CAEFZP010000331.1:87500-122500 GCA_903064625.1 Mallotus villosus
ACACCACACACATAGACACACACACATAGACACACACATAAAACACACCACATAAAACACACACACATACAAACACACACATAGACACCACATAGACACACACATAAGACCACACCACATAGACACACATATAGACACACACACACACACACGCAGGCTCACATGCACCCGCCCACGCACGCCCACGTCACATGCACGTGGCAACGAGGCACAGCAAAAACTTCTGTTGTGTGTTCTGTAATAATGGGAGGGGACTGGTCCCTGGTGATGGTGGGCTTTCATATGGAACCATATGTTGATGCATTACACCTGTTACAGCGCTGGTGCAATGTTGGTCTACTGTACTACATCATACATCTCAAAGCACCTTGTTTGTGCTTTGGTGGAATTAGGGTTGTGGGTCATTTGAATTTCCTTTCCGTGGAATCTTTTCAAAAGCCATAAGTACCCACGTGAAACGTTTATTCGCGCGACTGAACGCGGCGGCGAACGCTTTTGCATTTCTTCCTTTGTTCGTCAGGCCTTCGTCCAAACGACGTCGCAATCAACGACGCATGGGTCCTGATCAAATTCGACTCGTGAAATTCAACCTCCAGCCCATTCCGGTTCACGAGATAATCGCACCACAACAGACAGACAGGCAGAGCGGCCGACAGAGAATCCTGCCCTTGTCGTTAGACGTGTCGACGTGTGAAAGAGGGGAAAAGAGAGGAGGATGGAGAGGGAGAGGGAAGAAGGAAGAGACAGGGAAGAGGACAAGCCCGGAGATTCTCTGCTCAGATAACACGTATTGTGTGCATGTGTGTGTGTGTTACTCTACATGTGTATGCGTGTGTGTGTGTGTGTGTGTGTGAGTGTGACCGACTATGAAGAACACATTGTATGAAATAGCTGTGTCTACAAAGTCGGAGGCCGAGGGCTTGGTGACTATCCCGAACGGCGGCGAAATATAATGACATTCACAATTCCTCGACGTTAGCTTTGCACGCAGGCACGACAGAAGTTCTTCAGACTCCACACACACTTGTCTCGCTTCGAACTTCACTTTCGAGTGCGGCGCTGCATTTCCATCTCGATGGAATCTGTAGGAGCACAATCAAACCCTACAAAGATTCAATCAACGTCTGGCTCTGTGCCCGCAGTCCGACCCGGCTGGATATCGTGGCATACATCCTGCTGAAGACCAATTAGAGGTTCTACTTCTGACACATGGCTGCCCCGCCAGCAGGGGGCACTGCAGGAGAGGTGCCCCCCCCCCAGGAGCGGAGGGCGTTCGTCAGACTGAGGCTATGCAGATCCCGGGGGGGGGCGTCGGCTCGCCTGCTCTCTCCCTCTCCAGACCTCACGTCCCCCGCGACCCCCGCAGGCTCGCCGCTCGCCTCCCGCTCCACTCGTTAATGAGGCGTTCTGGGGGAATATCTCCCCGTGAGCCGTCGTCAAGTAGAGTCTGAAGAGAAGAAACGGTTTGAATGTTGTCTGGTCCCTCCCTCCCTCCCTCCCACCTCCCTCCCTCCATGCAGGCTGACTGCCCCAGACGGCTAGCCGCAGGTGAGACTCTTCGGGTGGTCCGGAGCCAACAGAGGGACAGACAGATCCAGCAGTCTGCTGACTCTGCGCTCTGTCTGCCCCCCGGCTAATCCCCGGGAGCATCCCTGGTGAGAGGGTGCACTGGGTTTCGTTGCAGAGGGGCGGAGTTAGACTTGCTCTCTGAGAGTTGTGGGATGGGGAACGTTTCCTATCTGAAACATGGTGGAGGGGCGGGTGTATTAGGTTTCCTCTTTGAGACATGGTGGAGGGGCGGGTGTGTTAGGGTTTCCTCTCTGAGACATGGTGGAGGGGCGGGTGTGTGTTAGGTTTCTTCTTTGAGACATGGTGGAGGGGCCGGTATCGTAGGTTTTTATTGAGAAACGTGGGTAAGGGGTGGTGTTCACAGAAGAGTGTGTTGACAGACCTTGGGGTGATGGGTGATGAGTGAGCCAGCTATCTTTTAATCTATCTGCTAACTTGTCATGGCCTTAACGAAAGCACTCATTAAAATGCATTGTAAAAATGCACACCTACGCATTGAATTATAACTTTTATTTAACCAGAGAGACGTCTTTGAGATTAGAAATCTCTTTAACAGGAGTGTCCTTGCCATACTGAATACATACAGGTAGACGTATTGAAGACATACACAGACACATCACACACATTCAAGCTTTCACACTGAACTGTACTTCTTTGCAAAGGAAAGCTCTCTCTCTCTCCCACTCTCGCTCTCTCCTTCTACTGTTCTTCATTCTCTCTATCTATTTTAATATGTCCCTTTCTTCCTTTCTGCTTCCCTTCCTCTCTCTCTCTATCTCAATCTCTCCATTTCTCCCTCCCGCCCTCTATTTCTCTCCATCTGTCTCTCCCCCCATCTCTCTTGTCTCCCTCACTCTCTATCTCTCTCACCAGCCTCTCCCCATCCCCTCTCTCTCCCTGCATCTCCATCTCTGTACCCAGGCTGTTGACAGGAATGTGTTAGGGTAGTGGGCGTTCCTATTTGGAACGGCATTTGCTACATGGAGTCTTGATAACAGTGATTTAGAAGGTTGCAATGTTGCTCCATTTAGAAGGAAATGACAGAAAACGACTTTGATTTTCTGCGCCTTTTTCAAAAGGACAAAGGTAGTAGGTCAGCACGCAGGAAACTCTTTATTTGATCATTGTGAGTGCTTTTATGTTACAGTAACAAGGAAGCACATTGTCTACCCCAACATTACCAACATTATATATGGGGAAAATGACACTACAATATAACAAGCTACAATTGCCAAAATCATACATTTATCTATAATGCCATATATGTAGAAATGTGCTAAAGCATGTTATCGCCTGTAACTGATATTCAACAACCTAGGTATATATACTGTGTGTATGTACTAATAAATACCATGTTTGTGTTGCTTGGTCCTAGTGACTGTTTCTAAGGGATTGTCCTGTGAGCATGCAAACTGTTGCTAGTCTACGCTTTTCAACAAACAGGATCAAACCAGCTTTCTGTGCTGTCTGCTGTGTCCACCTGATCGCATTATTCACAACAATATACAAGCTGTTGAAATGGAGGGAAACACGTCTCTCACACACACATCTCCGCAAGCCCACACACACACACTTACCGTCCGCGCACACACAGACACGCATGCCACACACACACTCAGAGACACGCACGTTTATATGCGTGCGCACACGAGCACACACAGAGGTCCTGTGATTTAAACAGAATGAAATTACACAGGGACTGAGTACTTTTAGAATCCCATCTGGGACTTAGTCAAGCAGTCATGACATCAAATTAGCATTTACTGTGGCGAGCAATTACAGAAAGGGAAGCAAACCAGCCAGTGTTCTGCCACCGTACCTCTAAAACCAGACCCGCCCTCACACACACACACACACACACTCACACACACACACTCACTCGCACACACACACACACTCACACACACACACACACACACTCACACACGCACACACACACACACAGCAAGGCCAGCAACTCCGTTATGTCTTCAATTTTATGGGCTTCGCTTCCCAAAAGAGACAGGCGGAGAAGAGGAAGGAGGATGGAAGGGAGGGAGGGAGGGAGCAGGGTAGAGGTAGTTAAGAGATTCATTTGATGCATTATGCATTAAGCCCGAGCCTTCCCCCAATGGTTCTACTCCCCCCCCCGATTCGTTTGGAACAATGAGGGGGGGTCAGCCACCAATGAGAGTTAAGCCGCAGGAAGCTCTCCCTGCCCTTGCTATTGTAAAGCCCTGCTGAACCAGCATTTACCCCGTCGGAGGAAATGGGGGGTATTAAAAAGATTGAAGTATTAAGACTTTGTCCGTCCAGGGACTTGAAGGTGATAAGAGACAGAGCGGATGTCCCCGGAAAGTTTCTCTTTGGGGCGCCGCTAAATGTGGACTGTAGATTGTTGCTTCCTGTTGAGGAGGGGGAATCAACAGGCAGGTTTCATTACCGATCCTCTTCTACTGCTAGGTGTAATAGACTTGTATTATTGTCTTGTAAATAGAAACCCTAGAGTACCATCCAAACACAGGCTCTCCAGAGTAAACGAGTGTTTAGATGAGAGTGTTTCGAGTGTTCCAGCTTGTGTCACGTCGTTAGTCAGAGGAGGTGAATACGGCCCGTCTCAGATCGGCTGAGAATATTCCGGATAGGCTGGAATTACCCTTGGGACTCTGAAACTTTCTCTGTCCTCTGAAGTGGCTGTGTGTGTGTGTGTGTGTATGTGTGTGTGTGTGCGCTTGTGGGTGGAGGGCAGGCCTAATGTTGATATAATGCAGAATGTGTGGGCTGTTTGAAACACTTCGGTTATCTCCAACCGCCGAGGGTGAATCAATAAATAAACACACACGCACACACACACACACACACAAACACACAAAACAAGGAAAATCCGGTGGCACGCCAAAAAGCGTTCATGTATGCAGGAGCAGTGGCATCCAGCGTGGCCTGTTGTACCCACCTGCTTGGATAGCAGATGCTAGGTGGCTAGCAGGCTCCATCAGCACCAACTACGGCCGCTCTAATACCCGTCTCCAGAGCTTCCACTGTTTACAAGGGCATCTGTCATTTACATGCTCTTCACACCTTGATTCTTTTGCATATATATGAGAACATTTCCTTCCACCAGTCCCTTTTAAACAGAGTTATGGCTCGCATCGATGAATGGCAATCGTTCTGTTTACATCCAGACAGAGCCAACAAGCCCATGTTAGGGTCTGGATATCTCGATGCAGCAGGGGTTCCTGAGGACACAAAGTAAGGGTCGGCTCCTGCGGCAGCGATGGAGTTTGGGTCCGGAACGTTCCACTGTAGCGTTGTTATTTCTCGACGAAGTGTGAGAATTAGTCTCGTTTGGCGCTCCCTCTCTCCGCTCTCCCCCTCTTCTCCCCCCGCTCTTCCCCCCTCCCCTCCCTCCCTCCCTCCCTCCTCCCTCCCCTCTCCGCTCGGTCGGGTCGACGGGATCCCTGAGTGATTGACAGCCAGGCGGAGAAGCAGGCTGGCAGGCTGGAACATCCTCATGCACATTGATAAGCGCGGGTCCCGGTGTGCATTGGAGATTTCCTGCAGCGTGGTTACGGCGTGTGTCGTGAGTTGTGGGTCTGTAGGAGGGATCAGTACAGCCCCACCTCCCCTCACACTCTGACTGACTGACTGACAGGTGAGGGGACGGAGCTGGGGGACTGAGCTGGGGGACTGAGCTGGGAATCTGCACTCAGTCACACGACGGGTTTTGTCTACCCAGAGACATCAATTATTTTGAGAGAGTGAAACTGTTTTTCACAATCGTTGAGCATTTTTTTCATGGATATGGTTGCAGAATATACATTAACAAGTAGAGTTGATACATATGTAAAGAGCTGTATTGTTGGTACCGAAAATAATTTGACCAAAGACTTCATACTCTACTGCAAAAAGAACATTACACGAGAGCATGCATGTCCACCTTTTTCACGTTCTCCTTTTCCAAATTCTGTGTACTCTGCCCCGTCTACATTCAATACAGTAGAATATAACACTGTTAAAACAACACAATAAGGAAACTGATTTAAAACAAGCACTGACCGTAAAATGAACTACTCGACAGACTATGACTACAGCAGCAAGAATGTTGCTCAAGAGCAAACATTTCCCTGAAAAAGGGCTATGTATATACTGTATCTGTTTTCATTTAAATCCCTTGCAGATTCCTTGAAATCTTCGCACTGCACATTACTCCCTAGGAACCAAAACAAAACATTCAAAAACACAAAGATATGAAAAATTGGGTCAGAACAGGCAACAAATGCAGTCCGTCGGTGCACGCACTGCAAACAGCTAACCAGGAACTGCTTTTTTCAGCTGAGGAACATCTCTAAACTCAGGCAAATGGTGTCGCAAAATGATTTGGAGCTGATCATTCATGCTTTTGTGTCTTCGCGTTTAGACTACTGTAACAGTTTGTTTTCGTGTTTAAACAAGAAGGAGCTGTCTCGCCTGCAGTTAGTGCAAAATTCTGCAGCGAGAATTCTGACCTGCTCAAATAGGAGGACCCACATATCCCCTATCCTAAAAGCTCTGCATTGGCTGCCAGTGTCTTTTAGGACCAATTTTAAAATTCTGGTTCTAACTTTTAGAGCTTTGCATGATCAGGCTCCATCCTATCTCAGTGATCTGATTCAGCCTTACACCCCTGCTCGGGCTCTGAGGTCTGTAGAGCAGAAACTGCTAATGGTGCCACGTACTCGTTTGCGGACCAGAGGTGACCGATCCTTTCAGGCTGTTGCTCCCAAGCTCTGGAACGATCTCCCCATCTCTCTGCGTTCAATAGAGTCTGTTGACGCATTCAAACGTCAACTAAAAACCTATTTATTTGTGCAGGCTTTTGCCTAATTTGTTCTTGGGGCTGCTATGTTTTATCACTGTATTGTAATTGGCCTTTTAAATGTATGTATATTTTTAATCTGTTGTGAAGCGCTTTGTGACCCTGGTCTGCGAAGGGCGCTATACAAATAAAGTTTACTTACTTACTTACTTACACGCAGCATGCACTCCAGTTGTTCTTGTCAATCGGGTCACATGTTTTCATCAGCTTCACACTCGATGTTTTCTCTCGCGACGCAATCAGGAAAACATTCTCCTTACATGGCGTATTACAAGGCCTACCTGTTCTGCATGAATCAGGACTGATTGCCTGCCGCACCACAACGTGGAAAGATGTTTTGCGCGCAGTCAGAAGAGATTAGTTACAGAGGGGGATTCACGTCAGTTGAGAAGAAATGTTTTAATTTGGTTTCGAGTGATTTTCTCAGGTGAGAAACGAGCTTCGCATTTGAATGTGAGAGTGTGAGAGAGAGCAAGGTGAAAATGACTTTTGACTGTTGTGCTTGTGATGTCACGGGAGGTGTCAAGCAGTGAGCCGGAGGAACTCGGGCGCAGACGAACGCGCGTCGAACAAAGCCAGGTTCAATCCACACAGCGAGCAGGGCCAGAATCACCAGGCAGGCTCAAAAGACAGGGACAGAAAAAGTTCCAGAACCAAACACGGAATCCAGGAAAACAACTGAATGCTGAATCAGGCTCCAAAACAGGCGGGGGTCCGAACTAGAATCTAACACAAGTACACGCTGGAAAGGGAAAAATACACATCTGGCAGGGAACAAAGCAACACACAGGGTTTCTACGGTACACAGAGTCCATTCGGATAGAGCACAGCTGAAGCTTGTGATGCTAATTGTCGTCAAATGAAGGGTGTGGTGGAAGACTGGTCTCAGGGGGATACGCTGACGGTAGATCGAGACTATCCCAGTTTCCCTTTTCACTATCTCAGCAGCAGAGCACAGCCGTAACCGTAACAACCTCTGAATAAACAACTGAGCAGAGGCGTTCAGTGTTTGTGAACACGTTCAAACCTTTCTGAATGTCATCGGGGGAAGAAATTGTTCCTCTATTTTCTCCGCAATCGTTTTCTGTCACACCGGTGGCTTTAGGGCGATTTATATCCCAAATGTGGATTAGGTTAGTCCCCTCGATATTGTCAAATCTGATGTGAGTGTGTGTGTAGTGTGTGAGTGTGTGTTCACAGCATGTGTGTGTACAGTGTGTGTGTGTGCATGTACAGTATGTGACTGTGTGAGGGTCTCTGTGTGTGTCTGTATTGCATGTGTGAGTGAGTGTGGTTGTATATGTACTGCTTGTGTGAGCGTGTGCACAGTGAGTGTATGTACAGTAAGTGTGTGTGTGTGTGTATGTACTGTATGTGTGTGTGAGTGTGTGTGTGTGTATGTACTGTATGTGTGTGTGTGTGAGTGTGTGTGTATGTACTGTATGTGTGTGTGTGGGTGTGTGTGTATGTACTGTATGTGTGTGTGGGTGTGGGTGTAAGATGAGGATCAGACTGAGGTAAATAAGACCAGACACCAGCATTCATCCCTGTCTCCATCCATCCCTGAGGTGACAGTTAAAACGCTGACACCTACCTCTCCTCAGATTGAATTTAGGGAATAATATATTCCTGTTTTAATGTAAGTGGTAAATCATGCGCAAATAACCCCCACTCTCCCTCTCTTTCTCCCCCTGTCCCGCACTGTCTGTCCCTCTCCCTCTCCTCCCCTCCTCTCATCTTACCATCTCTCTCTCTCTCTCTCGTCTCCCTCATCTCGTCTCTCTCTCTCTCTCTCTCTCTTCACTATCTCTCCATATCTTACTACCCTTCTCTCTCCCCTCTTTCTGTCTCTGCCCCTCTCTCTTGCCCCTACCTTACAATTTATTTATCTCCCGTTCTCTGTTCTTTCCGTCCCTCAATCCTTTTTTATCTCATAATCTCATTTATTCTTCTCTCCCTCTACCCGTCTCTCTCTCTCTTTCTCTCTGCTCTCTCTCTCTCTCTTCTCTCTCTCTCTCTCTCTCTCTCTCATCTCTCTCTCTCTCTCTCTCTCTCTCTCTCTCTCTCTCCACTCGTCTGTAATTATTTGCAGTGCATCTCTCTGGAGATACAGTATTACAGGGTCAGTAGACAGGATCACAGTGAGGCCACCGGAGGAGATGATGTGTCGATTACCACACCGCTGAATGCAGGCTCCTCATGGACTCCATTACCCAAAATGCATTTCTGGGACATGAACTGACACCCAGAGCACACACCAATACTTGACTATTGTTTACCTTTAATTCATGTTGGGAACTTCATTATAGGAGAATGGTAAACCTTTCTAAAAATCAATTAATTTGAAAACCTTGGTCACATTTATAACAGCTGTTTCCTCAGGATCTGTCTCAAGAGGTAGGTAAACATGTCCGATTTGAATTCCTTCCCCGGGGATATGTAGTAGGACGTGGTGGAGGAGTCCAATTTAATCACATGCACTAGCGCACGTACACTCACACATAAAAACACACACACAGCCAAACACATCTCCATGCACAAGCACACACCCAAACAGAGACACACACTCAAACACACAGCCGAACACATATCCATGCACAAGCACACACCCAAACAGAGACAGACACTCAAACACACAACCGAACACATCTCCATGCACAAACAAACACACACAAACACCTCAACACACACACAAACACACACAGCACAGCACATCTATATCCGCAAGCGCACACACGTACACACGTACACACGCACGATTCCATTTCTCCTACGGCTTTGATAATGATTTCTGCCAGGGAGTCGTTTGGTTGAGAGATACGCTCTAGCCTGGAGTTTTACCTGTAGGTAATTCTCCTGAACAGCACTTATGAAGCCATCAGGGAACCTCATTAGATCTATGGGACTGCCATGGAGAGTTGCACACGCACAGAACTCTGATGGAGTTGTGGAGGAAGCCGTGTCGCATTACACCAGAGTGAGACAAACCTTAGATATTTACAGATTTCTTGCCATCCATTTTATTCGATATTTCAGAGATATTGTCTGTGTGGCGGAATGTGAATTTGACGTCGCAAGGAGCAGAAAACAAACTGGTGGTGATCGTTTGGAGGCAGCCTATTTTGGGAAAATGTGAATCCCATTGCTTTCATCTGATCGATAAGTGTGGCAGCAGGTTGGTCTAAAAACTGCGAGGGAACATTTTTGCATACGACTTTCACAACAAAACATTAGCATTCGCTTTGGAATTCAAATCCGTTCCGCGGTCTTAAAACGCTGGTGGAAAACGGTGGAAATAATAAACATCATTTATTCAGCATTCTAACCGCGCTGTTGATCTCTGTCTCTGTGTGCTTTCTAACCCGTGCTTTGATGTATATATTTCATTATATATCCCTATAGCCATTACGTTCACAAAGCCGGGCTGATCATTTATAACTATAAGGGGAGGAAGAAGAACAATTTTTCACAACAAGCTTTTCCTTTCTCTCAGCCAAGCTTGACGTGGTTTATTCGAAATTGGTTGAGAGTGGGGTAACAGTACTGTGTGTGTGTGTGGCGCACCCAGCCAGCCACACACACACACACACACACACACACACACATAGTAATACATTAACACATGAATACATGAATACCAATAAATACAAACTAAAACCACATTTATCTCTATTAGCCTTTTAGCAGTACAAGAAAAAACAAGGCTATTTTAGAACCCTTTGTCTTCATCCCCATTGCCTTCTGTCTCTCTTGTCATCTCTACCTCCTCCGCTCCTTTCTGAATGTGTGGAGTCCAATCAGAGAGGCCCGATGATCAGCCAATCACTCATCACGCGTCTACCCCTTAGCAGAAAACCCTCATTAGGAGTAACCTCTCCCTGGAGGGTTATTCACCAAACATGGCAACCGTCCATCAGACCACTTCTCACCAGGACAGAGATGACAGGAAGACAAGCGACTGATGTCCTAGATGGCTGGATGAAAGGAGATGCTCAGAGAGTCAAACGGGAACAGGAACAAGGCATTAGAGTGCTGTGACAGGAAGTGAAACGGTGGGAGGATAGATGGTGGGGAGGTGTCACTATGACATCACATCCATGCTGAACCAATTGATTGGAGAGATCAATCAGGTCATGACAATTCCAGGGCAGCCGGGCAGGTGTGTTGATGATATGTAAGTAGATAGGGAGGTAGTCAGTTGGGCCTCATGCTTTTTTATGACCACACTTCTCTTTCCATTTCTCTTTTTTCCTCTCTCTTCTCGCTCTCTCTTTTTCCTTCCCTGTCTCTCTCTCTGTTTTCCTCTCCCTCTGTTTCCCTCTCTCTGTCTCTCCCCCTGTCTCTCTCTCTCTCTCTCCCTCTCGCTCTCGCTCTCTCTCTGCTATGAAAACATTGTGCCTCAACTTTACTTTGTTGATCATTTGTTAAGTGAAATGTTGGGTCAAGACAGGTGGGCTGAGGGCACATTCATCTTCAGTTAGCTCTCTCCACTGCTCATCAGCTCTAGCCAGAGGGGATGTGTGTGTGTGTGTGTGTTTGTGCGTGTGTGTGTGTGTCAGGCCTAGCTAGGGGTAGTGAGACAGGCAGGGTGACAGATAGGGTAGACAATTGCTTTTAACAAGCTGGAGGGAAAGTAGGGCAGAAATACTAATGTCTCACCTCAACGATCTGTTCCACCTCAATATGTTATTTCTCTTCTCCATAATTTATAACAGGCAAAGCAAACACACACATACACTCATTCATTCACACACAGTGACACACAGGCACACACTCACACACTGACACACACACACACACACACACAAACACACTGCCACACACACAGTCCCACACACATGTCAATGCCTAAAGCCTGAGGGAGAGACACACCTGAAGTGTGAATTTGTACTAGATGTCAATTTGCAAACTCTGTGTGTGTCCATGTGTGTGTGTGTGGGTGTGTGTCTGTGTTTGTGTGTGTGTGAGAGAGAGAGAGAGAGAGAGAGAGGGGCAGGCCCTCTGGTAGATACAGGGGGTTTACTAAAAGCAGGATCTAATCAGAGTCACTGCAGGCTCCCGTTGCCCAGGGCAAGGATCAGGATGAGGCTTTGCCCAGATCACTTCCTCCTCTCTCCGGACTCGTCCCAGACTCGTCCCAGACTCGTCTCAGACTCGTCCCAGACTCGTCCCGCACTCCCCTCAGCAGCCGCCGTCTCTCCAGGAACGCTGACAGCTTCCCGACGCGCCACGTGCGATGCAAAGGAGAGAGGAGGGGGGGTGTGTGGGGTGGTGGTGGTGTGGGGGGAGGTGGGAGGTGGGAGAAAGAGGTGCGTGCGACGGGCAATTTCGAGAACAAATGGGTCAGTGGGAAATCAGAGAGTTTTCTCTCCTTTTTTTGTTCTACCTGGCAAAACAGGAAAATGAGATATTGACCGCGGAATAATGTTTTTCATTTTTGCACGTGGTGAGCATTGACGCCTGCTTTACCAGCTCACGGACCATACACACACACACACACACACACACACATAATACGGGCACACACACCCACACGCATGCACCGCCCTCCCACACACATGCACCCCCCCTCCCACACACACACACACACACACTCCAGAGACGACCATCCTAAGAATCTGTCTCTATGATCCTAGCTCCATGTGGTCTAATGAGACACCCACAGCTCAGATGCTCGCCCCAGTCTCCCTCACATAGTCCCTTTCCCATAATTAGCCGTCTCTAAACACCATCAGGCCCTGAGTGTCTCTCCGTCTCCGCGCTGCCATGGAAAGGCAGAGTGACGGATCAGGACTCATTAAGACCATCGTTAAAAAACAACATTGGGGTGGAGCTCATTTGGAAGACTATTAGACGACAGTGTGGGAGCCCCGAATCTGCCCTGCCACTCGTGAAGCGATCCTCCCCTACGCTCTCTCTCCTCTCCCACTCCTCTCCTCTCTTCTCCTAACTCTCCCTCCTCTCCTCTCCTCCGCACTCTCTCTACCTCCTCTGCTCTCCGCACTCCCTTCCCTTCTCGTTTCTCTCTCTCCTCGCTCTCCTCGCGCCCTCCCCTCGGTGCTCCCTCCCTCTCCTCTCCTCTCTCTTCTCACCAGCTCTCACCCGCCTCTCTCGCCCCTACTCGTCGCGTCTCCGTCTCTTCATTCCTCTCATCTCTCCCCTCTGCCCCCCTCGTCCGCTCTCTCTCTCTGTCTGGGCAGGCCGTTGGGGAGGGTGCTGGCCCTGTAGAGAGCTGACCATGTCACTCAGTGAGGCAGGACGAGGAGAACGGGATGTGGGTGGGGGGGGTCACTTTTATGTTGCGCTTGTAGTTCTTCACCTCTCATCTTCATTCCACCTGCAAAACTGAGTTCCACTAAAGATCACCACAGTCGTCTTTGAAGTTATCCTTCTTCCAGCTGTGACTGAGTGTTAATCCATACATTAATAATATGTGTGTGGATGTGTGTGAGGATTTGCGTGTGTATTTGTGTGTGTGTGTGTGTGTGTGTGTGTGTGTGTGTGCGTGTAATAGCGGAGATAGTATTAACTCATGCATTAATGATACAAGTTTTGTTTCCTGAGGATTCGTGTATCTTGCCCTCGTATGGATCACAACCCTTGCCTTGATTTATCCTTGCCTCTCTTTCAGATTTATTTCTCTCTCCCCACACCCACTCTCTCTCTCGATCTCTCTATCTCTACTCTCTCTCTCCCACACCCCTCTCTCTTCTCTCTCTCTCTCTCCCATCCCTTTCCATCCCTCTCTCACTGCCTATCCCTCTCTCCCTCTCGCTCACATTATCTCTCTCTCTCTGCCTCTCATCATATCTCTCTCCTCGCCCTCTCTCCCTCGGTCTCTTTCTCCCCCTCTATCTTGTTCTCTCAAACCCCAATCTCTGCCACGTCTTCCTAAATCTCCCTCTCTCTCTCTCTCTCCCCTGGGTCGAATGTGCTTCGAAACAACACCACTAAACATCAATTATAATGCTCTGCCAATCCCGCGAGTCTTGGCATTCCATCTGTCAAAGTTTACCTCGTTAGTCAGTCTGCAACAGATGACAGTTGTCGCTGGCGTCGCGTGTCTCTTAGCTGTTTCGGGGAGAGGCCCAACATTAGGGTGCTTTATAAGACAGACACACTTATTCTCCCTGATCTGATTTCAGTTGATCTACAGGGTAGGAGGGGAGGCATTAAACCCTAGCAGAACCACTTCGACTCACGCACCGCTGCGTGTGTGTGTGCGTGCGTTGTTTGTGGATGTGTACATTAGCATGCAACACACTCTCTGCCTCGACTTAGAACCAATAACGGTGGACAACTTGATAAATATGGATATTTGAATCGTTCCCTGATATTGTCTTAGCATCTGTCTCGCTTAGTGCCCAACGAGAGGGTTTCTTGTATATTTCTCAGTTAGCAAGTTTTGAGCAATAAAAACGAGGGATAGGACAATCAGACAGTCAGGCACACCCACACAGTGGCAGAGAGACAATGGTGTTTGTGAAGTACGGAGAGCTACAGAAGGATAACTTGACAGATGTGTGGTCAAATCGAAATGACTCTGCCCATAGTGAGAGTAAGTCTTTGGAGACAGACAGGCAATAATATTCAGTCCAAATAACCAAAGTCAATTATTGAAGTGAAGGAAGGGGCGTGGAGAAAGATATCTGTATCCTTGCTGTGATATCATCATAGAAAGGCACTGCAGACATTTCATATGAGCCACTGTTTCTTATTAGTTTCCTAGTTAAGTCTTTGGAAGCTGAGATCCTAGTGACATCTCTGAGCAACACTGGCACTTCCAATGTTATGAATCGTACCACAGAACTCAAATGTGGATTCCAGGAGATTTATTTTCAATAAGAGAAAGAATAAAAGAGGCTGAATATTATTGCCTGTCTGTCTCCAAAGATTTACTCTCACTATGGGGGCCGAGTGGTTCTTCTGGAACTCGTAAGAATACTTTCTGGAACTTCCCATCGTTCCGTTCCATGTACATCTGGTTTGGCCTCCCAGACTAGACTAAAAGAGACCAGACTAAGGGGAGGGAGACCAAGCTGACTCTAGGAAGAGCTAGTGAAAGGGCTAGACTGACTCTTGATATAGAGACCAACCTGAGAGGAGAGAGACTAGACTGACTCTAGTGAGAGAGACCAAACTAAAGGTAGAGAGAGACCCGACTCTAGGGAAAGAGACCAATATGAGAATAAGAAAGTAAGAAAGATCAGAGGATCTCGCCCTGGAGGAGAGACCGGTAGATAGAGGCGTGTAAAGGAAAGAGTCTGGTGCGCGATGCAGGAAAGACGGTGACAAGATGGCCTGATACAGCAAGAGAGAGACTGGACAGAGACATACAGGAAGGTCTTCACTGCCTCCATATTGTGTTTGAGCATCTCTCTCTCTCTCTCTGCCTCCTCGATTTTACCACACATCTGTCAAGTGATTCTGCCAGCCATCTATCTGTGTCCACCAAGCTGTGCGGGTGTGTGAGTGTGTGTGTGTGTGTGTGTGTGTGTGTGTGTGTGTGTGTGTGTGGTGTGTGGGTGAGTGTGGCTGCAGTGGGGAACAGATGTCTCCAATTGGAAGGGGCACACAGACAAGACAGGCTGTCACAGACGATTAATAACGACAACAACACACACACGCGCACACGCACACACACACAGACCCCAGTGATAATACATTGGCATGCTTGAATATGCCACTGTGTGGATGACGTGATTGAATGATTTGGTGCGAGTAGTGTTTTACTAGGTCATAAGCGCCAGGGGAAGCGAGTATCTACAGGATTCCTCTGATTCCACGCCAAAGTCTCCGCAAAAGTCAATTTAGAGGGCAAGGTCACCAGTATAGGAAGAACAAAGACCCGCCTCAAAGTACCATTTATGTTTGCTTTAATCAGCCCTTATATGGGGTGGTGGTGGTGGTGGTGTGGAGGGGCCAGGGGCTGGGAGAGGGGGCGTATGTGTTGGGTTATGAAAAATATATCATAATCCATTAATCCATTAATCCATGTATCTATCCACCCTGTCGTCCATCCATCCATCTGTCCATCCGTGCATCCATCCCTAAAGCACTTCACCTCGACACTCTCTTCAGAACTTCCTGCTTGGGACTTCAATCTTGAACATTTAGTCATTTAGCGGACACTCTTATCCAGAGCGACTGACAGTAAGTACAGGGACATTCTCCCAGAGGCAAGTAGGGCGAAGTGCCTTGCTCAAGGACACAACGTCATTTTGCACAGCCGGGAATCGAACCAACAACCTTCTGGTTAATAGCCCGACTCCCTAACCGCTCAGCCACCTGACCCCTGAACGGTTCCAACAAGTTCCACCAACCCTAGAACTCTGCTGCAGTGTTCCACAGCTCCTGGCTGGTGTCGTGCCCAGGGTTCTAGAGTGTTCTCGAGTTCTCGGGTCATGTGCTCCCTCCTCACACGGCCGAGGGGGCAGTCACCACTCATCTCAGTCACCACTCATCTCAGTCACCGCTCATCTCAGTCACCACTCATCTCAGTCACCACCTCATCTCAGTCACCGCTCATCTCAGTCACCACTCATCTCAGTCACCGCTCATCTCAGTCACCACCTCATCTCAGTCACCGCTCATCTCAGTCACCACTCATCTCAGTCACCGCTCATCTCAGTCACCACTCATCTCAGTCACCGCTCATCTCAGTCACCACCTCATCTCAGTCACCGCTCATCTCAGTCACCGCTCATCTCAGTCACCACTCATCTCAGTCACCGCTCATCTCAGTCACCGCTCATCTCAGTCACCACTCATCTCAGTCACCACTCATCTCAGTCACCATCTCAGTCACCACTCATCTCCACGCAACAGCTGAGACACCTGAACTAAGTCAAATCGGATTTTCTATTTTGTCTTTTTTTTTGCCAAGCTAACACTTTTCCCCAGCCCTAGATGAGAAACGAGATCAACCGACTGGAGATAATCTCTCGCTTCCTGTCTTGCTTTCTTTCTCGCCCAGCTGCCGGAACAAGTGTTGGAGCCAGTTAACCGTCTCTCCTTCTTCTTCGTTGGTGAATGGAGAACTGAATCGCATAGAAGTTTTTTTTCTTCCGTTTTTAATTTCCTGCTTTTAAAAGTTGGCCCCGGTTCAATCTGCTTAAGAGGGGAACGCATGCAGCTTTACTGGTGTGTGTGTGTGTGCGTGTGTATGTGGGTGTATGTGTGTGTGAATGTACGTGTTTTTATCTTGCAGTGAGTGTGTGTTACTGATAGGGTTCTTACTCGTGTGTAACTGCTGAAATTGTGTTTGTTAATGGATCCATTTTGTGCAAACAGGCAAACACAGAGACTCTCCCTCCCACACACGTATACAGGTACACACACACACAGAGACACACACACACAATAACATGCTGGCTTGCCTTCCTTCCTGTAGCAATATCCAACCACTGCTTGCTACCTAAATCATTCTAATCATGCACTTGTTATTTTGCAAAATACAGTGGAAATAACCTGGTAAAATAAATAACTGATACATTGACAGGGCAGCCTACTAGCAGTAGTCCATGATTGGTGCGTTCGTTCACACGCTTCATCTTCATTGTTTAGTCCAAATGTATAACATGTCAATTTCATAAATAATGATAGCTCTTGTCATCTGAAAATGGTTCTCTTCAGTCTCCTGGCACGTAGTGGCTGAATAGTGGCCCCCACTTACACCCAGCTCTCTCACATACCTAGCTACGCCCATGGCCTGTCATCTGAGAGATTCAACCAGCCACCCAGTCAGTCATCTCAGAAAATGACGGATCAGATTCTAGTGTCTAGTGTGTCTAGTTTGTGTGTGTGAGTGTGTGTCTGTAAGACACGTGTCAGATTCCAGTCAGATTATACTCAGATTTTTAGTTCTATATTCTAGAGCAGAATCAGGTTCTGGTCAAATCATTTTGTTAAAGTATAAATAAGAAATACTGGCATTGGCTATAAATTAAATATCAAGATGGCTACACTTTCATGCAGAATATGCAGGTCTGCTGTTATTTTGACTCTCATACATTGAATTCGTTCTGAAGCCGAGTCTGAGTTAAAGACAGATTCCAGTCAGACTCTACTCAGATTCTAGCCGATTATAATCAGATTCGAGTTTGAGCAAAGACAGATTCTAGTCAGATTCCAATCAGAGTATAATGGTGCCCTCCTGTCCAACCTGACACCCACCTATAAGAAAATAATACAAAAATAATAAAATTCAAATTGTCGCAAAGTCATCCTTGTATAGCTTCTCACATTGCTCTGACGCCAGCCTGCAGGCATGGGGAACTCTTGGCATTTATATTAATGAAAGGTGCGTAAAAAAGCGATGGCATTCTATTACCTGCTTACTGATACACGATAATACTCTTATTGCCAGTCATCTGCAGGGATGGTCGATCCTCTCACCCTGAAGTAATTGAAAAGAGCCTATCTGTGGCTCCGCCTGGTCATTTTCCTATTAGCCAGGCTGAAACGAGCCCTCACACTCCCAGGCAGGAATGACCTGGGACAAGACATTACTGTCTCCAAATACGACAGACCGCAGTGTCATCGTGGTAATAATGAAATTGAATCTGGGAGGAGGTTTTAAGGATAATGATACGGAAACGCAGGAGCGGGGGTGGGTGGGTGGGGTAAGGTGAGCTGGAGTTCACGGTTAAATAATGAGGGTTTTAGGTAAATTAATATTTCTGGCCGATGATTGGGGAACCGTGAAGGTATGCGATACTGTGGTCTGAATCTATAATTTTTGAATCTCTGCCTTCTTCACCATGTGAGAGAACATGAGACTAGAATAATCCACCTGCAAGGGGAAATATCACCTTTATTAAAATAAGCAAAATAATATGAATGATTATTACAATTATAGTTGCAATTATAATAAACCATTGAGCTGATGTCAGTGGTAATAATATAAGAAAATCCGATTTTTGTTGAGGTGATGAGCAGTCAGTATGAATGAATACATGCATTATAAAGGTATTCATACTATGAGACAATTATTCTGGAAAAGAGAAGAAAGGAGAAAAGGAGAGTATAAATGAAACAGGAAGGACGGAGGCAAAGTAAAGGATGATGGTCTGGCTAGGGAAGAAAAGCAGAAAAACATGTTTGATGGATTCAATCTGATTTAATTTGATATCTGGTAACCAGTTAGCAGGCAATAATCACAGATTAGAAAGCATCAGGCCTGGTCTCGGGAGAAAGGGAAAACACACACACGCACGCAAGCAGGCACACACACATGCAGAACATGCGCACACTAGACATAAACACACACACATGCAGAACATGCGCACACTAGACATAAACACACACACACATGCAGAACATGCGCACACTAGACATAAACACACACACACATGCAGAACATGCGCACACTAGACATAAACACACACACACGCACTGAGAACGAGAACAAGCAGGCAGGAGGAAGCCTGAGGATTTGTTGGTATAAATCCAGTTTACAGAAGAATGGCCACCGCAAACAGTGAAAACGCTTTGGCAGCAAAACCAGGAGACTGGGAAGGCCAGAGGGGGGAGCAGGAGGGGGCGAGCGGGGGGGGGGCGAGCGGGGGGGGTGAGCAGGGGGGTGAGGAGACAGAGACTGAGGGATGGGGGCCGCATAATAGGAAGAGAGATGGAAAGAGAAGGAGGGCAAAGAGCTAAAAGCGAAAAGTGAATTTGATGTGAGACCAGAGAGAGAGAGGGGGGAGAGCGATAGAGAGAGAGAGGGAGAGAGAGAGAGAGAGAAAGAGAGAGAGAGAGAGAGAGAGAGAGAAGAAAGAAGACAGTTGTTTGTTCTGGTTTGGTCTAATCCTCTTTCTTCTGGTGATGCTGACCCCAGAGGGCGTGCCGGAGGCCAGGGAGGGAGACTGAGTCACATGAGTGTTAATCTGTCCGCTAATGTCATCATGATCTGGCCCACCCTGTGGATGCACGGCCTCACCTGTCCGGACACGCATCATCACTCCGCCCCCTCGTTAACGGGAAAAGTGTCACCGTTAACGAGACACCTGGCAACCCGAAAAACATTCCTTCACTCAGCAGAGCATGTGCGGGAGATCGTTAGCGAAGCGCTAATTAATTAGGAGACGATTGGATTGGCTGGTTTTCGAGGTCGTCGTGGCATGGGCGATGATGAAAGACGTGGCTGATACCGCTGGTCGTTAGCTCTCTGAGGTGCCGAACACGCTGCCCACGATATCATGGCCTGCCTGGTGACCTTGAGTCCAGTTAGCTAGTTTGTTGGTTAATTAGATGGAATGCTTATTGTTTTGTTTGTTAATGAATAGTTTATCCCATAGGTCTGTGACGCCACGTGCTAATTAGTACTGGGCTGAGGAGCAATGTGAACGGCAGATAAAGCGTTAATGTTAAAGGCCTACCTTAGAGAAATCCAATTAAAGAACATGCTGAATCTATATACGATGTAATTATTCATACTCGGCACAAATAAACGTGGCCTCACGAGCATTCCAATCTGGACCAACATTGCCGGGTTAGGACTTAAACACTGGCAATGGCAGCTGTCTTATTTCATGAGCGCCTCGGTCTAGGTGTGTGGAAAGAGCACTGTGACCTACAGTATTGTGCTTTTCACTGGGTGCACACGTGCCTTTCATAGCAAACTACAAAGCTCAAGGGCGATAAAAAGCATGGGCTAAATGAATCAAATGTAAATGATCAGATACATAAAACCAACAGGCATCACATCTCTCCCTTTTTGTCCTGCCCGTACGAAATAATAACTAGTATCCATAGGTCAACCAGACACCAAATCGATCTGATGATCAATACTTTTAATCAGCCCCGGATCAAGATTCATTCAGACATTACTGTATTAGCCGCCCTGGAAATGGGTCAATGGATCAGGATCAATGAGAGAGAAGTGCTGCCCGTCTGGATGTTAAAGACTCCAAATAGTGTTTGGATTGATGGGTTGGGTGTGTGTGTGTGTGTGTGGGGAGGGTTGGGGGGCAAGGGGTTACCTGGGGGCATGGACATGCAGGTTGGAAAGGGGAGGGGGGGGGCGGTTAACAAAAGAGTTCAACCCTACCTCCCATAAAAGTAAACAATTTGACTTGAGAGGTCCTGTGCTGTTCGTGTTAACCACCACCCAAATTAGGGGTCCTGTCCTCCAACACCATGCCTCCAACACCTCTTCCAAACATGTCAGTGTAAACAATATCCCACAAAATACTTACTGTTTACTCCTGAAATGTGGAGTAATACTGTAAAGATTCTGTCCTATATGTGTAGCACTTCCTGACTTCATGCCAGACATGACTGCATTCCTTCATGTAAGGAAACACTGCAATGTTTTTTCTCCCAATGTTGAATCGCATTGGTTTGGAGATCAATAAGTCGGGTTAAGTTTTGAAATTCTTCGCAGCGTTAAGGAACGGTATAGAAGTGTGTAAGATGTAATCCTGAAAGAGAGCTATAGGCAGACGGAGGTTGAAAGGAAAGTGTGACAACTTTGATGTGTTGAACTCTAACCTAGAAGTATTCCCATGGATCCTGAGATGGGAGTGTCACTGTGGAGGTGTGAACATACATCTCTTTTTTTCAAAGACTAAGATGACTTGTTCTTGCTTCTGAAGTTCATGTCGAGCTCCATTATGTATTAAACTTGCACTTCATCTCTGTGAGATCTCAGGGGAATCACTTTGGTAGATATGTGGTAGGAATCTGATTTGTGATAAAAAATGTATTTTTTATATATTTTGTATGTGCTCCAGGCGTATCGAGAAAATATCACAGAAGTAGTCTGAATAACTGTGTGTGCATTTCTTTATAAAATACACACACGCACACATACTCTCTCTCTCTCACACACACACACACACACACATAAATCGTCACTTTGTTTTATATTTAAAAGCTATTACACATCAACATTTCTGTTAAGAAATGGACATGAAAAATCATCTTGTTATTCTCCATTATCAAATGTAATAATTTCAGCTGTGTCCCAGAGAGAGAGAGGGAGAAAGAGAGAGAGAGAGAGAGAGAGAGAGAGAGAGAGAGAGAGAGAGAGAGAGAGAAGAGAGAGATACTTCAGAGAACTCACTGCTTCACTGATGCACCTTCATGTGTATTCACCATTGCATGTTTCCGGAGCTGACAATTAAGTGCCGAACAGAAGTGAAAGGAAGCTTTTGAACTAAAGTGATAAGGCAGCTGATCTCAATCTTTGATTTTACGACACCCCGTCTCTCACCCCCCTCTCTTTCTCTTCCACTCTCTTCCTCTCTCTCTCAACCCCTCTCTTTTTCTCCCACTCTCTTCCTCTCTCTCTCAACCCTTCTCTCTCTTCCCCACCCTATTCCCCTCCCTCCCACCCTCCTTGCCCTCTCTCCCACCCCCCTTCCCCTCTTTCTCAACCCGTCTCTTTCTCACTCTCCCCCCCTTCCCCTCTCTCTCACCCTCCTTTCTTCGAGGCTCGTTTGGTTAATTAAGCCCATGAAACGTTTCAGAAACCAATTACGCTCTGACATTATTAAAAGACTAGGATTCCTTATAGGTACAGATAATCTTTCTTCTACCCCCACGTCCCCCCCGTCCCCTTATATCCCCCCCCCCACACACACCACCACCCACCCCGCGCTCTCCCCTCTCCCTCTCTCGGAGGGAAAGTGTTCTCTCAGAGGGGAAAGAAATGACGACCTGGGCGGTCATAGAATCGGAGATTCCATTTGTACAGTAAATGTCCGTCATCAGCCATTTCTCTTTCCGTCCCATTGTCTTCCTTCAGAGCAGCTGCAGCCTCTTCTCATTAGAGCATCTCCACAGCCTCTCACCTGGCCACCTGGGCTCGGCTTTGTACCAAGGGGCTTTCTATTAAGGAAGAGCCAGGAGATCAGAACAGTCGACAACCAGGAGACGGCTTCCGATAGCATCTCTGCTTCATTAGCCAAGTGTGGAGGGTCTGAATGGGAGCCGTGCGTTGGGGGCTGGGGGGAGTGTTTGAACTCATTCCCATTTGAATGTCCCTGCTGCTGGGTAGACTTGAATGACTGCCATTGTGCTGGTGGACACAGCGAACCGAAATGGTTCCTCAATCAGGAGAGGGAATTGTTAGTACGAACATGGACGTGTGTGATATGACTTTGCAGAAAGTTACTGAGTCAGTAAAACTAGTCCTCTAGTTTTAAGGTTCTGAACCTAGACTAGGTTGTGGGGTCATGGACCTAGTATGGTCATGTACCTAATATGTCCATGAACCTAGTATGGTCAAGAATCTAGTAAGGTTGTGGCTCTAGTAGGGTCAAAACCGTGAGGACACAGAAGAAGGGCTCTTAGTCATGGACTGTGCTGTGGAGTTGTCTTCTTAACCTACCAGAGACTGGTTGTCTCCTCCAATTACCACAATGTACAGATTGTACAATGTGCCTGGAAAGAAAAGCACAGAAAAGTAAACAAACAATCTTGTCAGTGTCTTCATTGGCCGTGCCGTCTCACACATGCTCTGTAATTTGTCGAAGTAAGGCAAGAGAATGCTGAGTGAAGAAGTGTAGATGTTGACTTAACTTTCGGATGCTATTTTGAGAGTATGCTAATTATCTCTGGAGCGATTGACACCAAAGGTCATGCATTAGCATAAGTCAATTGTGCTTCGTATTGTTGGAGGACGAAATGAAGTAACTACTTGGTATCTATCAGTTATGATTGTTCTAGATTAGGAGCAGCTGGTGAGAGATGAGCTCAGTGCCTGACACACATTGGAGTCAGGCACAATGCTATCAAGATCACATTTACGAGGCGAGAAGTGAGACATGTTCTAAAGAAAGGCAGGAGAGGAGAGGGGGAGAGAGAGACATCAAGGTAGAACTAGAGAGAGAAAGTGAGAGGGAGACACAAGGAGAGAAACAGAGAGAGCGAGCGAGAGAAAACCAACAGGGGAAAAAGAAGTGGTCGAGCAAAAATGTGTGATGGACGATTAACAAAGCTACAAGGAAACCTGAAACGGAGCAAGGAGTCAACATATTCAGGAGAGTGAGACGTGTCGATGGGGAAGCACGCAGGTACAACAAGGCCATAGGCGACAAAGAGAAGTGCTCTTCAAACCGATGTTGTGACCAAACTCCCGGAGAGCAGATGTTTGAGTACTCCTCACAACAAGCTAATGGGCCGAGGAGGAACCACCGATAGAGATCGACCACCTGCTCCGTGCCATCGAGGCTCTCTGTCTGGCTCAGGTGGACACCGGTGGGGGGGCGGCCATCTTAACCTTCCCCGCACACGCCCTGAGGGGAATGGAGAGTGCAGAAACGAGTCAACAATCGTGAATCGTGCCTGAGAGACAGGCGCTCGTGTTTCCCATCGTTATCAAGACAACGGATCTCACGGACACTCATCACACGAAGAGGACAGATGGTTGTCTGTGTGCTCATATGTAGATTTGCCATTTGAAGTGTTGCAACATACAGGCCTTATAGTATTGCTGTTGATTTATCGTGTCGATTGTCTGAATACAATCTGGTGTTCTCACGACCGTTATTTTCACTTAATCCGAGCCAGACTGTCTCCTGTTTGAGCCAGACTGTCTGTTGGTTTGTCTACGTGTGTGTGGTTCCGGCTCCGGTGCGCCAGACCATGTTATCCTTCCAACCTCTTCAACCTAAACACCTGCGGTTCATCAGCTCATCAACTCAGTACTTCAACTTTGGTTTTCCATCCACTCATCGCCAGATCGTTCGTTGCAGTTACCTGCTAGCATTGTTCTCGGCCGCTTCGAAGTTATACCGAAGTATTGTGTTCAGGCGTGGTCAAGTGCGCTTTCTGTAGTTCAGACTCTCCAGTTACCGTCTGCACGCCAGCCTACCTGCCTGGTTCCTCTACCTGCTTGCTTAGTTCTGTATGCACGCTTTCCTGCTCCCTTGGCCTGCCCTTTCATTAAACACCCCTGATACTCGAGCTGCTTGTCTTGGCTTGTGTCTTGCGCTTGGGTGGGTCCACTAGTCAGCCCTAATAGTTAGTCATAGACCATCACAGACTCTGACCTGAGACTATTATTAAAACCTTAACATGATTTAGAGCGAGAAAGAGAAGGTGTGTGTGTGTGTGTGAGAGAGAGAGAGAGAGAGAGAGAGAGAGAGAGAGAGAGAGAGAGAGAGAGAGAGAGAGAGAGAGCAAGCGGGCCCTGTCCCAAGAGGATTCAAGCGGGAATGTCGAGGAACGTACCAACTACCGTCAGAGGGAGATAGCGGGGGGCACTGTCTGTCTATATGAGAGAGAGAGGGAGAGAGATAGAGAGAGCGAGCGAGCGAGCAAAAGAGCAGGCAGGCAAGGCAGAGATAAGTTCAGGACCAGAGACAGCAGCCTCAGAGCGCTCTCAGCAGCGAAGAGAAGTCAACAATGCGAGCACTCGGGCTATTATCATTTGAGCAGCGTTCGGGCATGGCTTAAGAACAGTTCTCAGTCCTTCCCCGACCCTCCTCTACATATCATCAGCGCCGACGTAACTAAAGTTTAAAAAACGCCGTTGACACTCGGAAAAGAGAGAGCCGCTTGCCTTTCATTTCGGCTCACTCGAAGCTGGTCCGTGCGATCCAAGCGTGTAGGGACAGTTGAGTCCTCTCATTACTGAAAGAACGGACAGGAGAGAACGAGGCCGAGAGAGTACACGCATATCGCGCTCCTCCGGCGTGCAGGTGTACAGAAGCGCTGGGAAAACTATCTAGCCTACGAGCCGTTTTCAATTTCTCCCATTCCACCCATCGTCGTACCCAAAGATGTACCGGCAGCGTCCTGCATTCGGATTCTCGTCAACGTTACCAGCCATTCTATGGATTTGCTGCCGTTTCATCACCAGCCTTAGCGGAGCTCTCCCAACAAATCGTAAGTTTTTGGTGACGCCGTCATTTTGTAATTACGTGCTGTGGTCTTAACTTGAGTGGGTTCAAGATGGGGCACACGGGGAGCAAGGCTTGTGAACCGACCTTTACACTGGTGTTGGCAGGCGGGATGTGGCCGTTACCGGAGAGGTTAGGTACCGGTGGTCATGGAGCTCGTAAAAGATGACCAGTCTGTTTGGTGAGGCAGACAACCTACCAGTGGACACGTGATTTTTGTATTTTTGCACATATTTTGGAACACATTTACTCTTATCTATATGAAACTACAGAAGACTACGACTTAAATGTTAGTTTGGTCTCAGACTGGTCGGTTTTTGCATCACCTGTTTTGATGTAATTATTCTTCCGCTGTATTTGAGAATCGGGAGAAGAGAGAGGTGAACAGGCTGTCCAATTTCAACCTATAGCCTACAGCTACATTTAATGGCAGTACTCCAGTGGTAGTGTCCAACCTCTTCACCCAAATGCAACATCAAACATTTAAGAATGTGATGGTGTTTAAGTATCCTGTAGCATCACCTGTTCAGAATGACATATACATTTACATTTGCACTCCTAGGAAATTATTAAGGACGTTTGCAAGCTTTGTTTCTTACAAAGTAGGCTACTAAATAATACATCATATTAGTTTTGGCGTTGAACAATCACGTCCCTGGCGTATAAGATGTGTAAGCTATGTACATCGCGCCTTGGTGACAGCGTAAAAAAAAGAAGGTAAAAAATGTAATGTGTTTCATGTGATGCCCACGCCTACAAGGTACTTTGAGTTTCCGGGGACAACTTCAATTAATTCGTCAGTATTCTG
Source organism: Mallotus villosus (assembly GCA_903064625.1). NCBI lineage: Eukaryota > Metazoa > Chordata > Actinopteri > Osmeriformes > Salangidae > Mallotus > Mallotus villosus. The sequence continues at coordinate 113,563 of CAEFZP010000331.1, forward strand.
CATCCTCCGGACTGCAATATTCAAACGTCCGTAACTGATGTTGATCACGACGGAACCGGTATAACAGAGGTTTAGGTGTGAGTTATTCTCCCCGTGCGCGCGATGGCTTCTCCTGTCCCGGTTGCATGTGTGCGGGGCGCGAGCCATTAATCATCGCATCCGACGGACAGCAGCGGAGAGACAGAGCCGCGGGCACAGTTCACTGCGCACAAAGCGTGTGTGTGAGTGTGTGTGTGTGTGTTTCTCAAGGTGTTTTCTCGTCGTGGGAACCTATGGTTTCATAAAGCAAGTGCTGAGCCGTGCTCTCCCGAGCAGGTGGCATAATGCTGTAGACGAAGCACAGCTCGTTTATTTACCGGTGTGAAGGGACAGCCTGTAGAATGAGTTACTAACTCTTCATATGAAAGAGAGAGAGAGAGAGGGTGGGAGAGAGAAAGAGAGAGTGTGCCAGTGTGTGAGGGAGGAAGAGAGTCTATATATAGGCCACAGACAGTATACAGCAAATATGTATTGTGTATATTTAGAGAGAGAGGTCGAGAAATAGAGGGAACAATGAGAACAAGACAGCCAGAAAGTGTGTGGGTGAGAGAGAGACGCCAACATACAGTGAGAGAGCAAGAGATAGAGCGAGAGTATGTTTGTATGTGAGCGAGGCAGACACAGGGAGAGGTCAAGAGACACAGAGAGAGGGATGAATGGAGAACGAGAGAGCGTTGGAGGAAAACCCAGTTTGGGGTCTTGCTACTGGTGTGAAAAAGTGATGGCCACAGGTCTACAATCTCACCCAGCAGGTCAGGAAAAAACCACACGCTACAGGTCTGTGACACAGGCTGGTCATTTCTCAACGAGCCATTTCCCCCCAGCTCTGTTGAGTTACACTGTACAGTAATGATAATAGAACAGCTCCCTGTACTGTAAATGCAGTCTGTGTTCTCCTGAGCCTCTGTGGGCTTGCATGTACACCATGATCTGTACAAATGTGTGTGTGTGTGTGTGTGTGCGTGTACAAGAGAGTGTCTGTGTGTGTGTGCAAGTGAGTTTGTGTGTTCAAGTGACTGTCTGCGTGTGTGTGTGTGCAAGTGAGTTTGTGTGTGCGCATGTCATTGTGTGTGTGCGGTCTTGGTCTTTCCTTTGCTCTCTCCCTCCCTCTCTCTTTCTCTATTTATCCCCCTCTCTCTTCTCTCACTCCCTCCCTCCCCTTGTCTCTCTCTTTTTCCCTCTCTCTCCCTCTCTCTCTCTCTCTCTCTCTCTCTCTCTCTCTCTCTCTCTCTCTCTCTCTCTCTCTCTATGTCTCTCTCTCTCTACTGCTTTTCTTGGCTCCCCCTTTGTCTTCATCAAATTGTTGTTTTCAGAAGCAAGTTGTGTCTCTGTTTCATATAAAGCCTCTAGAAGTTTTATGTTGCACAATCGCTTAATTGGCTTGCGGGGAGCTATCAACCACTGAAGAGCTATTGAGCAACACACACATACACGCGCGCACACGCTCACATATTCAGCCACACACATATTCAGCCACACACACACACACACGGTGTGTCCTTGTAATACGTCTATATCTTTTAATTAGTTGTCATTGTAGTCTGAGTAAATCCTGTCAAATCCTGTCATAGTTCCCATGCATGTGCTTTTCAACTGAACAAGATTTCGAATATAACGGCCCGATGGAGGCACTGTAACCTGTTTTGAAGATGATTGGTGTGGGCATGCCAGGGTGTGGCCGTGTGTTTTGATCTTAGCTCCTGCGCATTTATGAAGTTGGTTCTGCATTTTGACGGCCAAGGATTGACTATCACCATTATCCATGCTGTGTGTTTGTAGTAAACAGTTACGCTAACCTGCCCATGTGTCCCACCATCGTGACCTGTAACGCTCTCACACACACGGGCCAGTCACCCTGTCCTCTCCCTGTCAGTGTTGGCTGACGAGGCTCTCAGACTCTGATCTGAGGCCAGATAAGGCTTTGAGCTGCCTATGAGGCGGGATAGGGAAGCGGCAGGTGGGACTGATCTCAGATCAGTGTCTGGCTCCATCATCATTCACGCCGGGAGCTGGGAATAATAGGATTAACACTGGGGTTAAGGATTTGGCCGTGTTAGCCCAGATTAGATCATCCAGTTGGTGTTTACCTGTGTGTGACCCTGAAGATTCTCCGAGAGTGCCGTGTGTGTGTCGGCGAGGATACTCTCCAGTCTCTCTGACATGTGACTGTGTGTGTGTGTGACTGTGTGATTGTGTGTGTATTTCTGTGTATGACTGTATGCACATGTGTTTCTGTGTGTGTGATGTTCTTGGTTCCTTGGCTAATCCTTTCTTTCATCCCGTATGTGACAGTGGACTTGTTACATATAGTGAACGAAAAGAGTCAAAGCGGCAGATTGAACAGTCTGAGTGGAAGAGATCGAAAAAGAGAGAGGGGGGAAAAGGACAGGGAAGGAGGGCTTGGGGAGAAAGAGTGGTAAAGAGAATGTGCTAAGGTATTGATGCGTGTGTGGGTGAGTGCGAGTGTGAATGTGTCTAAGTGTGAATGTGTCTAAGTGTGTGCGCGTGTGTGTGTGTGTGTGTGTGTGAGCATGTAGCCTGGTAGATTTATCATCTGCTGAGACAGGTGAGTCAGGGCTAGGAAACGAGGTCTTGCTGTTAATTGCACTGCCATTTCTCTCTTCCACTCTCCCTGCTCTGTTTAAATTGCTCTTTCTCCCTCTCCTTTTATCTGTCGTTCCTTTCCTCTCCTTCTTTTTTCAATAAATCTCTCTCCCCCCTCTCTCTCTCTCTCTCTCTCTCCCTCCCGAACCTGACCTCACCATTTTGGATTGTTCTCCTCCCTTCCTATTTTCCTCCACTCCCACCTCACTTCACTCTTTCTCTCTTTTACCATTCTTTCTTTCTTTCTTCCCTATCTTTAAATATATCGTCCACCACCTCCCCCCCCTCTCTCTATGGCACAGTGTGATCCCTCTCTCTCCTCCCTCCCCTCTTGTCTCTCCACCTCCCTCCCCTCCCATTCTTCTTTCTCCATCTCCACTTTACTCCCACCCATCCAATCTCCCCTTCGCTCCTCGTTTCACCCATTCGGGCTATCTCTATCACTCTCTCTACCTGCTTGTCGGATAAATGGGGCGTGCGTGCACGCTTGTGTGAGTGAGCGTGCGTGCGTGTGAGTGCACTTTTGACAGTTTGTTTTGTTTGCTCGCTCCCGTCGCTGCATACCTCTAAGTGTGTGAATGAAATCTGATTGTGTCTGAGGGTCTGGGATCCATTGGGCTTGTGCGAGTGTGTGTGTCTGTGTCTGTGTCTGTGCGTGTGTGTTTGTGTGAGAGGGAGAGCAGGTAACAGGATCAGAGTGGATGATCCACAGTCTACAGTGAAGTCTGAGAGTGAAGGACTAGTCACAAAGCCAGGTCTAATCTCCCTGTAATAGAAAACACCATGGACAGACAGCTCTCCCACACACCCTCTTTCTTGGGGAGTCGTGAGTCATGAGTTGACTCACCTAATCACCTCCAGTATCTAAGAACGCCGTCCCGCGCTGGAAGAAAGGGCCCGCTGGTTCAGACGGCAGACTCCCTGCAGGGCTCTCTGCGGCCGTGGGCGACATCGCCGTGGTGTGACACACACCCGGCCCCCCTCACGTGCACTGACAGGGCTGTCTTCCTCGCTGCCCCCCCTCCCCGACCCCACACACACACACACCACCCTCAGCCTCGACCGTGAGATCCTCCATTGCTCCGACAGAGGGAAGGATGGGATGTCTCGGCGCTCTCGGATGCCGAGTCCAGGTCTCAGGTTGGGTTTCCGCCGGCGGAGAGACTTTGTCAAACGACGACCGTCCCGCCCCCCCCAGAGAATGACGTGTCTAAAAGCTGTCGATAACACAGTGACCGGCGGAGTCTCCTGACGGAATCTAAACAGACCTGGGAGAGCAGGGCTGACGGGCAGCAACATCCCTGCGCTCCTCCCTGAGAGAACGCTTCCTGGACGAGTCTATGTGTCCTATCTCCCCTCCATCGCTGGCCCCCTCCAGGGTTATATAAACCCACACTGACAAGCCTCCAAGGATAATTCCCTTAACAATGTCCTGCCAGGCTGATACCCTCTCAGGCGTGCTCAGACACACATACGAACGCACGCACACATGCACATACATACACACACACACACACACTGGGGCACACACAGCCACTGTGTGTCGGGGACGTACATGTGACAGTGAGGCCTAAAGTTATTCTAGTGGAATGTGTTCCTATTAGCACCCGTCATGGCCTATCGGCCTGGTTGAGAAACAGGTTCCAGCAAGATGAGGGGAGTGGGGGATCGAGGAGAGGGGTGGAGGGGTGGAAGGGAGGGGTGTTGTGGAGGGATGGAAGAGTGGGGTGGAGGGGAGGGCCGAAGGGGACGGATATAGGCATTGAGGAGAGGGGAGGAGGGGTGGGGGAGAAGAGCGAGAGAGATGGAAGGGGCGGAAAGGAACAGTGGAAGCGAGAGGTGGGACGTCACTGAAGAAAGAGAGGGAGAGGGAGGGAGAGACAGAGAGACAGAGAGACAGAGAGACAGAGAGACAGAGAGACAGAGAGACAGAGAGAGACAGAGAGACAGAGAGACAGAGAGACAGAGAGACAGAGAGACAGAGACACAGAGACACAGAGAGAGACAAACAAAAAGAGATGGAGAGAAAGTAAGAGAGAGAGACGGAGAGAGAGAAAGAGAGAGAGAGAGAGAGAGAGAGACAGAGAGAGTGAGGGCTCGTGGAAGGCAGCTCGCCCACGGAGCATCACCAGTGACGCACAGTCACTCACGGTCACCACAGTTCTTTTAATCAGTCAGATTACATCCAACCACCGTCTTCGTCAGAGCAGAGATAGGAGAGCGGGGAACCATACAATCGTCCTCCTAAGATGGAGAGCAGCCCTCTTCATACAACACTACAATACCACCGACTCTGCGAATGTCTCGTTCATATCGGCCCCCTCGGTCAGCCTGTGTTATTGTCTTGTCAGATGGCACTGATACACTCCACATTCCTTCTCAGAGAAACGTAACGTTCAAAGAGAATTTGTGGGAGAGCAACAATGGACTTGTTATCATGTTGAAAGACTGACATGAATAGGAGTTCTATCCGGTGGATGGGTTTTAGCTGGTAGGATTGCTTCGAGTCTGCAGTTTAATATCACACGCATTTAGATTTTCTGCTACATCCCTATTCACTTCCTTTGTTGTGTGATTGCTTGTGTGAAGGTGTGTGTATTTGTGTGTGTGTGTGTGTGTGTCAGAGAGAGAGCATACCCACACCTGTAAAGGAACGTTCGGACTGTGTGTGTGCTTGTATGGGTGAAGGCGTGCCTGTGTCTTTATGCGTGTGTGTGTGTGTGTGTCTGTGATGGTGTGTGTGTGTTGTGTGTGTGAGGGAGAGAGGAGAGGGAGAGAGAGGGAGAGAGAGAGATGGAGCGAGAGAGAGAGAGAGAGAGAGAGAGAGAGAGAGACTGTGTACGTCCCACATCTGTAAATGGATGCAGGAAATCGAGCTAGCAGCTGATGTGGAAGCTTGTGGAGGAAAAGGGCATTGTGACTGTGCTAAGACAAATGTTGTTATTACCCTCAGCCTTTGCATTCAATTTGTTTTTTTTAAGCCGCTTGAATACCCCCATTTACTGGCTGAGATTAAGTGAATTAATCTTTGGGCTACTTCCATTGACTAACACATTCCCCTCTCCCCCTCCCTTCTCTCTGCTAGGTCTGGAAGCACAGTGAGAGAGAGGGAGTTAGTACTGTGGCTAACCAGTCATTTTTAAACTAGATAGGTGTGTGGGTGTATGTATGTTATGGGTAAGTGTGTGTTTTTATGTCTGTGTGTATTTGTCTGGCGGGTATTTGTGTGTTTGTGCATTTGTGTGTGTGTGTGTGCCGGTGTTGTTGTGTTTAGGGAGGGAGTAGGGAGAAAATGAGGGTGAGGAAAAGAGAAGGAGAATGAGGTGAGGGTGCGAGAGAGAGCAGGAGCGAGGGGTTGAGGGAGGTAGGGAGGAGAGAGAGATAGACAGAGAGAGACCACTTATATGGGGTTGTTTGTGAATAAACTTTATATTTGTGTGTGTGTGCGTGTGTGTGTGTATGTGTGTGTGCTTCATCCACGCCCAGTGAGCCGGTGAACTATTTGGGATGCCAGTCTTGTCTCTCTCGGACACAGGCTTGTAGGAGGATAAACATGGCTGGATATATAGGACACATCAGGATCATCGCTGCGTGAAAGGGCGTGTGTACGTGTGAGTGTTTGTGTGCGTGTGTGTGTGTGTTTTATGTGCGTGTGTTTGCGAGTGTGGGTGTGCGTGTATTAAAAGTAGATATGGTCCATTAACCCTTGTTCAAGGTCCTGTTTCAGTGGGTGGGGGTGGAGGGGGGAACATTCACTCAGACAGAGGGCCCCTCTTCCTGTACTCACCTTTTTGCTCACCCGTTACATCTCCCTCCCTTTATCTGTCTCTCCCTCCTTCTCTGTCTCTCTCCCTCCCTTCAGCTCTCCCCCCCCCCTCTCTCTCTCTCTCTCTTTGTCTCCCTCCTTCTCTGTCTCTCTCCCTCCCATTCCCCCTTCATCACTCTTTCTCCTTCTCTTTTTCTCTCTCCCTCTCTCTTCTCTCTCTCTTCTTTCTTTCTTTCTTTCTTCTCTATCTTTCTTTCTTCTCTCTCTTTTTCACGCTCTCTCTCTGCCTCTCATCACTCTCTCTTTCTGTCTCCCACCTTCTCTCTTTCTGTCGCTCTCTTCATCCCTCTTTTCTTTCCATGTCTCTGTCGTTTCAGTCCCCTGCTGCCTAAATCTCACCTCCGCCCCTCTCCTCCACTGCTACTTTCTATCTCTTCACCTTTGTTTCACCCCACACTCTCTCTCTCTCTCTCTCTCTCCTCTCTCCTCTCTCTCTTCTGTCACACACACTCACACACATACACGCTCTCTCTGACACACCACACACACACACACATCCCCCCTCTATACCGTATCCGTGCAGTTGCTCTCTAATAATGACCTCTGGATAATCCTGACTATTGTTAATCACGTACAAATCTCTTCGACGTGTGTTTGTGTCTGTGCCTGTCAGTGTGTGTGTGCCTGTGTGTGTTTGCGTGTGTGTGTGTGTATGCGTGCGTAGATTCGAAATAAGCTCGAGCATGGTATACCCCTCTCCTTGTCTTCCTCTCCTCCCCCCCCTCCCCCCTCCTCCCCCCCCTCCTCCCCCCCTCCTCCCCCCTCCTAGAGGTGAAGCCTAGTCCTTAGGGCTTCGCCTCCCTTCCCCTTCTTTCCCTCCCCCCTCCTCCCTCTTGTTCCCCCAGTTTCTTCACTCTGTCTTTCTCTCCTTCCCTCTCCCCCCCCCTCCTTGCCCCTCCTCCTCCCCCTCCTCGCCCCTCCTCCTCCTCCTCGCCCCTCCCCCCCCTCAGTCTGTCCACACCATCATGACATGTCTGACCTGGGTCATCATCACATTACACTTCTCAACTATTCTGCTCTGGACTCAGTCAACCATATCATAACCACAGTGTGTGTTTGTGTGTGTGTGTCTATGTGTGTGTGCTCTCAAATCTGGGCATGTTGGGCAGCCCCCCCCTCCACACACACACACACCCTCTGCTAGGGGCGAATTATGGTTATTTTATATTTGATCACATATTTAGTGTGTCTGTTGGCTGGTTTAGTGGTTTAGCAGGGTGCCGTGGTGGCAAACAGTCTGGATTACAACCTCAAGCCTCCAGGATCTGTTTCTGATGTAATCTTAGTCTGGAACAGGATTATTCAATAATGTCATAATAATGTAATAACAATGTCTTAATAGCGTAGTAATTATAATCCATCGGGCGTAGAAATTGTTGTACGTGGAGGTTTGGAATATTCCCACGAACAATTGCGATTTATCAGACATGAGCGGCGTACACACACTTGTAGGAGATTTTCTTTTATAAATCGCACCTGTTCCATAAAGTCGTCATAAGTATTCATTTGCATCTGAAATGCCCCATATTATCTAAATTAGTTGAATCACCAACAATAAAAAGGGAGCAAACAAATTGACATGGTAATGAGAATGGAGCATGAAAAGAAAGGAAAGAAAAAACATATTTCCCAAAAGGAAATTGAGGTTTTGGTGTCGGAGGTTGAGTGCAACCACAACATTTTATTCGGAACACTTATTGACGGTTTGACCACCAAACAAAATAATATTGTTTGGGAAAGGGTATAGCGATTGCTTTCAACGAAGCGCCTTTTCAGATGCGCTCGTTGGCAGAAATACGAAATAAGTGGTTTGATTTTAAATCTAGTGCGAAAAAGGCCGTAGCTGTACACAGGCGTGTATGGGAAATGGATGTACTGACGGGATTTACTGATGATTGCGTGTAAAACAGCATCGCTTGACTGATGGAGGGTTGTGAGATGCCAGACCCACCAGCAAGCTCACGCTGAAAAGTGCCCGTCGCCAAGATACCCAAGGTTGATAGCACCTGAATGTGCGCTGGAATGGCATTCGTTCTCCTTGTTTGTCTTTGTAAAGTTGGTCCTAGATCCTTGCATAATTCCACTGAAATGGGTTTAGGGAAACGATATCTGCTAATGAGCCACTCACTTCTTTTGTAAAAAAGTCATACCTGTCTCAAAAAATGCGCTAAATCTTCTAAACACAGCTGGATCTGCCATCTTCATATTAGACATTCAGTTTTGTTATGGTCCAGGAGCATATTATTGTTGCATCATACATTACACTACATTACATCAATTCCACAATATTAACAACTCCCTTTATGTTGGCCTATATCATTACAATATTGACCATTCTTAGATTTATGCGCACTTCCAAGAAATCTCGTCATGATTAATCGCAAATGTCGCGTGGATCCATTCGTACGGTTTACGCACATATTAGTGCGTCCCAACGGTTGATAAATGACTCATGATGCCTCAGGTCTG
>CAEFZP010000331.1:125000-132242 GCA_903064625.1 Mallotus villosus
TTCTGTACAGTTGCATTCGGTGTGAGCCTTGCGATCGGGAGCTCACAATGCTGGCTGGGCAGATTCAACATAATGAGAGGCCTGCTATTAGCATAACAAGCTGTTTCACCCCGGATGAGTCTGTGGCTAATTAGAAGGTTTGGTAGAGTGTCAACACACGCACAGACGCGCGGTCAACATGCACGCACACACGTTCACTCATACAGTAGATGCACATCGCTCACACACACAAACACTCACACACAAATTCACGCACACACTCAGAAGCACGCACGCACACCCACACACTCAGATACGCAAACATACAAATACACACACACACACACGTTTACCATAGACAGATTCTCACACACATAAACAAACATACACTTGAATCTTTAGGTCTCTGTTGTTGTCAACAAAACAACAGTGAAGTAGATACTGGTTGTTTTCTCGTGCTTGTTGTTCCGTTCCAGCCTCTGACTCAAATACATTTTGTTTAAAGAGCCTACTTTTGGATGACAGATCTTTGTTTTATATTAATTTCTGACATTATGCAATTCCAGAGCGCAACCATTTCCCTCACAATACTTTGTGTTACTTACAGGATAATTTACCCTCCCCCTGTAAAATATCTAACACCACTGAGAGACTTGCAAGACTCTTATGTATAGCTCATATGGTCTTTAGTCTGTTTCTGTCTCTACTGCTAGTTCTAAACGGACATCTTTGAGGGATTTTGCTCTGGAATTACAGCCGTTTTAGGCGACCCTAATCTTTCACTGGGAAAGCTCTATTTAGGCGAAATCTGTTTAGATACTGCAGCAAGTGACATGCTGGCATAGCTGTAATGCTATTACATTAGCTACTCTTGCTAACAATGCTAGTGAATGACGTCCTAGCATAGCTGTAATTGTGTAATGCTGCCCCATTAGCCTTACTGCCAAGGAAATGTCCCCTCCACATAGCACAAGCTCTGGGTAGCGTGCTAATGCTTACATGAGGGGGGAATCCCTACTTCTGCCAAAGGGTGCCCTATATTACAATGCTAATGGTGTTTAGCCTGCTAAATGGAGCTATTCATGAGGCTGGGCAGCCAAGCTAAACTATGTCTGTGAGTGGAGCAGGGGGGTAGTGAGGGGAGGGAGTGGGAGGGAGCTGGAGGGGAGGGAGGCTGAGGATGGAGGAGGTAGGTGACGGGAGGAGGAAGAGGGCAGAGGAGGAGAGAAGGAGGGGAGGAGGGAGGTGAGGACAGGGGAAGGAGGAGGGAGGGGGTAGGTGGTGGGAGGGAGGGTAGGAGTGAGGGTTGGATTACGATGCGGTCAGATGCTGGGAGACGTGCGTTTCTTGTTGCGGACCCCTGTGCGAAGTCGCAGGGTCGTGGCGTAGGAGTTGAGGTGAGATGAGGACTTCCTGGACCAAAGCCACATCTCTAAGCCTCACGTGTCCAGTTGGCCGACCAGAAGACAGGGGGGGGGGCGATCCCCCGAACCCTCCTCCATGCCAACTAGAGGGATCTTCATCATCACAGTGTGTGTGTGCATCTGTGTGTGTATGTGTGTGAGAGTGTGGGTGAGCGTGCCTGTGTGTGTGTGAGCGTGTGTGTGCGTCCTTTTCAGGTACGTGCTACGTACTGTCGCATGATAGCGTCTCATTCCCGGAGGTAACAGAACTCCCAAGCGGTAACTCTCTCCTCTCGGAGTGGAGGAAAACACTTTTAACTTTCCCCTTGATGCAGTCAGCGAGAGAGAGAGAGAGAGGGGCAGAGACCCCAGACGATGCCTTCTCCCACAACCGAGAGATCGAGAGCAGATGCGGCGAGAGAGAGAGAGAGACGAGAGAGAGAGAGAGAGAGCAAGAGCGACCGCGGGTGAAGCACGAGAGTAGAGACCTGCTGCATAGAGCCGTCGTACTGTTCGAGACGTGATGGACGTCGTACGTCGGCCGCGTGTGCTGAGAGGGAAGAAGAGCGAGGGGAGAGTTGCGAGAGCAGAAACCCATGTTTGCTGCTCGATGAGACTACAACCTCGAGAGCTACTCGCTGCCGTCTCGTCTGTGCTCGTGAACGAGACCCCGACCCCTGAGACGACCCGGGGGCTAGTGGCGGATAGGAACGGGTGAAGGATTAGCACACAGAGGAGGAGAGAGAGGATGATGAGAGAGAGCGCTGTAGAAAGGGAGTACAGATACCAGCTGGCTGACTGGAATGAATATGACTGTGCTTATGGAACTGTGCTATGTGACATGGCGGTCCTTACTGACTGGTCTGGTTATGAGCTGTGCATTATGACTGGCTGTTACAGTATGACTGTGCTGACTGCTTTCTATAGAACGTTTCTTCTATGCCTTTGGGTGTTTCCGGTGACTAGGTCATCTGTTGTGTTGCCAGGACACAAAGCCACGACGGACATTAATGCGCTCTCTCGGTCAGCTATGCTTCTGCAACCCCTTCTCGTTCGTATAGACTCCTGGATGCGTGTGTGTTGTCCGTCAGGTGTGTGCTGTTCATTTTGTGTGCTCTGAAAAAGAGACTTCTCCCCGATTTGGAGAGTCTATTGTGTGTGTGTGTTGTCTTGTTTGCCGTTGCGGGTATGTGTGTCGCTCTGTTGGGTTACCATCTGATGTGTGTGTGTTGTCTATGTTGCGCGTGTGTCGTTTTTCCCATCTTGTGTGTATTCGGGTGGTTGTGTGCGTTCTGTTTGTTTTATGTATGTGTGTGTCCGTGCGGCACACACTGTAGTACCCCAGCTCAGCCACTCGGTGATACAACGAGAACAAGAGCCAACTGTTACAAGCGACGGACTCCCATGAATGATCACGAGTCTATGGAAGTCCCTGCACGTTGAATAATATAACGGTTTTTGGTAATATTATCGAATAAAAGATCACTCCTTTCTAACAGCTAGCGCCTAATCTCTCATTCCGTCACATGCACAGGTCCTCTGTTCTCTCTGATATACGCTTCTCTGCTCTCGCTCCTCTCGCTCTCTCTCTCTGATCGTGGCTTTCTCTCTCTATCTCTCTGGCTTCTCTCTCTCTCTACTCCTCTCGCTCTCTTATGCCGCTCGTCTGCTCTCTCTCTCTCTTAATCGCCATCTCTCTCTCTCTCTCAGCTATCTCTACTTATCATAGTCTCTCCAGTCGCTCAGTGAGGCTGCGTCCGGCGTACTGTACAGTATTTGCTTCTTGCGTTGGCTGTGACTCTCTGCTCTGCGTCTCCTGCTCTGACGCGCACGTTATATCTAGTTTATGCTGTCCTCTCGCTCTGGTGCTCTCGTGCTACTCTCGTCGTCTCTCTTTCTCTCTTTGCGATTTCCAGCACTAAATACTAGACGCCTGACTAGAATGGACTGGAATTCACGATTGAATGGAAGGTGCTGGTAGTTGAATGAACTTGTTGGCCTAGGCTGGCCTGGCCTGGATGCCTGATCCAGGGATCACACAAGCGTAAAGATAAACACGTCTCACCTCTCCTCCAGCGTGGCTCCCTCACGCACGTCTAGACAGCTAGTCCATTCTTCGACTCTGGCAGCACGGCACTCACAAATTTTTACCTCTGCTTTGCTAAAACACCACTCACCTATTTACAGGGAGCGATAGTAAACGGCTGTCTCAGGCCCGCGCGGAGGACTGCTGGTTAGTTGAATCGCTGTTAGCCGCAGCTATAAACATCCTCTGCTCCGGCCCTGCCTGACCTCGCTTCATACATGAGGCGGACGTTGAACGTTTTTTAGTGTGTGTGTGTTGATTCGGTACATTGGTTTACTTGCGTTTTCATTTTCACCCGTGAAGCCCGTGTGTCTGCGTCTTGTTTTGTCTATCTAAGGTGTGTGTCTCTGGTGTCGATCTGTGTGTGTGTGTGTGCTGTCTGTTGCAGGCATGCCCATAGCAGACATGGGTTTTACGTTTTCGCTGTTGGTGTTGTCTCATCTCATTGCTGTGTTAGAGTAAATTGAGGGTGTGACGCCACCATGCGTAGATGCACTTTCCACCAAGGTAATCAAGAGAGGAGATCGATGTTCCTCAGGAAGCAGCCTACAGCTGCTACTGCTGTGGTCTGCATTCACGCCCCGGGGCCTGGTGTGCCTACGACACCCCACAGAGCAGTGTGTGTGTGTGTGTGTGTGTGTGTCTACTGAATGTGTGTGTAAATCATGTTTATGGTCCGTATATGTGTGTGATGACAGCATTGATGGCGTGTGTGTGTGTGTCTAAAGCTTTGGTGTGTGTGTGTGTGTGTATCTTAAAGTGTTTGTGTGTATTTTAAGGTGTGTATTTCTGGAGGCGGAGGGAGGGAGGGAGGGATGGGAGAGGGAGGGAGGGAGGGATGGGAGAGGAGGTGGGGAGATGGGAGAGGGTGGGAGGGATGTGGATGGGAGAGGGTGGGAGGGAGTGATGGGAGAGGGTGGGAGGGAGGGCATGGATGAGGGCTTGGGGGAGTGCATGTGGAGCGAGGGAGGGAGGGAGAACGAGCAGTGTTGATTTTGAGTTTTGGTTTCACGTCACAAAAAATTTGAGTTCAACTATTTCAGTCATATTTTACTAGTTTGTTTTTATGAAGAGTCAGTGGTACTCTGTTTGGTACTGCGAGTCCAATTTTGTTTAGTCAATGTTTTAGTGATCATTTTCTCTTGACAGTTTTATGAGACTGTTATGGGTTTTGCAAAGGATATTTCTCCTGGCTGTAAAAAATGCCATTGAGAAGTAAGCATACCTAGAACGACGTGTTTAAACATCTAGGCTCAGAATGATTAGACAGACTTACCATACTTCTTTCATCTATCATATAAAAACTCATATATCTTGAATCTTGAATATTACTACTGGTGACAATGAGGCACTCATCATTTGAGAAGGGCCAGCTAAGGTTTTTCAAGATAACTAGATTCATTAGTAGCTCTTACAAGGTTAGCCTTTTCTACATTAGTGATACTAGAACTGGCATTTGCGTAGGCATGCCACTGAGAAATAAAACGAAAACTTTTCTCCAATGACAAAGATGCACAGAGTCCTTGGGAATTGTACTTGTAGATTGATGCATGGTACTGAGTGGTGCGAAGAGAAAGGAAAACACACGCTCTTAGTGACTACTGAGATCTATCGAGGTTGTCTGCCTGAACAGAGACAGCTAGTGTCGCTGAACAGAGATTTCACCATCCTGTTCTCATCAAATCTTTTTTGTGTATCGACTTGTCCTTACAATATAGTTAGAAATAAAAGGTTGTCAACAATTACACGCAACTATTACGACGACATCATTAGAGCCATATGGAGAGGAGGGAGATATAGGGACGGAGAGGGATATGAGGGGTGAAGAGAGTGACGGGACGGCGGCGACGACCAGAGATGAAGAGGACAAGGAAGGAGCAGATGGGGCGTGTTAGATATGAGCGAGGGGGGATGGGAGGACAAGGGGTGGGAGAGACGGGCAGCCGACGAGCGGGGAAGGATAGGATGCGGGGAGGATGGGGAGGCAAAGGCACGAGAGAAGTAGATAGAGGGATGGCTGGGAGCGACGGGGAAATGGGCTGGTAGGGTGAGTAGATGTGCGGAGATGAGGGAAGGAGGGAAGGACGGAAAATGGGAGGAGGGAGAGCTGGGAGATGGTGCGCAGGGGGAGAGGGGAGAGGCGAGGGAGAGAGGGAGAGGGAAGATAGGGTGGAGGAGGCAGGAGAGCAATGGCGGTCCCGACCGGCGGGCGGGTGGGGCGAGAGAGATGGGGGACGAGTAGGGAAGGAGACAAGATGCAGGGCGGGAGAGATGGGAGGGAGATATGGTGGAGGCGAGGGTGGACAATGTGGTAGGGTGGGGGAGATGGGGGAAGGAAGGGACCTGTTTGGTGCAGTGGGACTGTGACCTGTGAAGGTTGCCAGCTCAGAGTGTCCAGCACTTGCAAAGGATCACGAGGAGCAGTCTGTCAAAGATTGTCTTCTAAACCCTGGCTTCCTCCCTGTTCTCTCTCTCTGCTTCTCCCTCCGTCTGTCTCTCCGTCGTCTGCCTGCCTGCTGTCTGCCTGTTGTCGTAGTCTGTCTGCTTGACCTGCCATGTTAGAAATATGTGTTTGGATTTCTTGATAACGGTCACACTCAGTTAGGAAATGGAGCTCCTGTCTATACCGGTCTGCATGTCGTGTCGTATCTCTCTCCGGATATATATCTGATGGGCTCAATGTCGGTCTGTGGTTCTCATCCAGCTGCCTGTTTTGTTATATCTCGTCTCTCTATCTATCATCTCTCTCCTCATCTCTCTCTCTCATGTCTCGCTGTTTTGCGCTTATCAAACTGCCTGTCTAAACCCTTGTGATGAATGAGTTGCCGGGCAGTCAGGACTGGTCAGGACGATGGGTGATGGGTAGAGATGGAAACGAGAGGAGTGTGGGTGTATGTCGGTCTGTGGGTGAGAGGGAGAGGGGATAATGATTGGGAGAGCTATGGGTGAGGCCTGATATGGAAGCTGAATGTCATAAGGAAACGTGTTATCTGTCCTTCCGACACTGTCGTCTGTCTCTCTCTCTCTCTCCTCTCTATCTCTCTCTCTCTCTCTCTCTCTCTCTCTCTCACACACCACACACACATACACACACTTCTCTCCCCTCATGTCTCCCTGTCACTCACTGTCGATCTCTGTGCTCTCGACTATCGCTTGTGTGTTTCTCTAGCGCTCTCTGCTGGCTTGTCTATCTCCGTCTCTCCATCGCAAACAATGGTTCGGAGGAAAACTGATTTCAAGAGATGACTCTCTCTCTCTCTCTCTCTCTCTCTCTCTCGCATCTCTCTCTCTCTGTGTGTCTCTCCCGCTTTCTCTCTTTCTCTTTCTCTCTATGATGACAACATAAACGGAAGCACTGCATTTTCCCAAAGACTCTTGTTATTGGCCCTGCCCCACTCTCTCTCTCTCTCTCTCTTCTCACTATCGCTCTCCTGTCTCGTCTTCCTCTCACTCTCACACTGGGATAATGGATTGAGAGCTTGGCCTATGGGACCTAGAGTGTGTGTGATGTGATTTTTGTGTGTGAGTGTGTGTGAGGTGTGAGTGTGTGTGTGTGAGTGCGACCATTCAGAACAAACTAATGGAAGGCAGGCTGGAGAAGTGTGCTAGATGGAGGAGTGGTGTAGCACCCTATCAAAGTGGAATCAGGTGTTAAACAGGTTGTTAGGTGTGTGGTGTGGGTGTGGGTGCGGTTGCGTCGTAGAGTAGGCCTGTTCCTTCTAAGGTTCTGGCCTTCTCTTCACCTTTGCTTGTTTCTGCTCTTGAACACACACA
>CAEFZP010000332.1:0-13242 GCA_903064625.1 Mallotus villosus
TGCACTCACACACACACACACTCTCACATTCACACACCAAGTGAAAAAGGAAACTGCGGATGTTTGTGTTGGTGCAGTGTAGCTGTGTGTGTGTGTGTGTGTGTGTGTTCTGGGCTGCAGTGCTGCAGTGAAACAGAATCCTTAACATGACCTACTGAATAAGGAGATTAGACCCATCTGCACTCTGGGGGCTTAACTCTCTGTCTCTAACACACACACACACACACACACACACACATGATCACCCACCATCACACACACAATCACACACACACATGCACACATATACATAAACACTCCAAAACTCACAAGCACACACACACACACACAAATTCACTCTCTCTTTTCCCAAACTCACACACACACACACTCACTTTGAACCAGCTGTCAGCTCCTCCCCCACACCCCCTATCTATCGCCTGATGTTGGCAGTATTATTTCATAATTTAAAACCCACGACCGCGTGCGCGTGTCTCTTTCTCTCTCTCACTCGGGTGTGCGCGTGAGCGGATGTCTGAGGAATGTGTGTGTGAGGGGGCGCGAGTGTGTTTCCCGCTGTAAACAAGCGCACTGCGAAGCAGCGTTGGTGGGCTTTGAAGAGGCTGTGCTCCTCTCCCCGACACTGCTACGCTAAATCTGCTGTGATGCTCCCATCAAAGAGAGGGCTGGTACAAACACTGCTACTGTCACTTCCTGTCACAAGCCTGACAACACACACACACACACATTCATGGCAGGGGGGGAAGGGGCGTGTGTATGTGCTGAGGTTCAGAAGCTGCCGTGAAGTGAAGCCTTCCTGAATTTGTATTCCTTCCCTCCGTCTCTCCTTTGGGGTAGCGAAGGGCGTCACTGGGAGGGTCGCGCGGGGAGCAGCAATCCCATCGCCCAATCACGAACGCCTCCCTCACCGTCACCTCCCTCACTCCCGACGTCCCTCCCCCACTCCCTACCCTCCCTCCCTCCCCCCTCCCTCCCTCCCTCCCCTCCCCTCCCTCCCTCCCTCCCTCCCTCCCTCCCTCCCTCCCTCCCTGGGCTCTGTCCACCTCTCCACGGTGGAGGTGTGATCTCTCTCTCCAGACTCCTCGGGGATTACACCTCTCCTCCAGCCTGGCCTCGCTCCCCAGGATCACACACCTGACCTGCTGCCCGCGGAGGGAGAGGAGAAGAGCGAGTGGGAAGGGAGAGAGAGAGAGAGAGAGAGATAGGGAGAGAGAGTTAGAGAGACAGAGAGAGAGGGAACGTGTTGTCCCTTCACTGCAAACTGCTTTGGCAACACTGTTTCACCTGAAGATTCATTCCAATAAAGCATATCGAATTGAACTGAGTGGGAGACACAGAGAGACGGAGACAGAGAGAGAGGGAGACCGAGAGAGAGAGGCAGACAGAGAGAGAGAGAGAGAGAGAGAGAGGCAGACAGAGAGAGAGGGATAAAGAGAGAGGGAGGAATACAGGAAGAAAGAGCCTGTTATCAGCTTCTTCAGAGTTAATCCTGTTGGATAGTAGGATACGTTTTTATCCTGAGCGTGACACATTGTGCTTCAGTGATTTATACTATAACTCCATCTCTGTCTCCCTCTGTGTCACTTTCCCTCGCTCCTTCTCTCTCTCTCCCCCTCGGTCTCCCTCCCCCTCTCCTTCCTCGCCCCACCTCCCCCTTCCTTGGTCCTCTCTCAGTGAAATCAGTGAAATACCCCAATCAATGTGAAGTCCTTCATCTGGCCCATGTTTACCTCGCTCAGCAGGCCACTCAGCTGATTATCATGTAAATATCTGTTCTTTATGAGTGTGTGCGTGTGTGTGTCACCGTTCCCAGTGTGCGTTTGACACAGAGTAGACAGTGTGAAGTGGACCAAGCCAACTTTATCGATCCAGTATTGATGCCTCTTCACTCTGTCCTGGGTGGGCGAGTGTGCATGTGCTTGCGTGTGGTGTCTGTCTGGTGTTTGTGTGTGTGTGTGTGTGTGGTGTGTGTCTGTGTGTGTGTGGTGTGTGTGTGTGTGGTGTGTGTGTGTGGTGTCTGTGTGTGTGTGGTGTGTGTGTGTGGTGTCTGTGTGTGTGTGGTGTGTGTGTGTGTGGTGTCTGGATTTGAGTCCAGCAATCCATGGGTGTCAGAGTGACCATCTAGAGTGAGTAGTGGATTATGTGAGTGTTTGTGTGTGTATGTGTGTGTATGTGTGTGAGTGTGTGTGTGTCAGCTATGGGATCACTTACAGGAAACATGGGGGACATTGGTATCAGACGATACCGGTGTTACTGAGGCATTGGAGCTTCATGATGAATCTAGATGGATACAGGGATAGAGAGATACAGACAGACGACAGACAGACAGGCAAACATGCACATACACATACAGTAACACAAACACACACACATACTGTAACACAAACACACACACATACTGTAACACAAACACACACACATACTGTAACACAAACACACACACATACAGTAACACACACACATTGCAGGAGTCCACTAAGAAGGAGGGAGAACAAGAAGGAGCAGTAGAGATGAATCATCAGTTTCATGCAGACTGCTGTAGCTTCATCCTGTTACACTGGAAGAGAAGGCCCCTGGACGTGTGTGTGTGTGTGCGCAACACAGTCTTAATTGGCCAAGTCCTGAGTTGTGACATTTTGACCTCCACCTCAGCTGAACCCCAACGCCTCCCTGGCCTCCCTGGCCTGCTGTCTGGGTCACACACACACACACACACACACACACACACACACACACACACACACACACACACACACACACACACACACACACACACACTCTCTCTGGTTCTAAGGGTGTCTGTTGTTCTCTCTCCTGCCCTTTGTAGCTGGTACCTTATCATTGAGAGCAGTACTGTAATTAGATCAGTGTAAATGTCAGCCACATCACCATTCAGAACACACACTCTCCAGCCCAATGGAATTCAGCTGGAGGGAGATCTGAAATCGTTGGCTTTAGTCTGCCCGCGCTGCTAAATGGGTGGAGTTTGAACTTTCCGGGGCTGCTCCATTGGGCCCTCTGCATCAGACCAGACCAATCAAACCATGGAGTTATCAAGATGCTCCCTGGCCCTGGAGCCACTTAGCAACCCCGCGCTAACGTCACAGTGGTCAATTATGAGGGCTGAGAACATACTTCTGAAAGGTCTCCTTCTGTTAAGCCACAGTGGAGAGAGAGAAAGAGAAAGAGAGAGAGAGAGATAGAGATGGTAAGACACACACACCATCCGTAGCGGTTATCCGTGACATGCTCCGTAAGTATAATGTCACAAGTCTGGAGGTGTTTCGGTTCAATTTGAATGTGTTTAAAGTTGAGGCTGAATTAAACCAGCATTTCTGGTGTGTGTGTGTGTGGTCGCTCTTTTTGGTGTGTGTGCGAGTGTTCGGCTGCTGTCACTAGGTTGCAGGAAAAACACCAGAATGAAAAAAACAAGTGTTTGTGTCTTTGCGTTTGTGTGTGTGTGTTGACTCTGTGTGTGCGCATGCTTATGCTTCACGCACGCCTGTGTGTGTGTGTGTGTATTGATGTCCATGATCTTCAAAAGAAGGACCTGGTGTCTCGCTGCTCACCAGCATACTGTCCCACTGTGTTCAGGGGACTGTGTGTGTGTGTTCAGGAGAGAGTGTGTGTGTGTGTTCAGGGGAGTGTGAGTTCAGAGTATGTGTGTGTGTTCAGGGGAGTGTGTGTGTCTGTTCAGGAGAGAGTGTGTGTGTGCGTGTGTTCAGGAGAGAGTGTGTGTGTGTTTGTGTGTGTTCAGGGGGCTGTGTGTGTGTTCAGAGTATGTGTGTGTGTTCAGGAGAGAGTGTGTGTGTGTGTGTGTGTTCAGGGGGCTGTAAATGGTAAGAGGCTTACTCTATACGTTTCATACACTGTAATATGAAGATCACATGAAAGCCTTTTGAATGTCACCCCCAAGGGAGGATCATTCCTGTATTATTGCGTACTGTTTGATTGTCTGCATATACATATACTGTAAACTGTAAATGTGTGTGTGTGTGTAATCTCAAAGCCTTTAGCAGCAAATCCTTTCAGATTTGATTCTGAAATGCCCTTTGCTGTTAGGAACACACACACCTCCACTCCCTGGAGAATCACTGAATGAAAAGTGATTGAAAGGGATATAGAGAGCAAGGTAAGACATGAGTATGATTTTGCTGGAGGATGGAGGATGGAGTGGGTGTGGACGGCAGGGCGAGTATGTAAACGACGTAATGAGAGAGAGAATGAGAGACAGTTGATTATGATGATGAAAGTTGAAGAAATATGGGGCGAGAGCCAGGACTGTATGTGTATGTGTGTGTGTGTGTGTGTGTGTGTGTGTGTGTATGTGTGTGTGTGTGTGTGTGTGTGTGTGTTCTGGTTTTCCTATCTTTGTGGGGACATCGGTCTGTTTACACAGTCACCTCATGGGGACCTCTAACCTTGTGGGGACCAAAAAGCAGGTCCCCATAAGGATTTTCATTTTAAATGATTGCAGGAGTGATTCTGAAGGTGCCTATGTGATTTTTAGCTTAGGCTCAAAAGTCATGTAAACCAGTGGGTGTGTATGTGTGTGGGGTGTCGTGTGTCGCCCCCTTGTAGTTCACTGCTGGTAATGCACCCAACGTTCCACACACAGATATGCAAATTGAAAATTGGCCACGCCCACTTTATGGTCCCCATAATGCAGGAAAAAAATGATCATCTGCATGTAATAAGAGAAATGAAATTTTCTCACCAAGTTGTAAATATTTTGTAAGATTAAGATTAGCCAAACGTAGCCAAACATAGTTAAGTCAAACATAATCAATATATTAAAATGAAGAAACCATTTAGGAGTGAATCACAATATTAAATAACGTTTTTGCATTTCGTGAGCCACGTGTATTTTTTTATGAGAGAAACAAAATTATATGACATCAACTCACCAAATTATTCATATTTTATTTTGATTGAAAACAATTTAAATAAATATTAGCCGAAGTCAAACTGAATAATTTGATAAAAACAAATGAAACATTTTAGGAGTCAATTAAATTCAGTCAGTCAAAAAAGATAATCACTTCCTGTATGTGCCATGTGCTACACCTGCCGCAGGGCCAGCGCTTGCATTAGCGTCCGAACACCATGCAGACAGGCTACAATTGACATGCTTCCGATTTTAATGTTAGTCAACTTCAACAACAACTTCCAACAGTAAGCTTTTAAAAACGTAGAACTAGAATGTCGAAAGCTGAATCCGTCGAAAGATGCAGCACATCATGTGTCCCAAAAAAAAGATAAATCCTATCTGGAGATGCAAGTTGTTAACATCGTTAAAGGTAAGCAGGATGACAAACTTTCTGACGAAACATTTTTGTACACCGTACATCCTATAGGCCTACGCTTCTTGCTCACTCGCAGCTAGTACAGATAGTTTCCACTGTAAATACCAGAACAGAAAAGCATGGTGTAATGTAAATTGATTACCATATATTATATATTTTTTATATGAACATTCAGTAGCTACAACAAGATGTAAAACTGTTCATTCAGCAGCCATCTGCTTTCATCAGTTGAAAACTGTAGTAGACACATTAAACTTTGATTACTATTCCTCCACAAAATAAATAATAATTAAAAAACTTTTTGTTTCTACCAAGGCAGAGGAGTTTTTGCTAAAGAATTCATACCCAAAGGAGATTTTGTGGTTGAATACAGAGGCAAATTGATGACACAGCAGGAAGCTGATATATGTACAAAGCAGTACAAGGAGTCTGAAAAGGTGTTTGTGTTTGATTTCAAATGGAATGGAAAAATGTGGTGGTAAGTACACTTGATTTATATCTAGCTGACTTGGTATATGCAAAATTTGAATACAACTGGATGCAGTTAGATTTAATAAGATATATTTAACCTGCTTAATTCTGTAGGTTAAACTGTTCTGTAGACCTCCTGCAGTCATAACTCCATATTGTTTGACAACCTTTGAGTGTACAACCCACAATGTATGTATATATTTATATAATAATTCATTTCAGCATTGATGCTTCAGAAGAGGATGGCTCATTTGGGAGACTCATAAATGATGACCATAAAACACCCAATCTTAAAGTGAAGACTGTGCAAGTGAATGGTTTACCACACCTGTGCCTCTTCTCAATTCGAGATGTTGTAGCGGGTGAAGAGTTGACTTATTGTTATGGTGATGCAGAATGGCCATGGAGAACACAGGTGAGGAGGTTTTTTATACTAGATGCTAAATAGTTTACTTAGTTGTACCTCACACTAATAATAATCACTATTACCTTCATTTTAACACTAGAAGCACTGAGCAGGGGTAAATTGATCCCAGTGGAAAAAAAGTATCTTTGCAATCTTATCAAATTTCAGGACCCTGCTTTCTTGACTTTCCTTAGAAATGTTCAAAATCACACTAGGAAAAGCTAGTTTAAGGTTATTTTACTCTTGTTTCTGTTTAATTGCTGCCAGCTGCGCATTCAGCATTAGTTTTATTTTATCCAGATCATTTAATATGCATGTAACATGTATACCAATGTCTGTTTTCTTGCTTTCAGCTCATCAATGGTGCAAAGACTGCAGTAACGCAACCTCTAGAGACACCAAATGGAACCACAGATGAATCTGATGGCATTCATTTGCAGGTATGTAGGAATCATACTATAAATATCAATGTTATTCAGGCTACATGTCTGAATGACTGAACCTTATCCATGGTAACCCCTGTGACATCTACTCTTAAGAGATTTTAACCTTCAGAGAGATAGTTTTTCTTGTTTATCATCGCTTTATTGTGGACACTCACAACGTCCCCACAGCACACCTCTTGTCAGTGTTTGACTTTTCACACATCTGAGACAACTAAGCCAAGCTGTTTGCGTTCGCACAACTTGAGTAAAACAGGCTTTGTGGGGACATCTCAAACACAATGTTATAGTTCCTTGTGGGGACCAGTTGTCTCTGTGTTGCCCAAAATTAAACACTGACTAAAGGTGTGCTGTGGGGACGTCGTGAATGCCCAGAATAGAGTGATATTTGAAAGTCTCGGCAGGGTTGAGGAACTGCTCAGATAGAACTTCATATATTACATAGACTGTATAACATCAGTTACTGTCCTCTGTCAAGCCAATATTTGCTGCTGGGAGAGTGATTAATTAATTGATTACACGACCATGGCTGCCGGAATTTGTTTTCTGTACAGTACGTTATACTCTGCAGTACAAATACATAAGTGGACAACACCAGACAATCCACATATCATGACCGACAATACAGGGATACAGGCAACATGTCATTTAAAAAACATGACAGACATTGTCAAGTGTAAATACTTGTATTGTAGATGCTGGGATTCACGGTATAATGATATAAGAATCAGAATTGGATTTACACCACACTCTTTCTAATGCTTTCAAATACTAATGTGTTTTTCTGCCCACTTCAAGGTAAAGCTACCCAGAAGAAGACACCCTGGCAGCAGACAGAGGTGCAGGCGGTGGAAAGGCAAATGAATAGGTTTATCACATCTTGTATTGTACCATCTAAGAGTGACTGTGACAAGTGTTTGAGGGCTGAACCAGAAGCTCTCAAGGACCGTACCTGGCAAAACCTGAAGTTCTATGTTTACAACCGCATTACAGCCTACAAAAGAAAATGGCAACGTAAATAGCGTAGTGATATGGCAGCAAATGTATTACATGTATGTACAACCTTCTAAAAAATCTGTAAAAATGTTATATGTTCTGAAGTTGCGTTGTTTGACTAGTGTTTAAACCAGTGGTTCTCAATCCTGGTCCTCAGGCCCTCCTGACCTGCTTGTTTTAGATGTTTCCCTGCTCCAACACACCTGATTCAAATGAATGGGAGGCATCACAACTTTCCGGAGCCTCTAGGGATTGGTTTACATGCTAGGTCTACTATGGTTAAAATCCATATTATAGTCATGATAAACGATGTGACTGATAAGTGAACACGCATACTTTAGGGTCGTCGCTCTGATCAAGCAGACGATTTTTACCTACGCCAGAGTTTCATGTCATTAACTGTTTAGCGCTCAAGGTAGACAGGTGACGCGCTTGTGCACATTTCTAAAATTGGAGTCAGATATTTAACTAGTCAATTATCTCCCTGAACATCTAACCAGAATTGAAGTAGGTTTCCCAAGTCGGGGACAAACGCCAAGCGTCTCCGGCCTGTACGGATCTTCTCCAACCTACAATTATAAAGCATAAAGATTGTAGCAGCAATGATAAAGTGATCCCAGGAATACAACAGACACAGCCTGACCAAAGTACTGCAGGGGTGGAGACGGACAACACCAAGCATTCGGTCAAATCAAAGAATAAAAATGACTCGCTAAACTCTCTACTGACTGAATGTCACTGGCCGGGTTTCCCAGATTTGTTATGAAGCAAGAGCTATTTAACAAATCTGGGAAACCCGGCCAGTGTCATTCCAAGGTTTATGGTTGGGATAGAGCAAATAGTTCATACTGGAGTGCAATTATCCACACATTTTCCATCAAATCCCAGTGACTAAATCCTGAAACATAGACCAGTCTCTCACCACACCTCTCTTCTGTACATGTCAGTTGCAGTCTTGTACTTAAAATGTGTATTATTTCATTATAGTAATGGGTCCCCAGTCCCCACTAATCAAATGAGTATTTGTGTGAATTATGCAAATTATATGTAAATTTGGTCCCCATCAGCCATGTCCACTCGATTTTTTTGAAGTCCCCATAAACCATGGTCAGATCAGAGATTGTCACCTACTTGAGAAATTCAGAGATTTTAACGCGTGTATAGGCTTACAAGGCTGTGTTTAGTTTACCAGATTTTTCTCATACCTCTAGTACCTTTAGAAAGGGTAGTCCCCACAAGTGATGTTCAAAAAAGTGGTCCCCATAAGACATAAAAACCCGTCTGTGTGTGTGTGTGTGGTGTGTGTGTGTGTGTGTGTGTGTGTGTGTGTGTGTGTGTGTGTATGTGTGTGTGTGTGTATGTGTGTGTGTGTGTGTGTCGCCAGTGGTGAGCAGCTCAGTGCTAATCCAACGCTGTTGACTCGTCCAAGTGCTGGACTTTAGGAAGCTCACATAGATCAACTTTGACTATGACAACAAGATCATCTCACTGTGTGTGTGTGTGTGTGTGGTGTGTGTGTGTTAGGTTTGTTTATTCCCCTGCCTGTCCATGCCCCATCCATTCCTCCAGATTTAAGAAAAGCGAGTCTATGAGTCAGCACATGAAGTGAATGATAGCCAGAGGAAGTGATCTGAAGTCCTGGGTGTGTTTTGTTGGCAGAACACACCCTCTCCCTCTGGGCCGCCACACATTAGATCTCCCTCTGTGGTTTGAAGCACAGATTCCCCCCCGCTCCTGTTCTTCCTCTGTGGTTTCCAGCAAAGACTCCTGCTCCAGCTGTTCTCCCTTTGTGGTTTGAAGCACAGACGCTCCTGTTCTTCCTCTGTGGTTCCCAGCAAAGACTCCTGCTCCAGCTGTTCTTCCTCTGTGGTTTTAAGCACAGACTCCTCGGCGCAACGCTTGTTCTCTGGTCGGATCTGGTCTCCTCCTCTCTCTTTCAGCCTCCGAGGCTGTGTGTGTGAGAGAGATAGGTTTATAAACAGTGCCTGTGTTAAATGTCAACCTTTAAAAAAAAAGAGAAGGTGCATAGTTAAATACTAATTAGAGCAAATGTTTGACATCAGCTCAACTTGGTGGGTGTGTGTAAGCGTGTGCCGGCGTCAGCGCGTGTGTTGGGCGTGTGCGTGCATACGACTCTCCATCCATCCAGGAAGCAGAGGACTGCTCCTGTGACACGCCCATCTCTCCACTGCTGTCTGAACCGTGCGCCCCTCAACCCTGGCCAACGGTCGCCGTCGTCACATTAGCCCTCTCACCCTCCTCTTTCTCTCCCCCACTCTCTCCCCTCTCTCTCTTTATCTCTCTCTCCTGACCCTCTGTCTCTCTCTCTCTCTCTCTCCGCTTTGTGGAATGGAAGCAAGCAAAATATAGATGAGACCAGTCGTTATTTGCCTATTTTGCAGGTAAACACGTCTCCGTCTGGCCCTCTAAAAGCACAGGGCTCTGCCTACCCTGAGGAGGGGAGAGAGAGAGAGAGCGAGAGAGTGGGGAAGAGAGGGAGAGAGGTAGAGTGAGGGAGAGAGGGAAAGAGGGAAAGAGGGAAAGAGGGAAAGAGGGAAAGAGGGAAAGAGGGAGAGAGTTAGCGAGGTATGAGTGAGTGAGAGAGAGAGGGAGAGAGGGAGAGAGTCCAGTCTGAATAGAGAAGCGTGAGCTTTACAGAGGAGGGAGGCAGAAGAGAGCAATTTCAGGCGGACGGAAAAAGAACAAGAGCAATTCAGAAAGAGTGGAGAGCGAGGGTGCGGAGGTGAAAGAGAGAGACAGACGGACAGACACAGACAGACGGAGGGGAGAGACGGGGGGGGAGCACGGAGCCAGTCATTCAGGCTCTGTGCATTCGGAGAACGGGTTCATCTCTGGTTCTAGTAGTACTGTTTCTTAATAGGGTGGCTGTAGCCCCGCACACCCACTCCGTGGAGACACAGCAAGACCGAGCTCAGGAGAGTCTACACTGTGTGTGTGTGTGTGTGTGTGCACGTGTGTGTGTTTGCGGCTGTGTGTCGTGTGTGTGTGTGCGATTGAGTGTGTGTGTTTAAGTGCCCGTGTTTGCACTACATTCCGGAAAGTGTTGCGACCCAAAACGTCTGAGCAAATCACAAAAGCACACACGCGCACACTCCACCGGCAGCGACATGGCAACTCATCCATTTATCCCTGTTTATGTCTGGCTGTTGTATTAGCTTCGCCCTATGTAGCCAGACTCGCATGGTAACGTCCTCCCTTTCGTCCAAATGTTCATCGATTTCCGAGTTACAGTAATTGCATTTTTGGCAGGACAGGGTCCTGGCAGAGGACTACCACACAAGATGGACACGTCTACATCCCACTCACACACCCACACACACACACACACACACACACACACGCACACACACACACACACGCACACACACACGCACACACGCACACACATACACACAAACTGGCAGTGTGGGACTTGCCATGTGGGCGAGGGTAGATAAACCAGTCTGTCAATATTTACACACAGGACTGGTGATTATTGTAGCACAGAGCGAGAGAGAGAGAGAGAGAGAGAGACAGAGAGAGAGAGAGACAGAGAGTGTAGAGAGAGAGAGAGAGCGAGAGAGAGGGAGGAAGGGGGGAGAAAGGAGAGAGAGGGAGGAGGACCTACAGGTAGATAGAGAGATAGAAACAAAGGGAAGAGAATGAGTAGAACCAGAGAGAGAAAGAGAGAGACAGAGGTAACCAGAGACAGAGGGGGAGAGAGAATGGGGTGGAACTTGAGAGAGTTACCAGAAAGAGTTGGAGGTTAGCAGCATCTGGGTGAGTTGTTTAGTACAAGACTTGGTCTGCCTCTCTCATCCCTCTCTCATCCCTCTCTTATCTGTCTCTGTCCCCCTCTCATCCCTCTCCCCTCCCTCTCCTCCCTCTCTCCTCCCCTCTCATTATCTGTCTCTGTCCCCCTCATCATCCCTCTCCCCTCCCTCTCCCTCCCTCTCTTATCTGTCTCTGTCCCCCTCTCACCCCTCTCCCCTCCCTCTCCTCCCTCTCGTCCCTCTCCTCCTCCCTCTCTTATATGTCTCTGTCCCCCTCTCATCCCTCTCGTCCGATCCCCCGATCTCACTCTTCCACACTTCATCTCTCTATTTCCCTCTGTCATTTCTCTGCTTTCCCATCACTCTCTCTCTCTCCACCCTCATCCCCCATCCGCTCCCCTCATCTCTCTACCTCCCCTCCCCTCTCCCCCCAGCCCCCCGCCACACACCCCACTCACCGACCCACCGACTTGGCTTCAATCGCTCCGCACGGCCGCAGGGGATTGGTCGCTTTCATCGGCAGGCCGGAGGTGATTGGTTGCCCTCATCCGCAGACCTGAGGTGAAGCTGTGTGTAGTTAATGAGGCCTTCCTGTTAGGGACCCCCGTCTGGTTCTGAGTGACTGAGGGGCAGAGCTCCATCCCTTCCTGACCTGTGGGGCTTGCCCTGGACACACGCTGGGCCCAGGCCCCAGGCCCTGGACACACGCTGGGCCCAGGCCCCAGGCCCCAGGCCCTGGACCACACGCTGGGCCCAAGCCCCAGGCCCTGGATAACACAACCAGGGGCCAAACAGCCCAGCTAGTGTCCCACGTCGATGAGGGGAGATGAGAGATGAGGGAGCGGGAGGGCAATGGATAGATAGATTCTCCCCCCCCCAAAAAAGAATGTTTTTTTTATTTCCTGATTCTCTTTTGAAGCGTATGTGAGGTGTGATCCGTGCGTCACACTCGACATCACGTCCAGCTCAGAACCGTGTTTGGATTGGTCAACAGCCTCTCTCAGCCAATAGAGAGCCAGCAGGCACCCCCCCAGAGACCACTTCACACTCAGTCTTTCTGGGATGAGACCCAGGCAGGGTGGTGTGTGTGTGAGTGTCCATGTGTGTGTGTGTGTGTGTGTGTGTGTGTACATTTAGAGACTTGCCTGCCAAACCTTTCTACTCTTTCTTTGTCAGACGACTAGTTCTATTCTCTCCCTTCTCCTCTGCAGCACACTTCCTACATTGTTTACTTTTCTCTCTCTCTCTCTCTATCTCTCTCTCTCCTCTCTCTCTCTCTCTCTCTCTCTCTCTCTCGTCTCTCTCTCTCTCTCTCTCTCTCTCTCTCTCTCTCCTCTCTCTCTCTCTCGTCTCTGTGTCTAAGGAAGAGAGTAGCCTGTGACCATATTAGGTCGAGTAGGGTCTCTGTTCTAAGTACCAATGACCAGTCCATCTTTTTACTGATGTGTCTGTGACTTCTGGTCTCTCGCTATACTGTATACTGTATATATATGTATACTAACTAATATGATACTGTTTACTATACTGAAACACACTCTACGGTATACTAAACTAAGCTACACCCTACTGTATATTAAACTAATATACACTGCACTATATACTATAATTGCGACATGGAATAAACAATCTCCCATGTACACTGCTTTGAATAATAGGGTCTGCTAAATGAATACATTATGGATTGATTTTCACAGTCATGTTTACTATCCGAACACGACAGGTCATTCCTTTACTATGCTAGACACATTCTCCCCCCTCTTTTTTTCCTCTCTTTCTTTGCTGTCTTCCCTTTATCCTGTCCCTCTGGTTCTTGTTGACATGCATTAACTTCTATCCCTAGCCTCTAT
>CAEFZP010000333.1:0-181373 GCA_903064625.1 Mallotus villosus
TATGCTACGTACACCACACCCACAAAGGCAACCCTTCCTTCTCAACTTTAACAGCAAGCCTTGTTAACATAAAATACAACTGAGTTTTCCCCAAACCAAGACAGACAGACAACGGATTCTACAGAAACTCTGGTCCTAGAAAGACGTGCGCTCGTAGGGACATGATGTGGCTCAGACCGTCCAGCCGCCCTCTGAAGAGACCTGGACTGACTGAGGACACGATGTGGTGACTATGAGACGTCCTTGTGTAGGCTGGAATCCACCCAGAGGAGAACACACCACTCAGACATGCACACCGACCTAGTCATTATAGTCCCGGGTTTGACCCCAAGAGGCAGACAGAGAGAGGGAGGGAGGAGAGAGGGAACGAGGGAAAGATAGAGAGAGAATATATAAGTATAACAAATATCAATTCAGAAAGACAACGGGTGGGACAAAGTTCTTAACGGAACAACGAAGTGAGAGAGAGAGACACGGAGACGAGTGAGCGAGATGGAGTGGAAAAGAAAGACAGAGACAGACAGAGAGCATGATGGGAAAAACGTATCTTAATTAAGGGTGCACGCGCACATATGCAGGCACTTTCACAGAATGTTAAAGCGGGGGGGGCCAATCAGCAACAGTCCTCACAGTATCCCCAGCACATGGGGGGTCCAAGACAAAGGCAGGCACAAGGAGAGTCTACAGAGACTGGTAATCTGTCAGGGGGGGGTCTGTGTGGGGGGGGGTCTGTGCACACAGCAGGCAGGAGGTTTAACAGGGAACCCAACACGCCTGCTTTCACTGAAGGAGATCAAAGTATGGAGTGATGAGTATCTGTCTCCTGAATCTAGAATGGATAGATAGATTCTAGAATGCTCTGTCTTCTGACATGTAGAATGGATAGATAGATTCTAGAATGCTGCATGGTGTTGGAAGGAGGAGAGTAACGGACGGATGAAAGAGAGGTGAAGTAAGCAGTTGGGGGGGGAGCATCGTTTCGTGGACGTGCTGTAAAAGCAGAAATACTCGCGTGCGCACACACACACACCTTCGTACTCATTCAGACTCCAAACACATCATATATTTCCATAGCAAGTGATAGCTTACATACTCACGGACACACACACACCCACCACACACACACACACACACACACACATACTCACGGACACACACACACACAACGGGTCTGTTTCCAATCATTCCCTTTCTCGCGTTTCCCCTCTCAGGACTCAGGCTCCAGAAGCCTGAACCCCCTCATATTAAAACACACTGAGGTCATGCGACGCTCCCCTCCTCCATCCCCCTCCCTCCATCTCTCCATCTCTCCCTCCTCCCCCCTCCTCCATCCCCCTCCCTCCATCTCTCCTCTCCCCCATCCATCCCCCTCCCTCCATCTCTCCATCTCTCCCCCTACCTCCTCCTCCCCCCTCCCTCCATCTCTCCCCCCTCCATCCCCCTCCCTCCATCTCTCCATCTCTCTCTCCCTCCCTCTCTCCATCTCTCCCCCCCACCTCCTCCTCCCCTCCCCCCCCCCTCCCTCCATCTCTCCCCCCCTCCTCCCCCCCCCCTCCTCCTCCTCCCCTCTTCCTCCTCCCCTCCCCTCTCCCCCCTCCTCCATCCCCCTCCCTCCATCTCTCCCCCCCCTCCTCCTCCTCCCCTCCCTCTCCTCCCCTCTCCCCCCCACCCATCCTCCCCTCCTCCCCCCCCCCTCCTCCTCCCCCCCTCCCTCCTTCTCCCCCCTCCCCCCCCCCTCCTCCCAGCACCCAAGCCTCCCCTGTCATTAAAGCACACTCCTGGCAGCCTCCCTCTCCCTCTTATAGCTCCCTCGCCCGTGTTGCTGCTCCCTCTCTCTCTCAGTACCGCACTGCAGTCCAACCCTCCCAACCTGACTCCCAATACCAAAACATGTCGTTCAGGACCCGGGATTCCTTTCTCACACTCATTGGAATATATTGTGATGTTTGCGATGTTTCGTAAAAAGGGGTCACTTCTTTTCCTTTTTCTATAAAAATAAGAAAATATTTTTTTTTGCAGTGCTAACTGCTAACATGTGATCGCCATGATTTGACTTCCAGATCTAACCACAGGTTGGGTAGGGGCAGGGAAACTTTCAAAAGCTTCCATTTGGAACTTGAGTCCTTCTTAAAACATGTTACAAACCTAAGAGTTAGTGCTTCTGCCCTGTCCACATAGAGTTAATGATGTCACAGAGACACATCTCGATTAGAACGGATCCTGTTGTTGGAACGGAGTGTTCTATGTGGGTTCAAGATTCCGTGCGTGCGGGTGCCACAACACCTAAATGATCCAAGCATCACATCTCCATAATCCCACACAAGAATCCAACCTTCTTTCCACTCCACAGAAGTTGTTT
Source organism: Mallotus villosus (assembly GCA_903064625.1). NCBI lineage: Eukaryota > Metazoa > Chordata > Actinopteri > Osmeriformes > Salangidae > Mallotus > Mallotus villosus. The sequence continues at coordinate 2,360 of CAEFZP010000333.1, forward strand.
TCTAAAAGACAACGACTACACGAGTCCTGTCAATACGGCTGAGTCATCATGAACTCTGACCCGGAAGAATGTTTAACACCCAGCCTTATCAATAACTAATTATACTTCTTCACCTCACACACCTTTGTCCTCCAGAATGATCACAACAGCAGGATATTATTAGGACAAAAAATATACAGTCACATATAAGTTCAATACATAAACAAGACAACATTAATATGTGACTCTAACTCCGTGAGTAGCATCCGTCAGTTGGCCAAACCTCATATCGGCCATACCTCCAGTCTGACGGTATCTCTACGATGACAACAGAAGGGAAATACAACTAGTGTCAGCTCGTCTTTTCACACCTTAATCTTAGCCAAAGTGTCGCCGACCCTGAAACTCTTTTGATTCAAACAGCTTCAACATGGATGCATTGTGTTTCTCGCCGAAAGGTGTTAAAAGCTGCGAATCACACAAAGCTCTGTCCACGAGCATCCAAAGCAGGTATTAAAGGAATGAGCCGTTTCAAACTGCATGCATCGCTTTTAGCCCTCCAAGTCAACAGAATACATTGTGGTGTGTTTTCTCTCCGTTGAAAAGCCCAGGATAATCCAGGGCCCAACAGAAGCCACAAAGGACAGATCCACATAAAAGGCGTACCTAACCTCAATCTGGTCTGCTGTGCTACACGAGATCAAGGACCTCTTTGTTACAGGACTACTCCCTTGTGATGCTCCTGATCATGTGTGTGTGTGTGTGTGTGTGTGTGTGTGTGTGTGTGTGTGTGTGAAGGTGAATGACCACTGGCAACCACCCTAGGGGTGTGTGTGTGTCTTTTTCTTCCCTCTTTCTCTCTGTTCCTCTTTCTCTCCCCTCTCTCTCCCTCCATCCCCTCTCTCTCCCCTCCCCATTCCCTCCCTCTCTCTCTCCTCTCTCCCCTTCCTCCCCCCTCTCTCTCTCTCCCCCTCCCCCCCCCCTCTCTCTCTCTCTCCCTCCCTCCTCTCCCTCTCTCTCCCCCTCTCTCCCCCTCTCTCTCCCCTGCCTCCTCTCCTCTCTCTCTCTCCCCATTCCCTCCCTCCCTCCCTCTCTCCCCCTTCCTCCCTCTCCCCTCTCTCTCTCCCAGACACATGTTTGAGTAGGGGAGTTGCCCGACACCAGAGGGGCTTGGTGTCCGGTCGGAGACCCCAGTAACCCTGAAACTCATGGTGACATTTCCAACATGGGGTCTTGAAGAAAGCTTGCCACTGTTCGAAGAGTCAATCAGATGTGACCCCCAAATGCTCCCCCCCCCTCCCCTCTTTGCAACCTCTATTATGCTGTCCGGGCCATTTCTGACATTCCTGCTTTAGTGACGCCTCCTCCGAAAAGGGTCGAACGTCACGGACATGCCTCACAGACGACACAGGGCTGAGGTCGGCCTCCCCGTTTAAAGCCTGACTCAATTCTTACTTTACTTTGGGACTAAATTATACTACACATTTGTTTTGTTATTGTAATGTCATGTAATGTCATGTGCTATAACTCCAGGATGACGTCAGTTGTATTACTCTATGTGCTTCGGGGGTCAGATGGCTGAGCGGTTAGGGAATCGGGATATTAATCAGAAGGTTCACGGTTCGATTCCGGCCGGGTTCCAAAGGACGTTGTGTTCTTGGGCAAGGCACTTCACCCTACTTGCCTCGGGGGGAATGTCCCTGTACTTACCGTAAGTCGTTTCTGGATAAGAGCGTCTGCTAAATGACTAAACGTAAATGCTTCAGAACTGCAACTTAGGTCTTTTTTTTCCAAGTGATTTATTTTAGGTTTCTATTTGTGTATCCTTTCCTACAGTGACCTACTAATTTAAAGGGAATTGTCAAGGGGAGGTCTGGATCTCTGCAAGAGTGGCACTGCTGTGGGACTGTTTTCAGTCAACAGCCGCACATGTGGGATTAGTACCTAAATTGGGTGGTTCACAAATGTAAACACACTTTACGCTCATCTGTCGAGACTTATCGTGTCATCAGGGGACCTGGTTTACTTCTGCTTTGAATTTCGGTAAACAATTACAGTTATACCTCAGATGGAAGTACACAGAAAATACAATTTCTATGTTCGCGCATGTAAAGTTAATTGAATTTCCCACCGATCATAATAGTGTTAGAAGTGGATCGACGTAAATCCTTCTAGTTAGCTTGTATTTGATGTTACAGGGCATCAGCATCAAAGACCCTGGCAGGAGATAATGTCTGGAATGGGTTCAGTTGATTATTTATCTATAGATAAGAACTGGTGCCATTTGTTGAACGACAAGGGTCAGTTCTGCATTGATCTGAGTCAGTGACTAGGAAAAAAAACATTTAGACAAGATGAATGATTTTGTCCCCAGCTGTGCCCAAAGTCTTTGAAGTGTGAATATCCCATTAAGATGCCAAGTGGGGACTTCTGCCGTAGTCAACATAGCAAGGTAAAACGCCAAAACAGTCTGAAACAATGCTTAAGTCAAGAGCTATATAGTAGGAAACATACATGTTATGACCCTTGACCTACGTGTCAGGCCAGCGTATTGTACCAATACTTAATAAGATTCACAATAAGTCTATAAAAATGTACACTTGCATAAATGACTTGCGGTAAACCCTTGCATAACAGGAAGATTAAACAAGCTTGGCTTTGATCTAAAGTTCTTTACAGCCATATGTTATTTAGCCTGACTTCCAGTTGCACCACCTAGTAGACCAGCTGACTTGACCAATGATTTAGCGCTTGCTTAGTCCATAACTCACCAAAGAATTGACAACAGTAGGCCTACTTAGCCCTGACCAGTGTCTGACCTGGAGCCTTGCGCCAGGTTACAACTAGCATTGTGAAACATGGTTAGCCTCTGCTGACATGGCTGGGCTCAGTTTGTCTTAGTAAGGGATTCGTCCTTGGCACTGACCTAATTAGGCCTTCTAATTGGGCCTCTCATCTCCCGGGAAACGAGGGAGATCCCTTGCTCATTCACTGAGTCAAAACAAAGCCATGAGGTTCAGGGTTAAGCCTAGCGACAGATGCTAACGTAAGTAAATCTCTTTTCTGACAAAGCCGTTAGACATTATAGTAAAGGAGAGGGCTGTGTCCTGATCGTCATGATCACAACAGACGGTTTTGTTTCGTAACAAACCCCACCTGTTACTCTGAATTTCGTCGTATTCTGGCATGAACATTCTTCTTTTTGTTATTATATAAGAGATAACACTTTATTGTGACCCAGGCTGACAACTGGCTGAATGAACTAGCGAAAACCAGAGAAACATTTCAATGTTTTCGCCGTGTGTTGTTCACAGTTTCACTCGTTCTTTCTGCCCTCACTACGCCTATTTCTGATTAAGAAGCCAGATAAGTGCACATAGGTAAGTAACCCTGACTCTCTCAGTGATCAAAAGCACCAGGTGCTCATTGAATTACCATTCATGCTTCTCCTGCATTGTCCGCAAGTCAACTCACCTCATAGGAGACCGTCTCTTCTGTCAGAACCTGAAACCTGATCAAGGTGAGGGTCTACTCTACCTGCAGCACACTTACAAAATACCCTCAGAGACCACAACCAATTTATCCTACTCTGCAATCGGACAAACTCTGTTTCCATGGCAAATGGGAGCCCACACCCCCCCCCTCCCCCCTCCACAGGTTAAGGTAGGACACAGACACAGGCTGAGGTTGTTTGCTGGGGTACAACAAACCTCCCCCACTGCAGCCAGCTTTCCTCACAAAGGACAACATCTGCTCTCTGTCGGCCCTCCTTCCATCCAGCAGGAGCAGCAAACAGGTGTTCACCCTCTCAGATAACCCGCAGAGCGCAAGAGGAACAGGCGACTGCCAGGCAACTAAACTCCCCCCTCCTTCCCTCCGCCCCTCGCTGATTAGATAAGGCCTTCCACAACAGTGGGATTAATACCTGTAGTCCCCCCCTTGCCCCCCCTTCCACCCCCGCTCGACCCTCTCCCCCCACTCCCTGACTCCAATCATCTCATTACAGGCTCTCAATAAGCTTCTGGATCCCCTTTCTAGCACGGTAATACCACCCTGTCTCTCTCTTCTGTCTGGAAATCTAGCCTTTATGAACGATTAGTGTGATTGATGCCTCTTTGGGCTAGATGGGTTTTGACAGTGGAGTCTTGGAGCTGCTTTGATCATATGGCTAGGGAGTCAGGTGGCTGAGCGGTTAGGGAATCTGGCTGGTAATCAGAAGGTTGTTGGTTCGATTCCCGGCCGTGCAAAATGGCGTGTCCTTCGGCAAGACACTTCACCTTACTTGCCTCGGGGGAATGTCCCTGTACTTACTGTAAGTCGCTCTGGATAACAGCGTCTGCTAAATGACTAAATGTAAATGTATGGCTGTACACCTTTCTGTTTGTCTGGGATGATGGGGGGGGGGATGTGGGGAATGTGAATCACTACATCTCCATAAAAACACCTCCACCCCCCCGACTAGCATACAGACGAACTGGAGTTGTAGTAAACTTGTTTAGTTAAGCCACTGTTTACTGAACAGCCCACAACTAAACCTCAGTGCTTGTCAACAGAGGTCAGACTCTGTAAGCTCTCGGATTGGTGGAGCCAGTGATACCCTATTATGGAGTTCGGATCAGAGGGCTGAATTCAAGCCAGACTCCACTTCTGGAAGAGGTCACCTGACTTGTCCGAAAGAATCATGTCCCTTAAAGGTCAAACCAGATGACAACGTTTATTTGAGTATGTACGTGTGTATTCAACTTGGAGGCCGAAACGAAAACCTTGGAGAATCTCCTTTAAAACTGTTCAATGATTCTACCCTTGTCTGAACTCAAATCCCAGTTTACAAGGGAAACGCAAACCGCAATTCAAATTCAATCCATTGCATAAGAAAGTGTCCTGCCAGTGTTAGCAGAGAAGAAGAAGGAATAAGAGAAGAAGAAGGCTTCCGGAAGCATCCGGAAGGTCAAAAGGAGTTTCTGACACTGAAGGGAAGGAAGAGATAAGAATGTGCATTAACCCTAATCTGCAGGGCTTGAGTTTTAGCAGATCTCCTGGACAATGACTCGCTCAACACAAACATTATAATCCCTCATACGCTCAGTGTGTTCAGAAACTGGGCTTTGGCCTCGTCTCTGACTCATCGTCACTCGCTCACCTCTCCACGATGCGTATCATCTGTGCTACGTTTCTGTGGAAATGTGATGAGATTTTTATATATCCATCTACATATAGAAATGTTTTTCTTCAACTTCAGATAGGTAAAAGACTAGTTAGGAACTAAAAAGAAACTTCAAACCAGTCAGGCTCAACAACTTTCCCCCAAAATCAAACACCAAAAGGTGTTTACTTCAGGGATGAAAAAGGGAAAGTGTAAAAGTCTCCTGCTACCAAAAGCACACAACAAAACACAGAGGTGTTGGTAACGACCCTGAAGAGCGTTGAAGATGTAGAACCAGCTGGGTCCAGGATTACACCTCTTCATAAGGTAACACCAAACCCTCAGTCAGTAAAAACTAAAGTGTCAAAAGCTGGCTTGACAAAGAGCGATGGATTCTAAGGGACCCTGGACAACGATCCTGAACTATCCGAGTGAAGTCAGTATTTTTTATCACACCGTACGTGATTCTGACAACCAAATAGGGGACGAGAACATGCTCTGTTTTGAGGTTTTGCTGTGTTTGTTATTTACTCTGAGCACTGTTTGAGAAGAGGCACGTGTTGACTGTTTCCACCGTATGCAAAGACCGTATTTATCTGGGTGTCAGGTGGCTGGGCGGTTAGGGAATTGGCACTTTCAATCCAAAGGTTGCCGGTTCGATTCCCGGCCGAGAAAACGATGTGTCCTTGGGCAAGGCACTTCACCCTACTTGCCTCGGAGGGGAATGTCCCTGTACTTAGTCACTCTGGATAAGAGCGTCTGCTAAATGACTGAGTGTAAATGTAAGAAGAGTCTTACCTGTCCATAGTCCGTGGCAAACGCCACCACCCCTCCTGCACAGGACGACACGGTGCTGGGAAGGTACTGCTCCTCCTCCTTCAGCCAGACACGGGCACCCTGCAAACACAAACACCTTTACTCAACACGCAGCTAGCCACGGGCGCCCTGCAAACACACACACTTTTACTCAACACGCCGTGCGGAGAAAAAAAACTGACATTTGATTATGGAACTCGTCGATACCACCATGTCATCTATGATTAGAGCTGCTGAATGGAATATTTGGTGAAGTACAACTCAATGGTTACTTAAAACATAGACTAATGGCGAAAACAAACTGTGAAACAGATACTAAAAAAGACCCAGTCATTTCTGCTCTCCTCATCACATGAGAAGCAGCTAGTGTAAGATTATACTTATTTATGTACAGTAAAGTCTGAAAAGGTTATTGCTTGTTGACAGTTTGGTTCCCCTGAACTCTTGAACCACTCACATGCCAATGCTCATTGTCCTAAAACTCCATTGCTATGACAACCGTTGATGAAGAATAGCTTTTGACACGCAGCTGCATTAACCTCCGTGCAGTTGCCATGGTGTCGCCATGGTGTTGACCTCTCCACTTCCAATAGGGTCACAGCTGTCCATTGAAACGTATAGCGGCGTCAGGTTACAAGGATTTGCTACCTGTGGACATGCTGTAGCTTAGCAAACTCGAGGGGCTGGTAAACCTTGATGTTTATTGAGGTTCTTTAGTGTCCGTAGACAATTGGGACGGAACTTCTCTCTAGAAAAACCCTTTATCCTACCACTTGACCTGAACGTTTTAGTGTTGTAAAGTTGCTCTAACTTTCCCATTGGCTGCAGCTGGACTTTTGCTCAACAGTTGGGTTACGTTAGGACTGGGCGAGATGGACAACAATGTTTGCAGAATTATTATTTTTTGCGAGGTTATTGATCAATGTTGATCATATTCACAATATAGATATTTCATAATAATGTTCAATTTAGTTTTAAGAACATTCTCCTCAGGCCCAGAAATATACAGTCCAACCTACTGGAGGTCCACTTATCTCACATAGCTCCTATCAACCAGGAAGTCAGAATCACACAATATCTTTCAGCGCGTGGCGTTCTCATCTTGATTCTTCTGGCTCAGGTCCTCATTCTTGACCAGCTAATCTCAACAGCCCTTGAACACAGTAGCTTCTGGAGGGGCAATTGTGAACTACCCCCCCCCCTTCCCATTCTCCCCCCCCCCTGCTCCCACTCTCTTTTTAGTTTTACTTTATGAAAAGCTGCAAATGCATATAACCAAGAGGGCCTCTTGTGAGGCCGCTTAAATGCAAAGCCATATGTGCGCACATTCATTAGCGTGACAAGCTAATGCTAATGGGGAAAACATACTGACTGTTTGAAGGCTGGACTGGCTACGGTAAGGAGAGAGGGAGAGAGAGAGAGGGGGGAGAGAGAGGGTGGACTGGCTACGGTAAGGAGGGGGAAGGGGGGAGAGAGAGAGGGGGGAGAGAGAGGGTGGACTGGCTACGGTAAGGAGGGGGGGGGGAGAGGGGGGAGAGAGGGAGGGGGGAGAGAGAGGGGTGGGACTGGCTACGGTAAGGAGAGGGGGAGAGAGGGGGGGGGAGTGAAAGAGAGGGGGTGGGGGGGAGGGGGAGGGAGAGGGAGAGAGAGAGGAGAGGGGGGGGATGGAGAGTGAGCAGAGGGGGAGAGAGAGAGAGAGAGAGAGAGGGGGGGGAACCGAGCACATATTGGACCTTTGAACCGTTTGCTCTACATTATGAGGAACTCAGCTCTGAAACAGGAACCTAAATGACGTGAGTCCTTCAGAGAGAGTTTACACTGAGGGACGCCCGTGCACGCATTCACACACACCGCAAGGTAGGGCTCTCTTTTCACACACATACGCACACACACACGCACTCACACACACCGCAAGGTAAGGCTCTCTTTTCACACACACACATACACGCACACCACACACACACACACACACACACAGCCTAAAAGGCAGGTCTGCCTTGTCAGCAGCGCATCAATGGAGCCCAGTGTGTTGTTCTAAACCCAGGGCAGTCTCCCGCTGAAGAGAGAAAACACACGTTCAACAGAACGTGGGATCACCTGGGGAGACTCGCTGAGGAAACTCATAAAGGAGCTCATCTTTTGACCTGAGAGCGTTTCCTGCTTTCCAGTGAATGTCACTTCTGTTTAGATGGCCCCACCAAAAATATATTTGTAAAAAAAATCTGTAATATTATGCTGACAGCTTCATTGAATGACCAGATGTTATCGTTAAGGTTTATTTGTGTAAATAATAAACGGTAGCTAAATAGATTGGAAATGTCATGTTTTATTCAATAAGGACTGAGTTGAAAATGTCATAAAGGAGCTGGGGCTTTTGTGACATCACAAAAGAGTGAAACTCAAAGTCAGAATGTCAGAAAGACAAAAAAAGGATTGTGATGTCATGGTCACACAAAACCATGATGTTCATAAATGTTTGATCACAAAGGGACATGTTCTATTGTGATGAAACAAAAGATTTCGCGAGTGCTGCTGGGCAGCCAAGACCATATGGGCATTCCTGATGTGCAAAGCCTAGTCAGAATCATTTGACGCCTGTCTTGGTGTGGGGGTGGGGGGGCAGGTTGGCGTTTGCCCCTCCCCCACTCCTCCCACCCCCCTTTCTGGGAGCCGGGGGGCCCAGAACACCCTTTGAAAGTCAGTCATGTCCAAACGACAACATTGCAGGCTACCATTAAAGCACATTAGCTCTTGTCCTCCTCCTTCCTTTGTGATGGGGCGTGTGCCGTCTGCTCCACTCTGGGGAGAGAGAGCAGGACACATCCCATGGTGGCACACTGTCTCATTGTCTCTCGCTCCTTAATCCCTCCTCACCCCTTCATCCCACGGCCCACCGAGCCACCAGCCCGTTTCTCAAACTTTGGCTCCACGCCACAGCTCCGAATCGCCTCCTTTGCTTCACCTCCTCCTCGCCCCCCCAACCCCCCCCACCCCCCCCCACCCCCCCTCACGGCACCCGACGAGGGAGAGCAGGACGATCCCCAAGTGAAGCGGTAGTTTTACAGGGAAGGAGACCAGGAGAGGAAGCCATTAAATATGATCAGTACACAGCTGAGTCGTATTCTAGCAGAGGGAGGTGGAACAGAGGGAGAGAGGGAGAGAGAGAGAGAGAGAGAGAGAGAGGGGAGAGAGAGAGGAGAGACAGAGAGAGAGAAAGAGAGAGAGGGGGGAGAGAGAGGGGGAGAGGGAGGGATCGAGAAAGAGAGAGATCAAGAAAGAGAGAGAGAGGGATCAAGAGAGGGAGAAAGAGGCGGACCCAGAAAGAGGGAAAGGGGGAGAGAGAAATAGGGGGACTCAGAAAGAGGGAGAGAGAGAGCAGACTAACTAAGAGCCTTGTCCTGCAGAATCCAGGCCCAGCTGTTGCACCAGTGGGGGCTTATATTCTAGATCCTATATCAGCGCCTCACAGCGTCTCACAAAGGTCTGGGTAAACCACCCTCGCAGAACGGGACAACTCTCTCCTACGTTTTTACCATACAACCGCATCCCCACAAGCATGCTAAACAGACAATGCGCAGAAGTAAAAGGGTTATCCTATCTGGGGAAAAAGAACGATTCGGAGCGTAACTTCAATTGAAGTCGTCTAAGATCTAAGATCCACGGTGATGCAGTGCAGCCACACACAGGCACCTCCAGGGCCTGCGGCGCGTCACCCCATACACACGGCTTCAGACGTCCAGCCACGTGCGAGTCCTTCCCCGGAGAAACATTTCAATCGTGACCTGTTCCCAGCCTGACTTCTCTCCCAGTCAGAAACCACAACATCAACACAACCCCCCCTCCCCCCCTCCGCGCACCCCCGCTCTGAGAACACAGTCATGTCAGCCGGCCAAAAACCAAGCCGCTGACCCTTCCTCTGGAATTGCAGGCTCAATCCATAACACCACACACACACACACACACAAAACCACCCACAAACACACAACGTCTGTGGCTGACGCTTCTTCAGGGGATGCTGGTGGTGGGATGGGAGGGGCAGGCTGGACGGGGCGGGAGGGGGGGCTGTGATTCCATGGCCTTGTCTGGATCTGAGCAGCTGTCCTGGGCAGAATCGCCACTTCCTCCCTAGCAACAACCAGAGTATTGTGTGCCACGGTGGCCGTCCCCTCCGTCTAAATGAATAGCAGTTAATGGGAAAGTCTGTGCCCTGGGTAACACAGTGAGCAGAAACAACTGGTGCTATTGGTCTGTGTTGGTGCGCTAAGCAGAATAGCTGGTCGACACAGCTGGTAGTGTGTGAGCGTGTGTGTGTGTGTGAGAATGTCTGAAACAGTAGTCATCCAGTTGGCCGGGTTTGATTCTCTACTATGTGTCTTAAGTGATGTGACATGTGTGTGTGTGTGGGCACTGTCTTCAAATAAACATTTAATATACAACTAGTGCTCAGTGAGACTCTGTTACAAGCACCGCAATGTCAAGGCAGCTCAGAGAAAGTTTTTTTACTGTAGCCGACTTGATACACGTTTTCCTGTTAATTCATTTTTTCAAAGACAAATTGTTCACCACAAAACTCCGAAGTTCAGATGTCCCCCGTTTGTTTTTCACTTGAATGAACGTCTCAATAAAACATTGGCAAGTCAGCATCTATTCCAAAAGATAGGTTCTCCCATGATAGGAGTCCAACTGGCGATTCAATCCTATTTCAACTGATACATATACCCCCCTCTCCCATCTATATATGTGTACAAATGTGGTCAAGGGTTCGCCTCACGGCCAGAAAACACGTTCCTCGTGGTCAACCGTGTGGAACAGATCATCTTCTGCTTGTTTGTACAAGATACACATCCTAATGTCCTCTCACTCAAATCACGCTGTCAGAAGACCTACCCCCTCTTAACCACAGTCTAGCAGCAAACTGGTATTTTACACTGAGGTCTACTTTTTGAATGTTGTCAACGGACAAAAAAAAAGACGAAAGCATTCGTCTGGAAGCATTTCCTGTAGATGGAGGCGAAGACAGACGGTTGTCTGACTGCAATGACAGGCCCTTCTGTCTGAGCAGAAACGCCCGACAGAATACTCCCAGTACTGAGTTAAGACCCGTTTATACCAAGGACGATAGCGAGAACTATAACTATAACAAAAATATAGCCTACGCAATATCGTCTGCCTTTTGAAATGCGCCGGCGCTTTAAATTCGGATGGATTCTGAAATTATTTTTCATGCTACCTATCATTGTGTAATTTATGTTAACAATCTTTCTGTCTTCATCATCATGTTTTATTTTACCCTGAAATGCATTAAAGGTAATTGAGAGCCCCTTTTATTAGTCCTAAAGATAAGACCAGCGCCACATATACCAGCGCCACAGATTCAGCGGATTAATAATTAACATTTAAAGGGAAGCGTTTTTACAACAGCGTTTAAAAGTAAACAGTTCAACATAAGGTTTCGTTGGAAGTGATTGCCGCTTGACTTTGTATTTGAACGTGATAACTACAGCCAATAGCGAGTGAGAACGCATTAACAACTGAAGAAGTATTTATTTAAAAAACTTTCAAGCCCAGTCTTGTTACTTCCAATACCCAAATTATAGATATTTCCTATAACTCCAGTTTGTAACTTTTCTCCTAACGTTTTTCCTCTAAAAACACCAGGCTACTAATTTGTCTGGAGGCTCTTCCCGTAGAAGGAGGCGAGGACAGTGCGAGGTTCAGAGTAACGTAAATCAGCCCTGAAGGCTAAAAATTACAAGAGCTCACAAACTCTGAGGAAAAGATTTACACACGTCCCTGTCCCCCAAACCTCAAGCTGTTTCAGGGCAAATTTCATGCCTACTTTTCGAGTTACAAAAGAATTTGTGCCTTCGGGGTACAGTTCGTTTACAGAAGTGGTCTTCTGGCAGTCTAATGGGAACACGGGACGGACAAAAAGCCTGGAGCGAAAAACAGGCTGCTAAAAGCCAGCCTAAAGGATGTCTGCATACTGGTGCAAATTGACCTTGAACCATTTGCCAGCGTGCGGCACGAACCAATCGGCTCGCACAGCCTGTGTTGAGCACCAATAAGCTAGCGCTGACACACAAAGGTTGTTCGGACTTGAATGATTGGACACACTAGGGCAGGGATTGAAGCTTATGGGAACTTAGATCTCTGTATGTTGACTGTGGGATGTGTGGGAAAACATGCCCGCACACACACACACACACACACACACACACACACAACCATACAAGAACTACCACAGCTGTGACCCTCCACATCCCCCCACACACTCTCACAGTCTTATTATGTGGTGAGTGCAGATGGAGGTACACCAAGAACCAGTGGAACATAAAAATAGCTAATGACTAGTTTTAAAAGACTTGAGTCCACCTAGCCCTGCCACAGGCACCCGTTGCTAAGTTACACTAACCAGATGCCCTGGAAACAGACAGACTGACTAATAACACAGTCACAGCATCATGATGTCCACAGGAAGAAAGCTAGTTGGCGTATTCTGTTTTCAGATAGATTTTTGATATTTCAGAATGAGGCCTTTCCACTTCCAAACCCCATCCTATCCTAAAACATTTCTGTTCTGAAGCTGAGAAAACAAGACAAGCTTCAAAAAGACTGAATTCTTCTACTTATTTTTTCTATTCTTTTTCTTTTTTTTTAATTCTTTTTTTTTATATTCTTCTATGTATTTACTGTCACTCCATGTCTTAACCGTAACCCCACCCTAACCACACCCTACTGGAAGAACAAAAACTCCACCTATGTTCTACCTACACCCACACCCACCTTCCTCCCCACATTCACACACACACCTAGCCTTGGCTCCAAGGCCTGTCGGCTCCAGGGCCAGGGCCCAGGACACAGCTTACCAAAGTCATCCTCTAGCCGATTTCATGCATTCACACAAGTACAACTCTCACTAATAATAATAAATATTAACCATCTGCCATAGCAACTGCTGCATCATGACCACTTACTCTTGTGGCGTTTCCAGTCCCTAATAAGATGTTAGATACCACTTAACCACCCAGGGGCCAAACAAGTAAGGGCCAAAGGTATTTTTACATCTGTGAGAACGTGTTTCAGCTCAGTCTCGAGAATTTGGGAGCTTTTTCCCCCCTTATCGCTGTTTGAAATATGAACGGAGAGCGAGGGAGAGCGAGGGAGTGTGAGGGAGTGTGAGGGAGAGCGAGGGAGTGTGAGGGAGAGCGAGGGAGTGTGAGGGGAAAGCGAGGGAGAGCGAGGGAGTGCGAGGGAGTGTGAGGGAGAGCGAGGGAGTGCGAGGGAGAGCGAGGGAGAGCGAGGGAGAGCGAGGGAGAGTGAGGGAGAGCGAGGGAGTGTGAGGGAGTGCGAGGGAGAGCGAGGGAGAGCGAGGGAGAGCGAGGGAGTGTGAGGGAGTGCGAGGGAGAGGAGGAGTGCGAGGGAGAGCGAGGAGGTGCGAGGGAGAGCGAGGGGGTGCGAGGGGTGTGAGGGAGTGCGAGGGAGTGCGAGGGAGTGTGAGGGAGAGCGAGGGAGAGCGAGGGAGAGCGAGGGAGAGGAGGGAGAGCGAGGGAGACCGAGGGAGAGCGAGGGAGAGGAGGGAGAGCGAGGGAGAGCGAGGAGAGGAGGGAGAGCGAGGGAGAGCGAGGGAGTGCGAGGGAGAGCGAGGGAGTGTGAGGGAGAGCGAGGGAGAGGAGGGAGAGCGAGGGAGAGCGAGGGAGTGCGAGGGAGAGCGAGGGAGTGTGAGGGATAGCGAGGGAGAGGAGGGAGAGCGAGTGGGTGCGAGGAGGTGAGGAGAGCGAGGGAGTGAGGGAGAGCGAGGGAGGAGGGAGAGCGAGGGAGAGCGAGGGAGTGTGAGGGAGAGCGAGGGAGAGCGAGGGAGAGTGAGGGAGAGAGAGGAGAGAGCGAGGGAGAGCGAGGGAGAGCGAAGGAGAGCGAGGGAGGTAGGAGAGCGAGGGAGAGGAGGGAGAGCGAGGAGAGGAGGGAGAGTGAGGGAGAGTGAGGGAGAGAGCGAGGAGGGAGGCGAGGGAGAGCGAGGAGCAGATGCGAGGGAGTAGCGAGGGAGAGCGAGGGAGAGCGAGGGAGTGCGAGGGAGAGCGAGGGAGATGCGAGGGAGAGCAAAGAGGGAGAGCGAGGGAGAGCGAGGGAGAGCGAGGGAGTGCGAGGGCGTGCGAGGGAGAGCGAGGGAGAGCGAGGGAGAGCGAGGGAGTGCGGTGATGCGAGCCAAGTATCGCAGAGGAAAACCGAGAATGCTACGTCAGCATTTACTAGTCAACCATTAAGACCTTTGATGCTGAGGGATATGTTATGATTCTGAACATCTGTGAGTCTAGTCCTGGTCTAGAGACTATCCAATCACAGCAGAGTTGTAACCTACAACAGGAAAAGGAACAGGAAACAAAAGGAGAGCTACAAATACAACGAACGTGGCAAAAACATAAATCATTAAATGTTTACCCTCATCAATGACTCAAAAAGTGTGATTTGACAAAAGATAAATCTTATTTTTATGCCTTGATGTGGTTACAGACCACAGGCGAAGCCAAACATGAGGCGATCACATACTAATTATGTTCCTTAGGCTTGTTGTTGAAACACAAATCTCCAGTATTTCAGAAGTTTGTAAAATAACCCTGTTTTAACTCAAACCATGTGTGTGTGTGTGTCAGCATTTTAGAACTTTTTTGGGTCCAACCACTCAGCCAACAAAATAAAATCCCTAAATGTGGCAATTGGCACATTTGGGCTCTCATACTACTGAAAATATCCTATTTGTATTTCTGTCTGTAAAAAGGCTTTAATGCCATTCCTGCCTGGCATTGTGGGGACAGGTCAGGCAGTGCATTGTGGGAGTCAGGAAGTCAGCATACACACATACACACACAGACATGCATACCCTGAATAGCCATACAATGTTTAATGCAATGCAGGAATAACAAATTATTTAGTTGAATGCACTGGTTTAACCAAAAAGATGCATCGGGGAGGTTCCAGTCAGAGTGAAGGTGTCTTTTTCCCAGGTGAGAGAGGGAGAGACTTGAGAAAGTAGATGAGGTGAAGCAAAGGTTATAGCAGATTCAAATCAAAACTGACAGCGGATCACTGTACCATGAACAACCTGCCCTGACAACCTCCCGTTCAGTTCTCAGGAACCCAAGGCTTGTCAGGGGGATTAGGAACCTGTTTCTGGGGATACAGGAACTGCGGTTACAGCCCCTGATCACTCCCAATATATGTGTATATATATGTTTTTTTTACATAACTTTGCGTCAATCCCTTTTTAATTGTCGTGTGCATCACTGCCGAAACACTGTTAGAACAAAGCACTTTTGATCCTTGATCATCTGCTGTGTTATGTTTGTTTGTCTCTTTAGACAAAAGCAGCCGCTGAAGTTATATTTCTAATATCTATAGTTGGTGTCTAGCACATGCAGAGTTCTGCAATTATAACTTCAGACATGTTACACGTGGGAGGGTACCTTGGGACTGTTCTCTGAGGTTCACAGGGTTCTTGGCGTTGACATCATATCCGGTACCTTATTTAAAAACTGATGACTTCAATACGAGCTACATTTGTCTGCTCAGAAGTCTTGTGGTCGGAGTATATTTAGACGCAGGACTTTGAAACGGAACTTTGAAACGGAACTTTGACGAACTTTGAAACGGAACTTTAAAACAGAACTTTGAAACGGTCAACGTTTAGCAGGAATCCCTGTTTATCTTGGAGCTGTACGTCCTTCAAACAGCACGTCTGTAGAGAACTAGAAGGTGAGGACCTGCAGTGTAAGCAGGGTCGTTCCTGTTTAAGCCGTGGAACAACTTGGTCACGAATATCTATTATCCGACTCTTGTCCCTGAGATTGTTATTGTGTTGATGTTGTCATTGTTGTCGACCTTTGTATTCCATCCTGATGTGAACCCTGGCTGCAAAACAAGTTTCCCCTAGTGGGACAATAAAGATAATCTGGATCCCGGAACTGTTAGAGTGCCAAAGCACAAGCGGACATTTTGACTCGGGTTTAAAATGACAGTTTTGTAACAAACCTTCCTTTAGTACCAGATGTTTTGGAACTGTGTACTAAGCTCATCCGCAGATGAAACGCATGCCAAGTTAGAATTATTAACACAGTCAAGGTTTGGGAAGGGCAAGGGTCATGTCACTCACAGCGCTCCAGTTTCAGAGGGGTGAGGGGGGCGGGAGGAGGGGTGGTGTGGGGTAGCTAGCTAGAAGCTACTCTGCTCCACCGCCCACCAACAACACAGGAAGCAGATGCCGATGACCTAACTCTGTTGTTCTGATCAGGAGATCATTCCAAACAGCTCACACCCTTTTGGACACAGCCGTCCCTAAAGGTGTTGAAGTCATGCGTGTGTCCCTTTGGCTTGATACAGACACAGGACCAAAGACCACCCATCTCTTCCCAGCAATGCTGTGTCGCAGGGCTACTTGCAGTGGGATTGGTGCAGAGGTGGTGGAGCTGGAGATGTGTGTGGAGGTGGAGGAGCTGGAGATGTGATGTGGAGGTGGAGGAGCTGGAGGGTGTGTGGAGGTGGTGGGGCTGGAGATGTGTGTGGAGGTGGTGGGGCTGGAGATGTGTGTGGAGGTGGAGGAGCTGGAGATGTATGTGGAGGTGGAGGAGCTGGAGGGTGTGTGGAGGTGGTGGGGCTGGAGATGGTGGGGCTGGAGATGTGTGTGGAGGTGGTGGGAGCTGGAGATGTGTGTGGAGATGGTGGGGCTGGAGATATGTGTGGAGGTGGTGGGAGCTGGAGATGTATGTGGAGGTGGTGGAGCTGGAGATGTGTGTGGAGGTGGTGGGGCTGGCGATGTGTATGGAGGTGGTGGGGCTGGAGGGTGTGTGGAGGTGGTGGGGCTGGAGATGTGTGTGGAGGTGGTGGGGGCTGGAGGGTGTGTGGAGATGGTGGGGCTGGAGATGTGTGTGGAGGTGGTGGGGCTGGAGATGTGTGTGGAGGTGGTGGGGCTGGAGGGTGTGTGGAGGTGGTGGAGCTGGAGATGTGTGTGGAGGTGGTGGGAGCTGGAGGGTGTGTGGAGGTGGTGGGGCTGGAGATGGTGTGTGGAGGTGGTGGGGCTGGAGATGTGTGTGGAGGTGGTGGGGCTGGAGGGTGTGTGGAGGTGGTGGGGCTGGAGGGTGTGTGGAGGTGGTGGAGCTGGAGGGTGTGTGGAGGTGGTGGGGCTGGAGGGTGTGTGGAGGTGGTGGAGCTGGAGGGGTGTGTGGAGGTGGTGGGGCTAGAGAGGTGTGTGTGGAGGTGGTGGAGCTGGAGATGTGTGTGGAGGTGGTGGAGCTGGAGATGTGTGTGGAGGTGGTGGGCTGGAGATGTGTGTGGAGGTGGTGGGGCTGGAGATGTGTGTGGAGGTGGTGGGGCTGGAGGGTGTTGTGGAGGTGGTGGAGGCTGGAGGGTGTGTGGAGGTGGTGGGGCTGGAGGGTGTGTGGAGGTGGTGGAGCTGGAGATGAGTGCAGCTGCAGGGTATTTCCTTGTGATTCCTTGTGAGCTCTAACATCTGATAGCTGGATGGGGAAAGTGCAAACGGGGAACACAAACATTCGTTCCTTTATGAGGGCGACTGTGGGAGAAAAGGCACATGCTCATCCGCTTCTACCCTGAAAGCTGAAACGGGTGTTTGTGGCCGTTGTTAAAGGCTTCCTTTGTGAGATCATGGATGTGTGCACTAAACAAGGGGGCTGTACATTGTAACTGTGTGTACAATTTTTATTATCGATATATAAAACAATTGCTCAGTATTTTTTACTGGATAACAACCTGGCTTCCAAAGCTTATATCACATGTTTTTCTCGTAAAACAGTTTTCACAGTTCCAGTGAATAGTTCCCTATGTGATTTATGAAATGAGCATCAGCTCCTTTGTAGAAACACTAGTTGGAACGACTGTTTTCCCTCATTACGAGCCTTCCAGAATGTTTACTTTCATCAAGTTCTGGAATCGCACCGTCCAACGTGTCACGCTCGGCTGCCGACGCCATGGCAACGGCTCACCCTTGTGTCAACGTGCACCTCGTAGACGCTTTCGATTATCGGCCGTGTGTGAAACCAGCCACAGCTACTGTGGATTTTAGCCAGTCGGGGAGAAATGACGTATACTTGGACAGACTACGTTTCAGGGGATGTTGAAACGTGTTCGAGTGCTTCTATCTTGCCACCCCCCTCCCACACCCCCCTCCAGGCATCATTGCTTCCTTGTAGTAATTTGATCCTTTTTAATTACCTCCAACTATCAGATTATTTAGCTGAATCAGCAATCCCTTTCTTTACACTCATTTTGAGTCCAAACGTGCTTGAGCAGCTCTCTTCCAGTCAGTTGGTTTTCAAAGTGTTGTGACTAACACACTGCCCAGAGGGGGCCTCAGTATCGCTCTGCAACACACCAAAGTAGTTTGGCTCCTAACAATTACCGACCCCTGTTTTCTTTACGCTCAAATTGTGGTTGCTAACGTTTATTGACAGTTAGATATCATGTTCCCTCTAGTGAACAAACACAGTCCCTCTTCTGATTGTGTCCTACGCAGGAGACAAATAACAAATGTGTGACTGGACACATTTCCCAACACCAGATCATCAGCTGAACGTTGAAAGACTGGAATTCCCAGAGTTTGGAGCTTTGAGGATGAGTCTCTATGAGTCACAATCTCATTCCCTAACGCTCCAATGGAACTGGGTATTCAAAATAGAAGGAATGAATGACTGACACTGTTTAACATGCTGACGACTTTCACAATGCCTTGGATAGTGATTTCATGAGTCTGTTCTCTATACACGTGAAGAAAGAGGGCGTAGAGACCTTGAAGCACCTCCATCTTCATCACCATCAGAATGGTCTCTCGTCTAATGGTCTGCACAGGGCACATGTGAAGGGTTTGGTCTCCCCTTCCCACAGTTGTACTGTGATTTATCGAGGTCATGTTTAGTCTTTCTTTAGAAAATGCATGAGAAACCTTTTTCTTTCAATGTGTCATGGTCCTATGGGTACTTTAGGTTCAAAACCAGCGTGTTGAATGGGAATGTTTTCCTCTTGTTTGCTTAAGAGTCCGAAGACGAAACAGCGCCCCATTTTGAAAGGAAGTTGTTAGCGCTCCATTTGAAAGCACAATGCAAAATCTCACAAGCAACACTCCAAGTTAAAAACCCCACTTAGGGGTCCAAACTAACAATGGAGCGAGTCCTTAGAACAACATGGAATGTTCATGTGGCTCCTCCCCCCGACTGTTCAGAGACAACATTCTCCTTTTAGAATTAAGGTAACAGAGAAAACAGATGTTTAGGCTTCTTCTCCTAGCTTCTAACCTTGGGCTTTCAGAAGGAGCGTTACCCCTGGCGATTTGAAGGTGAAACCTTCATTTGCCACACACACATCAGGGTTCCCTGCAGAAAATTAGTTAGTTAAGGTGGTAGGGTGATGTTTGCCAGTGGACCTGCAATGTAGGTAAGGCGGCAGGCTTGTGTTGCTTAGGCGGCCGCCTTAACTGCAAAGCTGTTGCTGCGGGAAACCCTGTACATGCATGCAGGGAGCGGCTACACCAACACACACACACACACACACACACACACACACACACACACACACACACACACGTGTCCATCGCTAAAACTCTTTCTCTTCATTTCCCCATCCTGTTCTCATTCAGGCCAGGAGCAGTGATCATCCATGTCGACCGGGGGCGGAGTCCAAGAGCTCACCTCACACCTGGCCAATGACACGAGCAGGAGAGCGATCTGTTCTGCATGCTTTTTTGTGGGGGTTCTTTGTGGAGGAAACTCTCGTGAGGATGGAGAGAACTTGCAAACTCCACACACACAAAAAGGCCCAGGGAGATCTGGGTTCCTTCTGGGTTTCATTACCTTATCAGATACTCCTAACTGTTTATTTATTTATTTTATTTTACCTTTATTTAGCCAGGTAGGCTAGTTGAGAACAAGTTCTCATTTACAACTGCGACCTGGACATTCATTCAACATTCATACGCTGCATGTCTTTATGATGGTGGGGGAAACCGGAGTACCCGGAGGAAACCCACGCAGGCACGGGGAGAACATGTAAACTCCACACAGAAAGGACCTGGAACGACCGGGGTTCGAACCAGGGACCTTCTTGCTGTGAGGCGACAGTGCTAACCACTGAGCCACCGTGCTGCCAGAACTGTCAGTTCTACGTTGACGTTTGATCTGGAAAAGAGGCTCCAAGACTATTGGGAGGAGGTTGAGAAGTTTCTGGCTTCATAATTTCTGACTACCACATGAAACAAAAGGGAACAAACAAGTTCCCAGCCATGGTTACCACCCCCAACTAAAACATAAACAGAGAGAAGGATCAACTTGTTTGGAGAGAGATTTGGGAAAAATAATCCTATCAAATATGGCTTTGAAGTGAGGATCAAACCCTTGCGTGCGATTCTGTTTACTGATGTCACAATCGCCTTCATGCTCTCCAGAAGAGAACCTTCATGGAGAGGCGGCCATCTTGGTTTTTCTCTCTCATCCCAATTAGTTATTTGGAACCAGGAAGGAGTTGTCAGTTGGTTTTGTGGTTTTGGGAACAAAACAAAAGCGAACGCCACAAACCCAGGCTGCAGTTTCAGATTTGCTTGCTGGGCAAGTTTCTTGTTCTCTACAGAGACACGAATGCAACGTATTTTAGTTGTTTGGCTTTTTTCTTTTTTCTTGGCAGCCACTTCGTGTCGTCTCCATAGAAACCAGAGTAGGATTGTGTGTCCATCCAGGGTGTGCACTTTCAACGGGTGACTAGACCTGACGCGTGTGTGTGTGTACACGTGTTTGGACAGTGGGTGTGTCCACAGACAGTGACTGGTGAGTGACTGTCTGGGTCATTGTAAGGGTGTGTGCGTGTTGTTTGTGTGTGTGTGTGTGTGAGCAGGATCTTGAATAAGGTGTATAGGTCTACGTGCCAAAGGTCAAAATGACTCTTGCTTGACTGCAGTAACAGAGAGAGCCTGTCTCCTCTTATTGTGCGATCACCTCTACAGCCTTCTTATAGTTTAGGGGAGTCAGGTGGCTGAGCGGTTAGAGAATCGGGCTAGTAGTCCAAAGGTTGTCGGTTCGATTCTCGGCTGTGCAAAAATGACGTTGTGTCCTTGGGCAAGGCACTTCACCCTACTTGCCTCAGGGGGAATGTCCCTGTACTTACTGTAACACGCTCTGGATAAGAGCGTCTGCTAAATGTAAATGTACAGACAACTGTGACCCGTATTGACAGTACAGTATGCCTATGAACTGACCCTAGTCTTTAAGCTTCGGATCAATAATCCATCAGAACAGTCATATATTAACCAATACCTAACGCTTCCACTGCTGAATCAGATGTCTGCTTTGACACAGTGGAGATCTCATGTGAGCTATACATGTGAGCTATCCATCAACATCCACAATGACACATGGTTAATGAACATGGTTGTAGGGGTTAATAAGTGGCGAAGCAGCGTCTAATGGTTCCTTTAAGTCTCTTTTTTAAACACGTTTATACAGTAAACTATTTGTCTTCGCTGCCCCTGTTTGGAAAGATACTCAGGCCAGGTTGGTTATTTTCCAGATACAGAGAGAATTGCAACGGCAGCTAAAAGCCTGTTCTACATACAGAAGAGGATGACGGTTTCTTGTAGCGTTCTGTTGAGCCAGAACAGGAATAAATGTTCTCTTCCCTCCCCCCCCTTCCCCAGTTGTGTGGAATATCAAAACCCTAGAGTGAAAAAGAATGCTGAACCTCATCCCAGTTTCAAACTATCAGCCAGAGTTTTCATCTGGGTTTGTGAGACTTCACGAAGACTCTACAAAGTCTGGTCTCTAATGGCCGTCCTGTGAACTACAGTAGCTCGTCTTCCTGTGAACTACTGGACGGCACAAAGTATAGTCTGGACGCACCAGTAAAGACTATTGTAGCCTGTGAAGGAGATCTCCCCTCACTGAGCAACACAGTGGCCCCTCACTCAAAGGATACCTGACCTACTTTTCCCCTGCAAGTGAGGGTATGCGTGTCTATCAGTGTGTGTTTGTCTATTGGTATGAATGTGGATATGTCTGTGTGTGCATATTTGTGTGTACAATTGAGTATTTGTATGCGTGTGTGCATGTATGTGTGTGTGTGTGAGTGTGTGCATGTACGGTGTGTTTGTCTGTGAGCATGTATGAGTGTGTGTGTGTGTGTGCATGTACGGTGTGTTTGTCTGTGAGCATGTATGAGTGTGTGTGAGTGTGTGTGCATGTCTGTGTGCATGTATGAGTGTGTGTGTGTGTGTGTTTGTCTGTGTGCATGTATGAGTGTGTGTGTGTGTCTATGTTACATACTGGCAGCTGGGGCCAGGGTTACCATGTGCTCCCCAGCTGTGGTCCCATGGCGTGGACGCCCGCAGTTAGCCAACCCGTAGCAGAGGGCAAACACAGGAGGAGGGAAGGAGGGGGGGGAGGGTTGGAGAGGAGGGAGGAGAGGAGGGGTGGAGAGGGGGGGTGGAGAGGAGGAGGGAGGAGAGGAGGGAGGAGAGGTGGTGGAGAGGAGGGAGAGGAGGGAGGAGGAGGGAGGAGAGAGAGGAGGAAGAGAGAGGTGGTGGGAGAGGAGGGAGAGGAGGGGAGGAGAGGAGGGGGTGGAGAGGAGAGGAGGGAGGAGAGAGGGGGGAGAGAGGTGGTGGGAGGAGGGAGAGGAGGGGAGGAGAGGAGGGGTGGAGAGGGAGGAGGAGAGGTGGGGAGAGGAGGAGAGGAGGGGTGGAGAGGAGGAGGGAGAGAATGGAGGAGGGGTGGTGGAGGGGAGGAGGGAGAGGAGGGAGGGTGGAGAGGAGGAGGGAGAGGAGGGAGGAGAGGAGGGGGGGGCGGAGGAGAGGGAGAGGAGGAGAGAGAGAATGGAGGAGGAGGGCAGCAGAGTAAATACTGGCTTTTCCTCTCTGGCTTTCTTCAAACTGAAACAACAGACATCCCTTGTTACAAAGGTTGTTATACACTGGGAGCTCAAACTGAACGGGAGGGTTGGGGAGAACACAATAAAGGGAAGGATAGTCCACCATGGGATGAACAGACTCCGATGTTTCTAAGTGGTTAAAGGTTTAGATGAGTCCATTACTGGATTGTGGATGAAACTTTCAGCCAAAGAAAAAACCCCCAGGAGAGACAATCTCCATCTTCTTTCCATACTTAAGTGCTGTATATATTCTCTCTGTTCATTTGGTGTTGTAACTTTTTCTGTTGCTCTGAGGACATCTGATCAACGTTATATCTCTGGTGTACTATCCCTGGCTTTAAGGTTGAAGAGATAAAGATGTTTGTTTTGTCTCTGTGTGTGTGTGTGCATGTGATGATGAGAAAAGGAGTACACAGGGATCTGGTCCATTCCTCTGAGCTTGTAAAATTATCTGATGACTTTTCTGGAAGTGTGTCAAGTGAACGTTGGCTGCTGAGTGGAGCGCTGCGTAGAGGTATGGTGCATTTTAAAGGACTTACCCCAGCTGACACACAAATACTAAAAAACAAACGGTTTATTTTCCAGACAAGTCCTGACTCATCGTTCTATCTGCAGCACAACTAGTAAATGTCCATTTACATTTAGTCATTTAGCAGACGCTCTTATCCAGAGCGCCTTACAGTAAGTACAGGGACATTCCCCCGAGGCAAGTAGGGTGAAGTGCCTTGCCCAAGGACACGACGTCACGGCCGGGAAATCGAACCGGCAACCTTTCAGATTACTAGCCCGAATTCCCTTACCGCTCAGCCACCTGACTCCCTTTATAAAAAATGAAATACCGTGGTACAGTATCCTGAAGGAGGTCAAAGGTCAGGCAGTGTTGCCTTTTAAAGGAGTTGATAATCTGAACCGACACGCTGTGTAAACTCTTTACAATCAGTGATACTGTGACTCACGGGCTCTCATGGCAAAAACTTCAGCAGAATGTCTTTCAAGTTACTCTATGTTTTGAATTAAGGATGCGATTTGCATATTTCCCTCGACCAACAAACCGGACGAAAATAACTGTTTTCTTCCATCTACATTTCCCGCACCTGGCAAAAACACAACCTGGAAACGAGACTGGGCACTAATTGGCGACGTTGGTTTCAAACCGACGTTATCGGAGCAGGAATAAGTCATGTCAAATCTAACAACAATCTTCTCTTCCTCTCTCTCTCTCTCTTGTGTATGCTTGAGGGAGCACTTTGTGTTACAGGGTTTCACCAGACAGGAAGTGCTTTCCATCTCTTTTTCTCTGTGCCAGACTTCCTTTGAGTGACATCATCGTTTTAAACGGTTATGAAAATCAAGCACACAGACCAGTCAGCAGTCAGACTGTGTGTGTGTGTGTGTGTGTGTGTGGAGTGTGTGTGAGTGCCCAGACAGAGAGTCACAGTGACTGCCCAGACTGTTGCCCCTAAGCAGGACAACGGACATGACAGAGCCATATAAGTGATTCCATCTCTATTTTGGGGACAGACCCCATCGTCCATTCACTGTGGGTTTATTTTACCTCAGCACATTGTGAAAATACAGTGTTCCGAGATACACTGGTAAGTCACTTGGCCAATGTCTCAAAGCCTGTCAGTTAAAATGCCACCTAACCCACCGGTTTAATCCAATGGACAACTACATCCTACATGGGCACACACACCACACACACACACACACACACACACGATAAGTACCCACATTAAACCCAATCCTCTCTAACATAAGTCCTAATGACCTGGGTTAAACGCCTCTCTCAAAAGCATCGCTTCATCATTCTTATCTGAGTGGCTCTCGCTGCAGAGTAATAGGAGACGACAGGATGAGGAGATCATTAGTGGAAATGGAGGTTTGTTTTTGTTGTCGAAACCCTTCTGTTGTTGTTACCGAGACGTGTGTTGTGTCTTTGTGCGGCTGTGCATCGTGTGTGTCTGTGTTCATCAGGAAGTGACTGTCTGAAAGTTTCTCACTGGGGGATCCGGACAAACTAATCTGTGATGGAGGCCTGTTCAACGGATATTGGTATACGTTGAAAGTCAAATTGATTTAGGCTATTCGATTTTAGGGTCGTAGATCAAAAATAAGTTATCTAATGAGAGAGAGAGAGAGAGAGAGAGAGAGAGAGAGCGAAAGAGAGCGAGCATTGCTATTCTGCCAGTATTTGTGTGTGTGTGTTAGTAAGTCTTGTGTGTGTATGATTGAAAGACAGATTTAGCACACCTGGTACAGGTATAAAACACAAAGCAAACGACAAAGTTAAATGACTTTTATCATTAAGCTAACAAATCAGTAACCTATTTTTAAAACATCTACCTTCAGAAGGCAAGGTCATGCTACATGTATGAACCGCACCAGAACAGAGAGCTCAACTCCAATACGAATCAGACACGGTTTTATCACTTCTCCTTTAACACCTCGCTATACATCAAGAAGACTAAAACTCGTTCCCAGCCTGCTAAGCATAAAAAACAAGGTTAAACGCCAAGATTAAAACATGGTTCTGCTCAAAAGTCTTTGCTAAGGGGACACCATGTTACTACTGATCATAAATCTGACAGGGTGACACTTTTATGCCTGTTTTTAATTGGTCAGTTAAGACTGTGTGGGCCTCAAGCACAGCAGGACTCTGAGGTATTAGTGTCAGGTGGTCCTAAACGTCTTTTGCCTTTGATGAGTTTGATTCATTGGCTACATTTTGTTTTAAAACAGGAAATGACATCACGTACAACTTGATTCATGTTTCTGTCAAACTGCGGGTTTACTGTATAGATAGAGAGAGGTGTGTTTTGGCAACACACTGACAAGTGTGTTACTCTTAAAAGTGTTGCAACAATCAAACAAAAACTTCACTTGTCATCAGTAAGACTTTAAATAACTGATTATTAGCCTCTGCAGTGAAAACAGAAAAAGATGCACGTTGCAAGATTGTAATCTATTATATCACAATGACAGTAACATGCAAAACAGGGATCAAGGAAACCCTGTATGTGAATTCACCGCTGTAAAAATATCATCCAACGAAGTGTAAGTGGAGGCCGAATCTATACAGTGCTCTGCACATGTGGATGTGAGCCCAACAGTGTCAGAAGGTTAAGAAGTTTCAGAGCCCTGCGGAATGTTCACAGCAATCCGGAAGGAAACAGAGTCTTTTCAGAAAGCCCCACAGAAGGAGGAAGGAGAAAATGAGAGCGAGACCGACCGAACTAACCGTTTCTCTCAAGTTCAGCCAGGCAGGAATCTATAGTTTGGGGTTTCAAAGAGGGTTTTATTCTTCAACAGAGAGGGAAAGCTGTTTGTATTCCACAGTCATTCCCAGAGCGCACCACAAACTGACCATTTCGATAAAAGCTGCCAACATGACTCATATTAACGTCCCTCAAATCCTAACGATGACCTTTCAGGGATCAAACTTAAACAGATTCAATTGGGTTACACACAGGCGGACCAATCAGAAGCACAGTTCACAACGCTACGCAGTGAAGCCGTGATGGGGTCCCTTATCTAGGTGACAGGGAGACCTACATCATGATTACATCATCAGGGATTACCCTACAAGTTAAAAAGATAAAAGACTTAAGAAATGTTAGGGACCATTGTTGTTGTTTGGAATGCGTATAGGCCTCGAAAGGTCAAGCACAAGTCGCTGTTTCTGAAAACGTCAGCGCTGAAGTCTGTGGTATGTAAACAGTCATGGTTCAATCAGTCCACAGGAAATGCAGGATTGGGTCTGGTTGAATTTTTGTTCACAGCCATAGTTGCTCTGGTGCCCTACATACTGTGGGGTTCAGTGTGTAAAGAAACTGGCTTCAGATACATTGCAGACTGTTCTGGCGTCGATCCAAGATGTCTACCTCCTTGAGTAGGTGTTATTTCAGGAGTGGTGTAAAAAGGTTTTAAATGAGCCAGCAGTCATTTTTCATGGGAAGCCAAGCTGTCTGGAAGGTTTTCCTTTTTTTCTTGTTTCGGTACAAAGTACACGCTCTTTAATGAAGGATGAAATCTGATACACAAGTCATAAAGTGAGTTTTTTTGGGGTCCATTCAATCACCTAAAGTACATGGCCAACACCAAGAGCTGTCATTTAAACTAATGCACATACACACACATTCTCTTTTCCCCTTTGTCTCTCTCTCTCTCTCTCACACACACACACACACACCTCTCCATCCCTTCAACCCGTTACAAAAGGAAGAACTACAAACTTTTATCGACTGATTACACCTTTTGTAATGAATTCTAGAAGTCGTGGCATAAGGAAACTGCAGACTGAGCAAGCTCTTACCAGGACCCGGCCTCCTCTCTCTCAGCGGGGTAGAGGACAAGGATGGCCCAGCTCAAAACGACAAACCTGCAACGTTTAGAAATTCCATCTAGCTGTTTCGCTGCTATCGTGTTTCACTCTCAAAACGAGCCAAAAGCGCGAAAGAGAGGAACTCTTTAAACTCCAAAACATCTCTGTCGGCTTTCATGAGAGTGATTTAAAAACACGTTTGGATATGACGCGGGGTTAAACCATCATTTGTGGTGGCATCTCTGTGAATGGTCATTATTGGGCTGTTATGTTCAATGCTACTAATGACAAATGCAGACAGTTTTGGGGCTGTGGGAACAGCAAACAACCCAACCGACAAAGCTGCGTTCTAGAATGCCAGTCTTTCACAGGCTGAACGTTCTTACTCCTGAACATTCTTTGTGGAAGCTGCCGCATTCTACTTCACTCTGTGCTTCCTCGTGGTTTAAGCTGATAGAAAAGGTGCTTGGGCCTCCAGCCAAACTGACCTCTGATCAGTTCCAGAGAGTGAAACTCCATACTCCCTAGGCAGTTTCGAGGCAGACTTCAGACCGAGTAACTCGACTAGTGTGATTAGTGACATGCCAGGTAGCCTGGCTCCTGATAGGTTGAGCCAGGGAGCCTTGCTCCTGATAGGTGGAGCCGGGTTTGACTTGCGTTACCTTGAGAAGAGCCCGCCCCCTAGCTCAGCTAGTTCAAATAAACACAAGCCTGTTGAACCGACAGCACTGACAGATATGAACCGTCTGACTCTGGCTGTGTCAACAAAGACAAGCCGGCTGGAGGATACTGTGGTTGGCTACCAGAAGTAGACCAAAGTGGTCTACGCCAGGGCTGCTGAACCCTGTTCCTGGACACTACCGTCCTGTAGGTTTTGATTCCAACCATACCCCAGCACACCTGATTCTAATAATGATCTGGTTGATAAGCGACTAAGAACTAAGAAATGCACCTTTAATTGTGCAGTAATCCTATTTTATTTTAAATTATGATTGAGGAATTATCTGAAAAAAAATTGCAAAATGAACCTGTGGTGAAATGTAAAACCCCGTAAGGTGAGTATGATCTAATCGAAATTCTTGTTCACACTGTTGGGCACACATCTTTTGTTGGTAAGGAAAGTTTAGCTCCTTGTCAAATGTATTTTCCTTTAAGACTGGGGCTTTTGTTTCAATGGAGATTAGCAGAGAGATATGAAGGGCAGGCAGGCAGACATTTGAGACTATTGTGTGAGCCTGCTCCTTCTCTCTCTCAAAGCCCACTGCAACTCAAGCCCCACGGATAGCTGTTATCGTGCGATTAGAAGGGCCACTAACAACCTAACACTACCGCTTACACCTCTAACACCTGAGGGGAATCGCTCTTTAAAACGTTAACCACTCCCACACCAAAACACGTCACCTGTGTAAAGATAGCCAACTTTTCCAACTGTCAAGCGATAATCGACAGGGTTGAGATGGCAGGCTTGGGGTGTGACTCATGGAACAACACTCTCTCAGGTGTAGCACCTGCATCATTGGGAGGGAGTGGAGGACGTCATACAGGTTTCAAACTGTCTTGCTTTCAACACAGTTCAACTTCCTTCCTTCATACCTTGTAATTGTAGACTGTGGAATTGATTTTGCAATATGTGATGAAAACCACGTTTCATAGTTTCAGTCCTAGTTTTTACATTTTTGATTTAAAGAAAAAAAACATGCATCTAAAGCAGTTCTTGGAGTAATAACAAAAGGTAAAATGTACTGCTTAACATACAAAACACACTTATATTAAAACACACTGTATTCTATAAGTTACAACGTGAAAGACAAGAGATAATGTAATAATAATGCACATCTATTGCATTCATCAATCAACATTGTCTTCTGTAGTGCAGTTATATACCTGTATGGTGTTTATACATCAACAAGTTGCCATTGTGAGCCAATTCCATGTTCATAGACAGCGTCCCCCACTTATGTAGAATTCATATATACTTTGCAGCTATTTTTAGCAATATAAGGGGACCTCTTCCCTGAGGAAACTTGAAAAAAGGTACGGAAATGCCACAGTTCTACTGGGAACGACTCCAAACTGCATTAACGCTGCTGCATTTCCCACATCTCAATGGCCAGTGGTCAATGTATTGAAATTATTATTTATTTTAATGCATTGCATAGTATAACAGGGAAGGTAGTTTGTGTGTGTGAAAATGTTTTACAATTCACAGAAAACGAAATTGACAATGATTAACCAGTGACAATGCACGCTATTACTTTTTTTGTTTTGCGAGCTAAAGTTTAGAGGCAACTTACCTCAGTAAAAAAATTGTCCATCGCCCTTGATGTTAATCCTCACGTATGCAAATAGCGCATCAAATGCATGTGTCAGTGTTCAGAGCGCTGGAAGAGTTTTTAGTCCATGTTGAAGAAGAGCGGAGGTTTCGGGACAAGGAGCTGAACGAATCCGCTGTTCAAGCCTTTTGTTTAAATGGATTACAGTTGTGGCAAAACACCATATGTCCATAGAATCTTCAGAGAGCGATGACTTCGGGTTCTCCTCTAAAAAAAAACTGTAGTTGCGCTCGAGCAATTTGTGTTCTCACCAATTGCTGGGCGCTGGGCACTTGGTCTGCCGGTCATGCACACGTTCGTAAATAGTCAAACGTGCTCAAGTTAAGTATAAGTGGCGAGCCAAGTTTGGAGCGACTCCACCGGTAGATACCGTAGCTCCACCCAGCAGGCACAGTTTGTATATGCAAGGCTAATCTCAGGCACAGCCTCTCTTACTCCGCCTGCTGTCCCAAGAGGAATTTGAACCCCTATCCCTGAAACAACAGGGCGTCTTATCCTCAAAGAAAACACCTCATTAAAAATAACTAAATAGACGATGTTCCAGTTTAAAAAAAATAAGCGAAATAAGCACGCGCTAATTCATAGGCTAGGCTACTCATAGATGACATAATGATGACAGTCACGCTTTGTATCCGAATATTTAATAATCATGTTTAGTTGTAGTAGTTCTTCCACTTCTTTCTCATAAAGTGTTACTATAAGAAGGACCCCATATGGTGTCGAAGCTCAGAGTTCCTTTGGGAAACGATCTCCGAAATAGAATATTCTTCCACTTAGGACCCATGAGATGCCATAGGTCTAATGAGTATTGCACAAATTAAAGGCTAGGGGAGGAGCAGTCCCGGAGGGCACTATTCAAGTTAGATCAGATAATGATTAGTTAATAACATGCACTTACAAAGCCTTCTCCTTAAACCTGTTGTTTTTTTTCCACGGAGTATAAGAGTAGAAACTTTGTCGAAACGTCTTATCTAGGTCTAATTGAATTTCTCCAGGGTGTCTTTCACGTCTTCTTCGAGATGTTATAAAAAAGACTATCTCGGACCCCCGCTATTTTAGCCACAGGCTGCCGACAGAGCATATGCATTCATCACCTTCCCAACCTCACTCCTGTGAGAGTTGTTAGCCTGTCTCGAGCCCTTTGACCCACGAGCCACATTTCTAATAAAGGTTAACTCCCCCCATGGCCTGCAACAATTATTTAACTATAGCCTCAGGTTCTTTGGTCCACATTGCTGCTAATGCGTTTGGCATGTTTAGGTGCTGGTTTGTTTTGTTGACTGTCTATGTCTTGAATCAATGGCTGGCTGAACAATGTTCTTTCCAGCTTTACAAATATATATATAATCACATTTTTTGGCAAATTGGTTGTTGCCTGGTTGTTGATGGTGAAAACATTGACACCTTTCTCTGCTCGTTCCCAGATGGAATCGAGTTGTCTTTTGTTTGTCGCCCTTAAAAACACTTTCTGTCCTCGTTGGAGTGTCGTTTTAACTGCTTTGCTTTAGGGTAGGACCATCTCCGAGGTGTCCAAGACACAAAACCACTTTATAAAGGTCAGTGAACTGGACAATGTTTCTCTCCTGACCTTCCCTTCCTCCTCTCAACAAGTCAAATCACACAACCTCCCATGAATGACACAGCGTCTAAGCTCAGCTAGGTCGACAGAGAGGGCATGTCAGCTTACGATTAGAGCCCACCTGAAAGGCCTTGAGCTTTCGAAGAGACACTTAAGCAATGATCCACGTCTTAGTCTTGCCTCTACCTGTTGGGGTTGGTCTACTCAGTGAATTGTTGTGGAGATTGGTTGAGATTTTGGAGAGATGTAGCCCCGTAGGTCATCCTTCTCTGCGGTCAGGAGTCTCCAGTTTGTGTTCTCCTAAATCTGTGTATACACAGCAGGTAACACTGGGGAGGCGGGTTCAAATCCAGTCCGAACTCTAACCCTAAATCTAACCACTGTGCTACAACTGGGTGTAGTTATTCAGAGCTAGTTACAGATGTATTTATTTACCAATCACCGATCAATACCCATCACATAGTTACATGAACCTTCACGTCATCAAGTGACTGTCTGAGGTTAGACGATCAATGGTAACAATAGTTTCCTTGTAGGACAGGCTTAAAGTTTGTAAGGAAGGACAGGGATAAGATGAAAGAATTGAAAGAACATATCAAAGCAGACATATTCAGCCCTTGGAACACTTACAGTAAATGACTTCAGAAGCACGTTGGATGAATGCATCTCTAGTCTACATCTAAAGCCTCCCCTTGCTAACGTCTCCCAAACAGGATGAGGAAGACAAACATTTCCTGCAACCATTTTAGACTTCTTCTCTCCCTAAGATGCCAGATAACGGGCTCATCCGCCTCTTAGCCGGGTCCCCGGGTTCCCGTCGAGAGTCAGTGGTGAAGCCAAGAGAGACTTCCTCAGCTCATCACAGGGAGAGAGATGAGAGAAACTGAAGTTTAAAAAAAAACTAGAAAGAAAGAGCTACAAGAAGCTAGTTTAAAGGGAAAATGAAGATCTCCCAGAGGAGTTGGAAAGGATGGAGAGATGAGTGAGGTAAACTCAAAGAGAGAAAGAGGGAGATGGAAAGAGAGAGAGTAATTACTCGTTCTCATGGGTGTCACCCCCACTCCCTACGATTACCAAGGCCAATGATGACACATCAACTTCTCTAAACCGACAAGAGATATGATGATTAACCCCTGCAAGCCAAAGGGTTAGGTTGACAGAGAGCCATGAAGGTAGAACTAACGCTTGAAGTAACAGAGAACAAGACAGGTTGATCGAACTCTGGAGACATCAATGTATGTCTGTGGAAACACCTGAATATGAGGTGAAATACATGGAACATAATCCTAGATCCCACTAACGCAGAACAATTTAAAACTAGCAAAAGGATTAAGTGAGTTTGTGGAGTCAAGAACAATGTCTTGACATGTTTACAAACTCACTGGACCACTTATTAATGATCAAATACCGCTCACGTCCAGGAGACAGCTGTGATACTCACACTGTAAACTGAATATTAGCCTCAAAGAAAGACTCACTAGCACCAAGAGAATCCCTCGGAAACTCCCAACATTAAAATACTTTTTGAGGTTGTCTTTAATCTCTTAAAGTGCAGTTAATGAAATGGCCTTGAGCTTTAACTTCTGTGAAGTTCTATCAAAAGGAATGATGGATGTTCTAGAACACAACAACATAAAAGGACGCGTTCCATCTTCTGTATGGTATACAAGTCCCCCCCCAAAAAAGTTCAGTGAATTGTGTGTACTCTTTGGCATTTTTCCAACAGCTGCTGTGGCCTTGGCAACACATCAAACCACCTGTTGGATTGGTTTCTCATTCAACCGGGAGAGCAGCTTTGAAGAGTGGAGATACTGGCAGGACTACTAACTATGTGTGTGTGTGTGTGTCTGTGTTTGTGTGTGTCTGTGTTTGTGTGTGTGTGTGCGCGCGCGCGTGCATGTATGTTTCATACAGGGCACAAATGCTGAATGTCCTCTCACAGAATGACGTTATGATATACACCCAAACCTAGCTTTCACGCTGGAGACATGCAAATGTAGGTTTGCTCACTCACGCACACACACACACAATCTCTCACACACACACACACACATTGACTTGTGGCCTGTTCAAATTATGCTGCGATTACATTTCTACACACCCATTAACCCTAAGTCACTGAACTCTGCGCGAACCGTTATCAACAGAGAGAGAGAGAGTATTGTATGTAGAGAGAGATGGTGGTTCTGGGATTCTGGACAGACTCTGTGGAGTCAGATGGCTGAGCGGTTAGGCCGGAATCGGGCTATTAATCAGAAGGTTGCCAGTTCGATTCCCGGCCGTGCTAAATGATGTTGTGTCCTTGGGCAAGGCACCTACTTGCCTCGGGGGGAATGTCCCTGTAATTACTGTAAGTCGCTCTGGATAAGAGCGTCTGCTAAATGACTAAATGTAAATGTAATGGACGTTCACTTCAGTGAGAGATGGTGGAGAATGGCACATCAGTTTAATTTCCTTACCCAGAAGATCAGATTTCAAATGCTTCTTCAATTCGGTTATAGCCTACTTGAATGAAGATGGTGACTATGAAGGTGACTTGAGTAAAGATTGGGAGTTGTAATTATGGTATTTACGGTTACTGTAAAAGAACAGTTGTACTGAGGTACATGAGAGGGGGGGGGAATAGATCAAGACAGATGTTTTGTTGTTTGCTGCGAAAGGCAGGACAGTCTTTTGTTTTACAGAGCAAAGCAGTGATAGGACAGTCTTTTGTTTTACAGAGCAAAGCAGTGATGTTGAAGAAACACAGGCTCGGGTTGCACCAGGTCATTTCTAACGTCTTCCATGCCGCTTTTTGACCTCGCTCTAATCCCAGCCTACTTCCTGTTGAAAGGACTCTGGAATGTGCGGCATTCCAGCATGTGCTCCAGTTCCTCACCCTGGAACATTGTTCTAGTTCTGTCATAGCAGCTGAGACAGCAGCATTCCTCCGTTTCCCTGTTCGGAATGGGTTCTTTATTAGGAGACTAGAGGAACCATATTTATATATATCTATGAGAGGAACACTGTCCACCGATTTATTCAGGGTATGAATTCGATGATGGAATTCTAAGGGTGTTGAGTGGATAGCAGTTCTTGGATTGATGCCGTTGATTTGAGTATTGTTGTGATGTCTGGAAACTGGCGAAGAGTGGGTTATGCTGCCCGTGTAATTCATTTTTACTGAAGTCTTTGGGTATAGCGCCATCTAGTGGTCGTTAATTGTACTATCGGTATTGACGGCAAAATAAGGTATTTCATAGGTTATTAATGAAAACATCAAAACGTTTAGGGTTTCTTGTTGGTGCTTTTGCCTTTAATTTAACCAGATGTTGTTAGATAATGATGTTACAAACATATTCTCGCGTGCAATAGCCTATATAATATTTCAATCTTCAATTTAAATTCTTTCAATCAAACATAATCACCGATGAGTTCGTATTCGATATTAGGCCTAGGTATACCTTTGAGTGTTTATTAGAGCTTAGAGCGAGAAGTGATTCAATGTCAAACTAGTGCTATTTCGCATATATAGGCCTATACAAACTAAGATGACAGGGGGCGCAAGGAGTCAAAGATACAGCAGTAACGCTGTAGTGATTCTGGATTTCAGGACTTCCCTTAAACGAATATATTTTACACATAGGCCTAAACCTATGAATAAATTGTAGATGGTCCGGAAAACGATTATTGAATCAGGAAGTGAAAAGTATACAGCCTAACTGTAATCTAATGATACAGATGGAGCCGAGGCCTACATAAGGCTACATGTTCACCATGGAGTAATTTTAATATTCGCTTCGAGTTACTGGATAAGGAGACTGGCCAATGTATCTTATTAATTTAGTTATTAACTGAGATCACATTGAATGAAGGGTATTCATAGCGCTAGATATAAGCACTACTCATTCCATTGGGTTGGAGAAGCAACCCAGCTGCACCGCCACCTTATGAGTGTGTGTGTGTGTGTGCGCGTGTGTGTATTGTGTGTACGTGCGCGCGGCGCCGGGGAAATGCAGAGCGAGCCAAGCAGAGCACTACCGTAATAGGCACAAGCCACCACGCGCACAGGCGAAGCCGCTTGAAAAAACACACCAGCCACTTACTGCAAGGAGCGCTTTGTAACTTCACCACTAACGGTAAGATACATTGATATCGTCGCGATTTAATATAGTTTTCTTTCACAGATTATTGTGAAAAAAGCGATTTTAACCTGTTTTATTATCTGCTTGGCCATTTCTGTTTTTCACCTTTCCATTTGGATAGCTCATGCGCGCTCTGGATAAAAGAGCGCATTTGAAAGAAATTAAACACCTAACTGATTGACATGACAATATTGTAAAAAAGAATGTTGACAAAACCTAGATATTTAGTGACCTGATTTGAGTTTTTTTATCTCATGCAATTCTAAAGACAAAATTGTCAGGATAAAGGGGTGTGTCTCTTTCTCATGCAGTGTCTGGAAAAAAAGATACCCTCACCAAACAAGTAGGCCTATTGAAAAATTGCTATTAGACTCCATGTTTGTCAGTGTTTTAACTATATAAAGACGAGCAATCGGTCGGATTATACTCCAGGCGCTTGAATAGGGAACATGTAATGTGAGTGAGAACTCCAAATAAGGCAGACGACTTGGTCAACAACAACAAAATAAAACAAGAAAATCACAATTATATAAGAGATATTGTAGCATCTTTCTTAGTGGAAGTCACATAATCGCAGAATATACGATTCTACGCCCCACCTCTTTGTGTCTGTGCGGAGGTGTGACACATTTGGCTGCACTATAGGGCTATACACACTCAGTGACACACACACACACACATGCACTAACACACACACACTTAACACTGGTTTTTAGTACAACCGAATTATGTCACAGCAACCGTGAAATATTCATTTAAACATTCATTTATTTTCTGAAAATACACCTTAGAAGGATGCTCGCTCCTCTTATAACCAATTGGGTCTGGGGGCGGCAGAGAGGGGGTGGGGGGGGTTGGCAAGAGGATGACTGCTCAATCTAAATACATTTTCCAGGCTCGCTAATTATACACATCGTAACATTCACGCCTGATTAGGGAAATACAATATAATCTCATACGTACAGATTGAGTGTTCACTTCAAATCACCAAAACACATGGGTTTGAAGGGAACTTCGATCTGTAATTGCTGGGTTCTTTGTTTCCTTGGGACGCATGCGCAGTACATTTAGGGTGTGGAAGAGCGATATGCCACCTTGCCTATCAATTGCTTGTGGCGCGCGTAGGCTGTACTGTTACTTGCTGTAGAGCGGGAAAAGGAATTCTGCGTTCACCGACTACAGTTTACCGTTTGTTACTACATGTATGCCGGTTTATCATACATGTAACCTAAAATGAGCCGTGTAGTGTAACTGTGGTGTGATTGTGCGCTTTGCGGAATGAAATAAATGTTAAAATGAGGGATAGCCTACTAGGAACATCGAGGGGTCGAACATATGTATTGTGCTTGGTTTATTTTAGGGCGATGGTGACGAATGATAGGTTATAATTACATTCTAATACTGACATGCTAAGTCATAAAATATTCGCTGCGGCATCTCGCTGTCTGGAAAATATACGTAGCCTACATCCGACGATTGTAAAACATTGTAGACAATCTATCGTTGTGCCATAATGGCGTTCAGATTTGATGAAGTTATGAATGTATGATTAGATGGGTGAGTCATCCTGTGGGGTTTGCGGTGTGGATCACCGTTGGGGTTCTGAAATTGGACTAATGCAATAGCCGTAGTTAAGCGTTTGCATTGTTTTTTCCCACCTGAAGACTATACGCGTTACTTAGTATCATAAATCATTTTACAGGCCATCGTTCAACTATGATGATGATGATAACAGTTAGCTGGAGGGTTTAGCAGATCCTGCAGTGAAGATTAAGTTCCGCGGAGGAAGTCTAATGATTTAAAAAACCCAATGTCTCCTTTGTTCAAGTGCCAATGAATGGGATTATCCAGATCACTTTCATATAATACCATTTCTGTCTTAATTAAATCAAGGTTTACCCATGATGCTATAGTTTTACAATCGCATCGCAGAAAAAGATGCTCACTTTTACAATCCGGCACAAAGATAGCATGAATAGCCTATACTTTTTCAATGGGCGAACAATTGTGCGTGTGTGTTATGTGTTGTAGGCCTATATGCTATACAATCAAATATATGTATTTTATATATAGCCTATTAGTCTACACACACACTCGACGTAGGCCTATAGGCGAACGATGTCAGTCATGTGACCTGTGAATGCGAAGGTGGTTAACATGTTGTAGGACTTGTGGCATGATCAACTGTTCAGTTGGCCTCGCCTGCTCAATCTAGATTGTGGCGGTCACTAGGACCGTCATAGTTCAACACAAGTCTTCCAACAAGTAGAGCAGAATGACCTATGGCTTAAATTGATTGGTGTTATCATAAAGATAAACCCCTGGTTGTGGGCAAGTTATTCTAGTTATTAATTCAATATATTGATCAATGTAAGGAAAAATTAAAGGGAAATTCAATAGAATCTACTGTGCTAGTCGTTAGCCATTTTGAAACAGGAAAGGGTTATGATAATTGAAGTATCTTCTTGGTTAATCTCTCCTTTCCACTCCTTATGGCACAGTGCCAAATCCACTAGTGCTCTGATTGAACCTTTTTGCATTTTAAATATGTTGTGTCTTTGACACATTGAAATATAAATACCCTACTCAAATTCGAAATACCCTGGTAAAACCTGCTAAATGGGATTTATTTTGGTACAAATAAATGGACTAAGTTTCCTACAACAGA
Source organism: Mallotus villosus (assembly GCA_903064625.1). Lineage (NCBI taxonomy): Eukaryota > Metazoa > Chordata > Actinopteri > Osmeriformes > Salangidae > Mallotus > Mallotus villosus. The sequence continues at coordinate 40,234 of CAEFZP010000333.1, forward strand.
CTGTTGTTGGAGATTAAAAAAACGTTTTTATAATATATATTTTTTAATCATTCATCAAATGTTTTTTTTTAAAGCTACATTGATGGTGTGACTTCCTATGACAGTGAAAAGAAGAGAAAAAAGCGAGATAAGGTTTTTTTCCTGTTTCAGCCAGCACACTCATGCTTGCGACATGTTCTGTTCCTCGCCTTCGCACTGTTTTCCCTTAACACCATCTGTCGCATTAGGGCTCTCGTCTTCCAAGAAATTGACTCAAACCGAAGCTGACGTTGCTATTGGAGGCTACGTCAGCGAGACAAGACACGCTCCGCGTAGCTCCAAACTTGTTCCCAAATTGAATTCTAATATTACTCTTCTTACTCGTTTTTTACTCTCGCTTTCGTTGATTTAAAATACATTGGACTTGTGCAAACTCAGGCCAGTGCCAGTTAAAAAGACATTTTTCTCACAACAATCCATTCCTCTGGGATCCTATTCGAGTGGGTGGGGAGATTGCAGTATGTGTATGTGTGTGTGTGTGTGAAATATATTGAATTAGAATCAAACCTCAATGGAACCATTCTAAGAACACAAACACTGGCTCAAAACTCTTACGCCTACGAGTTCCAATTCGCTTCCAATTCGCTCCTGAAAATGGATGAGCCGTAAACGCGCCACAAAACACCAGCTAAACCCAGTCTTCTCGAGAGATGTAGAGGTGACAACGTGTACTCGGGTGGCGTAGCAGAGGTAACATGTTGTGGGTGTTTCTTGTAACCCTATTGAGTGTTTCGGTGAGTCTGTGTAGTCGGTGTGTTTCTCTGGGAGAAAACGGGCAAACGTTAGGGAGTCAGGCTATTAATCAGAAGGTTGTTGGTTCGATTCCCGGCCGTGCCAAATGTGTCCTCGGGCAAGGCACTTAACCCTACTTGCCTCGGGGGAATGTCCCTATACTTACTGTAAGTCGCTCTGGATAAGAGCGTCTGCTAAATGTAAGATATGTTTCTCCTCTGTCTTTATGGGGAAAGTGTAGAAATACTTGATGCGTGTCGAATTTGTGTTTGTGCGCTAATGAGTGTGTCTTTGAGAGGTTGCACTGTGCGGTTGTGTGTGTGTTGTTTGTGTGTGTGTGTGTATTGAGTCTATATTGAAAGTGGGTTTGTATGTGTTGTGCATCAAGGCACTATTTCCTGTCATTAAAAAAACGAACATTTGTTGAACCAAAGGTGTCATCAATTTATCTTCGTCAGTGGATGGGCTCACAGGAGTTACATGGACAGACAGAATCCGGGGAGTCAGATGGCTGAGCGGTTAGGGAATCCAGCTAATAATCAGAAGGTTGCCGGTTCGATTCCCGTCCTGTTCTATACAGCTCTGGAAAGAAATAAAAAAGACCACTGCACCTTTATCTTTCATAAAAAAAGAAGTTGAGGACAATTTTGAGTGAGGAACAGAAGGGTACAATTTAAGAGGCCACTGCAAATTTGACCCTTCTGTTCCTCACTCAAAATTGTCCTCCTCTTTAACCTTTTTTTAAAGTAAAGAAAAATGTGCAGTGTTCTCTTGTTTTCCAGAGCTGTACTTTCCTATAGTAGGCCTACTCGATAAACCCAATCAATACTTTAGTGGAAACTGATTACATCAAACTATTTAAGTCATCTAAGCAATTTCTTCAAGTATGTAATCATTGTAATCTTTTGATTCAATTTTCACTGAAGAGATTAGATTACTTAAATAGTTTGATGTAATTCGTTTAAACACAAAAGTTTTGAGCAAAACACTCATCAGGTTTTACAGTGATACTGTAGAGTTTGGGTTACCTCATTTTACTTCTCTGCACCCAACATGCCCCCTCACCCTGCACTAGCGCGCGCGCCTCTCCTCGCTGTTGTGTCTGGGGCCAGTGTATACCCGCCATGTTCAATTCCCCTCGGCCACATCTTCCCAGGCAGTGCCCGTTCGCTCACCCCACTGTGACAGGGGTCAGAGGGACATGGTGCTGAGAGGATCGGCCAGCCAGCCAGCCGAGTCAGACACACCGAGGGCTGGAGGAACGGGAATTAGGAGAGGAGACACTGGCTATGTCTGGGTAGAAAGGCTGCATGCCTGGGGAACTGACATTCAAACTGGGGGATGAGCAGGCGCGTTGTGTGGGGGTGAGTCAGGGTAGCAGCGATGGCCGTCAATGAACAAGCTACAAATGAGATTTTCTGCCTGGTGAAAATACTCGATGAATCGTTCGTGGAATGTCAGGCTTTTTCTTCCTTGTGACGTTGTTGTATGAGTGCTTCAGGCAAAACAACATACAAATGTTCTATTCTATTCTTCAACATAGCAGGTTGAAGTTACACAACATTTAACAACAGCTTTGTTTGTGTGGTAGCTATATTGTATATTGTCTTGACCTCGGTCTTTTTACATGACTAAATTACCTGAACCACACACTCGAATGTTAACAATTCCTTGGTCATTCTTAGAATGCCGAGGGAACGTTCTGTGAATCGTAGTTTGCCAGTGTTCCGGCCGGGCATTCTCAGAACCCATCTGTGCTTGCTAGGTAAGCCTGCAGAGATATTGATTGTAGTTTGGCCTTGTCTGCAGCCTGGTAGAAGCAGTGGTTCTTTAGGCCCTGCAGGGGGACACAGGAGGGGGGTACAGGATGCAGAGATGGCTGAGAGTGCCACAGGGAGGCAGTTTATCTGCATCAGTATTGATTGTCAGCGAAGATACAACAAGTCAACGATAAAAATAGTGATTTTAAGGGGGCTGGTGGGGTTGGTTTTTAAGCAATATACTTTCTGGGAGGTTATCTTGACACTATCAAGTCCAATCTGGTAGTCAAAATGTTCATGGAGGGTTTAATCTTTCTATGTTAATGTCTCCTGTCTAGGAAGAAGTGCACTCTGTTCAACTGCAGGGCCATGGTATTCTGAGGTTTCTTAAAAAAAAACATTAAACTAATTCATGTAAAAGCCTACTTAATCTTCTGGCCTACTGTTGTGGATCTGTGGGAGATCGTTGAGGTATTCAGAAATGAGTTCAAGGAGAAATATTAGATACTGGAACACCACCAAAGCACAAAATGGCAGTATTATTATTATGTCTCCTATTACATCATGTTCACTTGTTTGGATTATGTGACTTTTTACCAACCGAATGTCTAGATACAAAACACAGTCCAGTGCACTTATTTATTATCTGCATTCGTCGCTCTTACTACACGCACTATATCTACTTGCTTTGGAAAAAGTGTCTTCTAAACAATCAAATGTAGCCTAAATGTAGGCCTACACCACTACATCTCCCCAAACTACATGCAGTCAGCTTACAGCGATACCTGTGATTACTGTAATGTAGCCTACAACAGGATGTGAGAGTACAATACGAGTAGTCATTTAAAGCCAAGAACAATGGCTGCATCAGTGGAAAGTGGAAGTAGCCCAAACAAGAACATCCAGCCTTCTCTGATTTCCACTGAGTTACTGTACAGTGTAGGCTACACCGTAATGCTTCAAAAACATTATTTTTCGCTGTGGTGCCACAAAGTGTTACAAAACGTTGTAAAAACATAATCGACAAATCGAAAAGAAGACACTAGAGTCTCCATTGGTGAGTATATCATCGAAGGGATCTTCAGAGGCGGATGACAAATTTACATAATGCCCGTCAATTCAATTCCAAACGGGTTGTTAAGGTCACACAGGTTAGCTGTTGCCTAGCAATGGATGCAAATGGCGGGTTGTCTTTTCCAGCGTTCGTGTTGTAGTGAGATGTGTGGGAGAAACCAAGGCCTGCCATGCAGCCAGAGACCACTCATTAGAATTCAGCAGGGGCTATAACGAAGCATAAAAGCAAGATGATAATTATGTGACTGGGGGCTCGTAAAAAGTATACCGGCAGGGGATTTGACAGGGTCTCTGGATAAAGTCCCCCGCCCGAACAGACAGGATGCATCGAGGGATTTTACGCGCATACGAAGATTATTGACAGTAGAGTGTGATGGAGCCGGAGGATGAGTCTGGCTGTCACAATCGTTTGCGAAGCACTCTTTGAAACGGGAGAGGAGCAATCCGTCGCACATTGGCGAATCTCAGATGGCATCCATCTTAAGTCTTTGTTTAAGGTGGGGTTTAGTACCTACCTACATCTTATCTTACGTTCTGCAAAGGTGCGCTTCAGAATAAAATGGACGCCAGCTTGTGCGCCATTCAAGTGGTAGGCCTAACTCCTTCAACAGTGCAGTAGTAGTAGTAGTTAGCGAGAATATCGGGCCAAAGCTACATGCGGTCACGATAGGCGTTGTGGCATCATTCTATACGTGCGGCTGTAATTAGTTACCGGTTAATTGAGCGGCCGCACATTTTCCTGTCCGAGGTTGAAAATAACCCGCCTTCACGCCGCGACTCCTTTGATGCCTGTGCGTCATCGGGGGATTTCTCCGCTCCCCGTTGGCGTTCCATCGGCCTGTAGGAACAGGGGGGTGGTAGCCGTGCAGCTCGCTGTGGACACTGCCGTCATCAGCCAATCAGATAGCCAGACCGCATGACTTCCGCTGTTCATGGATCCAATCGGCCAATGAGACACTTGCTGCTGCCCCGCTGGTCCCACCTGTCCGCCCAGCATCAGATCAGTTATTTATAGTCTCTCTTAAAAATGAATGAGAAATGTGATGAAACTTGAGTTTTAATGTTGCAGCCTACAGTTGTTGCGGTGGGTTATTGAACCAATACGGTCAAATTACTTGCAATGTATTTTTAGTGTACAGGACAGTAGCATCATAAAGAAACTGAACAGTTTGGGCCTACTATGAGGAAAGTGAAGGGTTGATAACATTCAACCAACATTGTAACGACCGTTCATGTGAATTTTGAATTATGACAGTTGACGCTATAGAGATGCTCCCTTGCATGGCACCACACGACAGAGGTCCTAAAAGAACAATATTTAGAAGAATGTATATAAAAAAACGAAATGCAAAGCCAACGACATCAACAGTTCTCAGACACTCTGGTAGATTGTGACTTGGTTCTGCAGCTTGCCTTATTGAGAGCACTTGGAGGCCCGTTGGACAGATTGAGTAGACTGTAGTGCATTGCATGATTTAATGCAGACTGGAAGGCAGTGCTGGACTGATCACATTCGGAGCGTTGCCAGGATGGATGGCAACCTGCGCTATAAATACGGCACCAACACCTTGCAGCCTGTCGAGCACGTTTACTCTAAATGAATATTTCTCTCCAAAGCACAGTTCTCTTAACCCTTGTGTTCTCTTCGGGTCATTGTGACCCATCAGTCATTGGGACCCCCCCACGTGTTGTGACAACTTTACCTCATTCAAAAATAAAGTGAAGCATTTTCTTTTAACCGTCGGGCTGTCTCACACCCCCCACAGCGCAAATGTTAAAAGAAAATGCTTTTTATTTGTTTTTGTATTGGGTAAAATTGTCGCAGCAGAATGATGGGTCGTTGTGAACCTTCGGGTCATTGTGACCGAAGGCAGCACAAGGGTTAAAAAAAAAGAAGAATGAGGTGTTAGGTTGTGCACTGACAGGCCTCTGATCATAAGCCAAGTGCCCATGATCAGTCTCCATAAGTGTTCAGCAGTCTGTAAAGCTAGGTCAGGTGGTCTACACGGCTGAGCAGAATGTGCTTCCGTTCGATTGGTGGAGACTTGAGGTTCTGTTTAAGCGAGGCTGTCCCAGAGGAAGTTGTACAATAAAAGTGACTTGATTCTGATTGTTTGTTAGTGAAGTTAAGTCTTGCGTGTGTTTTCCCTGTACTTTTTATCTATCTATCTGTCTGTGTGTGAAACTGACAGTAAAACTACCTATGTCTGTCTGCCAAAGCAAAGTAATGCAAAGTGGACAGTGCCTTATTTTCGGAGTGCATTCGCAAATATGTACATTTGCAAATCGTATCTATCATCAAACCTGTATTTTAGTAATGCAGCATGGGATTCATGTAGGTAAAGTGACTCCACTGAAACAGAACACTGAGGAAACTGAGTCACTTACTTCTGCTTCATTTTCTAGAATCAGACTGTGTTCCCCCCTGATGTTTTTCTGCTCTGTTTGTCCCAACCCCCACGTGACTCTCAATCTCCCTGGTTTCTTCCATTCCGTCTTTGTAAAGTAAGGCATAAACTGTCTCGAGTGTGGTATGTTGTCGAACAACTGAAAACAAATTCATTTGGGAAGGACACATTGATAACTGTCTCCTCCACAGAACCTCCCTCTCACTGTAAACCAACATTGATAAAAACTGGATCGCTGATATATGTTCAGTTCATCGAGTTCACACACACAAACAAAAAACCCTGAATAGAAAAGATATCCCAAGTTATGAAAATATATGTTGGCTTAGACCCTAGATAAAGTATGGAAATAACAAAAAGCGCCCCAGCAATAAAGCAAATAAGCCATCTGAAATCTTTTGGCTGTGCGTTTTTGTCGGATGCCGTTCTGTCCGCAGAATAGTTGAGCGCATGCCAGAGGGGCCTGGAATCCAAACCAATCTATTACAGAATTGATTCGCGAAATAACATGATGAGCCTGATAAGAATAGTTGTCTACCTTCCTAAAGGAAGTTATGTCCGTCAACATCATTTCAAAAGCCAATATTTTATAGACTTGACGTTTTACATAAAGTAGCATCCTCGCCGCAGAGTTCACCAGCCAGCCAAGTCACTTCCACCACACAACCAACTAGACAAACAAACAGTATTAAGTTACAGTTATAGCTTGTGTAGATTCTCAACAACTCGACATTTACGAGGTGATAAGCCAGCGTAATTTGACTAAAGGTTGGGTTGTTCTTTAGGATCCCATCTGTGCCAGGACAGACAGACGCTCTTTTAAGTATTTACCATCAGGCACTTTCAGAGACACACCCATGGTTCATCACGTCTTGGGTCTGTCGGTTTAATGACTGTTAGCGTGTTACTGATAGTACTCAAACACTGTCAAAAAGAATACTTTTTTAAAACCTTGCCCTGTTGATTTACTCCACTGAGCCTGTGTACGTCCTTATCTTGGATTATAACTGAAGAGACGCGTTAAAGATGCCATTGAGAACCACACAGACCTGTGTGTGTGTGTGTGTGTGTGTGGTAGTGTGTGTGTGGTAGTGTGTGTGTCTGTGGTAGTGTGTGTGTGTGTGTGTGTGGTAGTGTGTGTGTGTGTGTGTGTGTGATACTGATAACAAAAACAGAGTTAATGCTCCGATAGGGTGACTCGTCGTTAACAACACAACAATCTATAGTCATTTAGTTGAAATACATCTATTGGATATCTATAGGATATCTATAGTTGGTGCTGTAAAACGAATCGTAAGGCTCATTTAAGGGCCCTGTGGGGCCCGATATCCTACGATGGAATACAACAGTGCTCTTAATGACTCAGTTGGTTAACTTTTCAAAACGATCGCTTCTGTTGAACATGGTTCAGGTGCACTGACCTGTGTCTTTCCCTCTACGACTCATGTCTCTGAAAAATGCTATCCCAGCATCAGGCGCGTTTCAACAACTAGCTTCCGTTTACATTTACATTTAGCAGACGCTCGTATCCAGAGCGACTTACAGTAGGTACAGGGACATTTGCCTTGCCCAAGGACACAACGTCATTTGGCACGGTCGGGGAATCGAACCAACAACCTTCTGATTTATAGCCCGACTCCCTCACCGCTCAGCCATCTGACCCCCCTGTTTGCTAGGGGTTCCCAGGAAAGGTACATTAAATCTGTCAGCCGTCCCCAAAGCTGCCAGCAGACCAACAACTAATAATATCTGCAGTCTAATCGGTGGGAGAAAGGATTGAGTGGCGTGTGCGTGGTAGCGCACTATCAATAATTCACCCCCACTTTTTCTGAGATTGCCTGCGAGACCTTGATGATGAGTGGATGAGCGATATCTCACACGAGACGGAAGCGAGAGGCTCCTGGCTCCTACCCTGGGATCTGTGTAATTCTTTGTGGTTTATTGGGGGCGACGTCTGATATTAGCCTCCCAGCTACTCTTGGGAGTGGCCTGTTTGAAGGGGGGGTCACGCTTCCCCCCCCTCGTACAAATGAACCTGCCTCAAGAACAGACCTAATAGAAATGTAACCGCTTATGCCCAGGATACGGATGGTGCCTTGTGGGTGTGGATGCTTCACAGGGCTTCTCATGGCTCCCCTGTGGTCACATGCATCATGTTCCGTAGGCCTACTGGTGTATTTCATGTGATGGTTATCCTCTACTTTGGTCTAGCTAGACTCTACTGAGGATTGATGATGCCTTCAAGGACAGCCTCACCCATGTTTATTGCTGAGCTTTTCGTCGCTAGACCCGAGGCACCACCCTGTACTACATCACTGCGAATGTGACCATTGTGCAATTCCTATAACTTTTTTATGCTTTTCGCAAGAAGTGTTTTCGTGATCCATGCTGATTAGTTGCATCATTATCTTAGCTAATGGCCTCTTTTTAAAGATGCTTGTCTCAAGTGTAAAACCACCAAACGCACAGTCTTCACAGCACATCAAGTATCAAAGTATTTAGGCTTCTGCTGTGGTAAGATGCAGAACTTTCCAGCCATGGGCAAACTGACCCAGCGTTGCAAGAAAATGCTGACTGAAACCTCTAGAACAGACGGTAAAAAAAATTGCTGTTTGATCACAAGTCCTTCTTTTCATTTAGACCATCTTCACGAGTGATCGGTTTGGCTTTTAATGGCTGGAGGACATGTTGTTTCTGACCGTCTGTGACCGTGAACGGCATGCTACCACAACACCTTTTACTGCAGTTTTATGTTCGTTTGAACTTTTTTCCTTTTCACTCGAGCTAGCACTAGTATGGCATAAACTCTCTCACCCTCTGTCCACTCTGAAGAGAACAGCCTTTGCGGCGGCCCTATCTCTGTAAATGTGGATGTTTGGCTGTGTTTACACTTTGCTTACCAGGGCCCCCTTTTTGTGTTCTTTAAGGCAACCTTGAAGCTGAGCGATTGCTGTATATGTTAGCAGAAAGCCCGACTCAGTGTCAAAGGTCACACATTTCTCAGACAGACTGTCCAAATCACCCCTTCATATCGTGCGTACGAGTGTGGGTGTGTGTTTGTCAGTGTGTGTGTGTTTGTCAGTGTGTGTGTGTGTGAGTGTTTGTCAATGTGTGGGTGTGTGTGTGTGTTTGTTGTGTGTGTGTGGTTTGTTGTGTGTGAGTTTGTGTGTGTGTGTGTGAGTTTGTCAGTGTGTGTGTGTGTGTGTGAGTTTGTCAGTGTGTGTGGCTGTGTGTGAGTTTGTCAGTGTGTGTGTGTGTGTGTGTGTGTGAGAGTTTGTCAGTGTGTGTGGCTGTGTGTGATTTTCTACTGTGTTAATCTCTGTAAAAGAGGGAGTACAGAGTTATATCATGACAGCTGAAGATGTGTTGCCCGGACAACAAATGATGTAACCTCCTTTAAGACTGCGATCACGACTTGATCTATTTTCTGGTGTACTCAACTCTACAGACTGTGTTTTGTTCAAGGCAACTCATCCAGTGTGAAGCTAGGGCACCAGGAAGCCAACTGACATTCTGCTGTTTCAAAATCAGCCTCCTTTATCTGATAGCTGTGACACAACACACACTTGTCAATCCTCATATGTTTGTGTACTACATTGACATGGAAGTTTAGGTTTATGATTAGGATTATGATAGGTATGATCCCATACCTATTTAGGGTTCAGGGTAAGGGTTAGGGCTAGTACTGACGCCACGACCTACCTTCTGGGTCGAACAGTGACACCAAGAGTTCTTCCCAAGCTGCAATACGTGACACTTTTAGACTGAGACCAGCCTTACAAGCACCCTGCTCTGGCACTGATTATCGGTGGGGACGTTTCGATGGCCTCTTGACATGGTGAGGGACACGTTTTGTTGACATTCTGGAAGGTTCCCTGTTTACTCCTGTCACAGCGCTGGCACCCTGTTCCCCTCACTCAGGGTTACCACGGCACCCAGTCACGACGGAGGTGTCACCGACTGAGTGAAACTGTTGGACGAAAGTCGACTTTTGACAAGAAAGGACTTTGCAAAGTGACCTTTTCCTGTTGCAGACAATGTGAGACATTTATAGATTGGTGAGATATTGCCAAGATTCGGTTATCGTTTTTTTTTGAAAAAGTGTCAAACATTAAATTGTAATGACGGTATAATCATTGTTATAGGAATTAGAGGTCGATACCAATATGGAAGTCCAAACTAGTTATTAGTTTGCACTGAAAGACAGGGAGAGATGTCCAATCTTATTGTTGACATTGCTAACCCTCTCACGGGACAACTATGATTCTATAGTGATCTTAGTGAAAGCTGTAGGGATATCACACACTGGGAAATTGTAATGAGAATATGGAGGGTTTTGATTTGCTGCCAATAAACAGTTGTTGGGTTGAGCTAATTCTTGGTGTGCTGCAACCCTCTTTATAACACACTCCATACACTGTCCATGTTCACATGTATATGCATGTAAAACCCAATGATTAGACATACTCACACACACATACCCAAGAGTATCAGTGCGCTCACTATGTAGTTGGTGTATTACACATGATTTATTAAATGTCATAATGATGACGATTAATGAAAGCTGATGACCGGGCATTTTCAAAGCATTTATTAATTCATGAAAGGCTACAGTATCAACATTAAACATCCATCATCTTCTATATTCTCATCAAGTTCAAAAGCAAGCTCCGTTGATGTGTTTGCGTAACAATAAAAAGAATCCATTTAATATTTGCCCAGTTAATCAGCTGCACAGCATCAATAAATCAATAGAAACCTGGCCTGAAATTTCAACTTTCAAACACTGCGCTTTGAAATGAGTTTCAGCACTTCACTGAATCAATACCATTCCTAGCTCCTATCCACTTAATTTATAATGTGTGCTTACACGCCCCGATCTCAAACCCTAACTTAACTCTTGACATACAGACGATGTTGACTCACATGGATGGAACTTCCGCTCCATAGTATTGTCATGTTATATATATTGGCCCCTTAAAGGCCCCTTTTTTTGTGTACACGCGTGATCTCCTGACAGTTGGTCAGTGCTGTTGCCATGGTGGTACCTCGCACACAATGCTGTTTGTCTGTAGATCTATTCGTTAACCAGTAGCCAGGTCTTTGTGAATGTCCGACATGTCCGACTGAACACACAGATAATCAACTGTTTAAAGTTCAAATACATGTCAATTTTATATTTTCCCCAAAGGTGAACTTGAGGTCCCATTGCTCAATGTGTGATCTGCGGGGAAGGAATTTGTAGATTGTATTGTGAAATACGGGGAAGTGAAATACCTTTTAGTTCCATCAGATTGTCAATCATTTACTCATCCATTGATACATTCAAGGACTACAATGACTGGCCTCTCTGGGCCTAGGTTCTCTCGCCCTGAAGGATTGGAGAGAGAGAGAGTGAGAGAGTAAAATAGAGCGGTGACACTTTCCCCTCCCCCGCACCGTCCCAGTTTGACTGTCCAATTCGAAAACAGACAAATCTATAAAACAAACATTCAGCCAAATCCATAAAACAGCCAATCAAACCAAACATTATGACCATTTTATTGACCAGATTGGTTTTAATCCACCGTGCTCTGGGGCTGTTTTCACACTTGACAAACACAACGATTCCCTCCGAGTGAGACATTCACGCGGAACAAAAGACCCGCCGCCTTGCAGTACGTGACATTTCCAAACGCGTCGATACAACGCGGTCTGCTCCCAGCATGAGGTACACGTCTGGAAGAGAAGCAAACATCGTCTGAACCGCAGAACCGGCAGGGGCTCAGACCACAGCGGTCCAGCCGCCCTTACACCCCCCCCAGCCGCCCTTACGGCCCCCCCAGCCGCCCTTACGGCCCCCCCAGCCGCCTTTACAGCCGCCCAGCCGCCCTTACAGCCCCCCAGCCGCCCTTACACCCCCCCAGCCGCCCTTACAGCCCCCCCAGCCGCCCTTACAGCCGCCCTTACAGCCCCCTCACGATGAAAGAGGCCTCATTGATCCATGCTGACGGCTTGGGATGGATCATTCAACCCACTTATGCTCAGTGCCAACTCAGCGAGATGGATCAGACGACCTATCAAGCTAACACGCACAGACGGCAAGCCAGAAGTCCAGGGCATCTTTTGGACGGACATCAGATCTATTTTTTTTAAATTAATTTATCGTTTTGTCACACTGAAAGTATCGTAATTCGTCAAACCGGTACTTTTTTACCCCCCGGTGTAAGAGTGCTTTAACGTTGAGTGAACTGATGTGTCGAATTTAAACAATTTAAACAGACCTTTCCATTTAACTGCACCAAAGGCCAAAGACACGTAGAGTCACGCAGTGTAGAGAATGACAAACATAAAAACAGAAAGGACGGCACAACATCGAGAACCAGGCTAACATTGACTTACAGCTAATTGACTCCACATAGACCCTGGGGAGCCAACAGGCAAGTCCGATCATGCCCCAGCACCGAGCCCTTATCGGGGACGCAGGCGAGCGATGCATGTTGATGTCTCGTGGAACTTGGAGGATTACCATGGCGTAGATGATGTGCCATCTAAAGGCCTCCATTTAAACAGGTGATGAGTCTCAGGAGGCGGACATTTTGTCTTGTTAGTGCGGCTACACTTGCTGCCGTTGTTACAAGGTGTTGGCAACAGACCCAAATGGCCCTGCAGCACTGAGCAATAACAAGTCCACCGCAGACAAAATTACTCTCTTGGCATTCGTATTTGGCATTTTATATTCAAGAGAGATTTTCGCTGAGAATCTGTTAAGGCTAACCAGTTCCCGAGCTGTGCTTTTTGTCAGTTAGTCAATGTAGCCATCCTGTGAATCATGAACTCAACGCTAGCAGTGTTGTTGAGTGCATGCTTTTTCCCATTAATTTAAAACCTAATTTACGCAAATGGTTTGTTTTACGCGTTTATCAGTATAGAGTCTATGTGCTCCTGTCTCTCAAACAAAACACTGCTACAAAACACTACTACAAAACACTGCTACAAAACACTGCTACAAAACACTTCTACAAAACACTGCTACAAAACACCTATATTGAGTTATCGGAGCTGGAGGCGGGGCACAGCAGCATCCCTTCTCTCCCAGCACAGTCTTATCGTCGAGGCAACAAACACAAGGTGAAAAAATACTGAAAGACTTATGAAAAACGAAAAGGCAAACGAGTGTAAATCGTCCCATAAGCTCAGAGCTCAGTCCAGATGCCAGATCCACGGTAGAGGTATAGAAGTGTGTCACGGGACATTGTTAACACCTATACTGGAGCTGTGGGAGGTCCCTGGCAGCCTGCCATCCCCTGTCCTCCTGATCTCCCTTCGCGGTCCCCTGTCTGTCACCGGACTGGGAGGGAACAGAACAGGTGCTGCTGAGAAATCAAGACATCTTGGGTGATGTCAGGAGTCGTGATACTGAACACAACAAGTTTATGACTTCTTTTAGAAGCCCTTGGAAGCTTCCTGTGTTTGGTTGTTGGTAGTGAATGGCTGATAACACATTTTTTGTCTGTGGTTAATCTCACGTACGGCCTAAATCCACTCGTATATCTCAAAATTATATCTACTGTAGTTTTCCTTTTCTTACTCGTTTGACTAATGGAAGACTGGAAAACGCACATTACCTACATTTTATGTAAGTACAAAGCTAACACATACACTAGTGAATTTAACTGAGGTTGACTGTTTTTGTATTGTAGACATTTTGCCACTGGGCTTTGATTACACCTGTTCATTAGTTAATGTGGCCTGAAAGCCCTGACCTGGTTGTGTCAGGAAGTGTTGCTCAGCACCCAAATCTTTTCCTCAACACAAAGGGGAAAACAAGGCCAAGTTTCCTCGCTCAGATTCACAATTACCCAAGACTGAACGTCAAAAGAAGTTTCTCCAAAGCAAAAAGTCTGTGTAAACCCATTTCTAAGTGATGTGAGTGAGGTTGAAATTATTTTGGTGTAGAGAACATAAGCAATGCTTTATTAGGAAACTCACTACTGCTAGATAGGATCTTGATAACAAAATGTCATTTTTCTTCATGAATGTGGCAGAATTACTGAAGTAAACTAGGAAACTGATTCACAATCATCAGACATTCAGAACTAGCCCACAGTAGATGACCTGTGACCGAATTCCTGTCTTGTTTGGGCATTGCTTCTTGAGGATAGTCTTGTCTGATTGAAGTGAATTATTTGTCCCCTTGTCCCTTCCCCTCGGTGTTAAAACTGCTTTCCCTTCATTTCCTTAAATCGACACAGGATTTTGTTTGATTTTGCATTCTACAAGCTCCTTGAGCTTTGAGGAAATATTCAAATTGTGCTTACTCACTACTGCCTTTGCTGAGTGCGTCCTTTGCCTCCTACACTCTGGCCAATTCTTTCTCAACTGCCATTTTGATCAATAGCCATTTCCAGCTAAGGAGTTTAACCCAGCTCTGTCAATTTGGCAATTGATCCACTAAACAGCAATGAAATGTGTGGTGGTGTGTGTGTGTTTTCTGCGCCCGTGTGTCTAAATCCAGCCTTTAGGCAAAACAAGTTCGCAATGGTCTAAAAGCACACAAGCTAATTACTCTGTTTTCTAAGGTTGCAGCAACAGAAGTAATGAGTTGAGTTCCAAGAACACTCGAATTCAAATGGCCCCATTTCATTGGACAAAAGCATTAGAGTGGAATCAGCATTTAAACAGCTGATATTTGCACATGCTTTTGCAATTGAAGCACTTCCCACTGACTACCAATGAGAAGCCGTTTTTGTACTGTGGAAGAGGCACATTCTGTGGGAGGAGGATGTTGCTTTCAGTCTGTGTGACTTCCCAACCCAACTGTACAGACAGTGAATCATTGCAAATTCCTCCAAAATGGAGGATACGTTTTCTAAAGCAAGTCCACATCCGCTGAACAGAACGACTACTGTACATCAACATGTAGAAAAAATACATCTAGTTTCTAATTATTACAAAAATATCTAACATACTGTATATTCTGCTATAGTCTTATTATATAAGGTATCACTACAATTATTCCTTAAACACCCCAAACACTATGTTGTATGAACTTTGTTGAAAATGACTGAATATTCAGATTCAGGGCAGTTTCTCTGCTTATAGTCAACCCCTTTAACTAGGGGTGTGACGATACACTCTGCTCACGATTCGATACATATCACGATACTGGGTCTACAATACGATACGTATCACGATATTTTGAACACATTTAAAATTAAACTGAAATTAGGCGATATATTGTTCCACGATATAATGTTATACCCGTACCTTTAAGCTATAACTTATGAGCTCACACAACACAGCCGAAATCCCCCTGAAACACCCAAAACCTAAAACACATAACCAGCATTTCAACCCAGTCATGCCCCTACGGTTTTGACTTCCCAGCATCATTTGGTCCCGTACCCCTCCATTGAGCGTGGAGAGCCAGTGTCAAGGTTTTTTGTGATTGGGCCAAATTTTCTGCTCCAGTTTTTTTAGCCTTCATTCGGTTCTGTGCACATCCCCTGATTTAGTGAGCGACACACAGGCTCTTAAAGCACCCAGCTGGAGGGATGGGGGCAGAGGGATGGCGCTTACGTAATCAAGTCGGTCGGTTACGTTTCGTGAAATGAAAACAGTGAGTTCACCTGAAAGTAGAACGTCTTTCTAAGTCGTTTTCTATTGTGGTGGTAGGGATGCTCAGATACAAATCCTAGAGTCAGTCTGTAGGAATAGTTTTTAATAGTACTAGTTAATAATAGTACTAGTTTATAATAGTGATAGTTCATAGTAGCCAGTGGGTGCTTTATATTTTGACAGATGGCCCTTTCATTTTCAACCATGGTCCAACCATCTTCCATGCGATCCACAGACCATAAGTTTGTGGTCACTAATGATCTATTTAATCGAGTTTGTGAATCATGTAAATGACATCATTTGATAGTTTGAAGATAATAGCTTTGATGGTGCTTGTCCATGTCAGGACTCGTTTCTATGGGAGCAGCTATTGTAGTCCTGGTTACGCTTACCCCAAAGCTGAAGGTTTACACTGGTTTACACTTCTATTATTATGTGTACTTTGTATTGTAAAACGATCTCAAGCTAATAAACATAAAGCAGGTTTGATAATATGATATTTCTCCCGAAGGTGGACAGACACACACAGGTTCACGCATGCACACACACACACACACACAAAGTCTCACACACAAACAAACTCACACACACACACACACACACACACAAAGTCTCACACACAAACAAACTCACACACGCACCCACACGGATAATAATCACCTGCTGTTCTTCTCTGGTTCTGTGCTCAGCAGTTACTGGGAGCCTTGACTCACCCCCACCCACCCCTCTCCAACTCTGGGCTAGTGCTGTATCACAGTGAGCTGAGTTTGCAACTGTACAATTGATTATCTAGCAGCGTCTGGCTACGAGAAGTCCTACGCATGTGAAAAGTTTTTGATCAAAATCAACTTAATCGCATGTCAAAAACAAACTCTAAGCTGAATTTCCTCTGGGACACTTCCTCTGGCCTTATGACTTCCTTCATACATTTCTCAGGAATCTGTCTCCCTCTTTCTCTCCCTCTATCTCTTTCTGTCTCTCTGTCTCCCTCTTTCTATATGTCTCCCTCCCCTCTCTCTCCCCCTCCCTCTTTTGTTCTCTCCTTTCTCTCTTCCTCTCTCTCTACCCACCCACCCCACTCTCGTTCTCTCTCTCTACATCTCTCACTCCCTCTTTCTCTCTTTTTCTCTCTCTCTTTCCTACCATCCATCAATCTCTCCGCCTTCAGTCTACTCCCCTTTCGTTCCCCTCCTCCTCCTCTTCCTCCTCCTCCTGTCCCAACTGTATCATTTGATCTTTCACTGTTTCTAGCCTACGTTCTTCCTTCCTTAGGAGTCTCTGAGGTATATACATCATCTTCCTTTCTGTCTCCCTCTCTCCTCATATTCTTGTTACACCAACGTTAGGATTCTAAATTATGGATGTGCTATAAAAGCAATGCTGTGTTATCAAAACGTGATCGGTATTAACACCCCAGTCCTCAATATACTGTAAGCTGAACATCCCTTTTCTCGTTTAATGTAATGTCATGGTTTGATGGCCGTTGGACTTACTCCTGATGTCCTCTCTCTGTGTCAACTCTTCCTCTCTGGTTCTGGACAGATGGACCTAACAGCAGGAGCCCCAGGGTCTCAGTAATCCTGGGCTGTTATTTTGGGCCTGGGGCCTTGGTCCAGTAGGGTGGGGCCTGGGGCAAGGGCTGGGGGCCAGGGGCCTGGGGCTAAAGGCTATGGGATGGACAATAGTGTATGGGTGCTTTTAACTGGTTCTGGGGCTAGAGCTGAGGACTTGGGGGGTCTGGGATGAGGGCTGGAGGCCAGGGGTTCTGGGGCTAGGGCTGAGGACTTGGGGGTCTGGGATGAGGTTCTGGAGGCCAGTAAATGACAGTCACACCCAGGTGACACCTCGACAGTGTGAAGATTGACCCTGTTTTTAAAGCACAGAGATAAACAGTTTAACGTCGATTTTGGACCAAACTCGCTGACACAGCACATATGGCAGTAATAAAGTTACGGAGTCATTCGATCCATCTCAGCTAATTTGTGCTGTCAGAACTATCAAAAGGTTGTGCTCTGCACTCTTCAAATCACCACACTTTCTCCGCCCGGGTCTTCCAGTTGAGTCAATTGAGGATGACATTAATTGGAATGTTTTAGTTAACCCCGTCACCTTGGCGACCGTTTTGAAGAGATATCCAGTCAGTGTGCTATGCACTCAAGCCCTTGTGAGCTGTGGGTGAATCACTCATAGGCCCCAACTGGAAAACTTTAGAACTTCGAAGCCTTTGGTTTCACCCTTGCTCCTTGTGTGTGTGTGTGTGTATAAATAGGAATAGTTAGTCTATCCTGAAAAGTATTCTGGATCATTCATTATTTGAGGGACAGTTGAACGGAGGCATACACAACCGAATGTCCAGCAGTCAATAAGTATGATGGACAGAAAAATAACAAATAATATATCATAATAACTTAATTTATCCGATTTTTATCCGAAGGGTTATACAATGGGAGATTTAAACCCGTGAACCTGCTGTCAAATGCTCTATCACAGAGCTGTAAGGTCCTCCCATGAAAGTGTGGGACACACTGCTGCTGCTGCTTTAGGCTGAAAATGACAGAAGTCCGCACTTCCGGGTGGAGATCATGTTACACGTCACAGCTTCCATGTAATAGCAGCCGACTAACAGCGCTAAACCATGCACAGCTATGCTTCACAGTTACCGCACACATCATTTCAATACCGTCGCAAATGTAGAGTGACGTGTTGTACCAGCGTGAGACCACCAGTCTCTGATCTCTCCACTGTTTTGCGTTTGTGGTAGCCTACACTGCCCGAAGGTTAACAGGAGTCTATTGTGTCTGCGCTGAAGCACTTCCTGTAGGTCCTGCTTGCTTCTGTTCCGGCCTTGCAAACACTAAACCACATGCCCTCAGCAGAGGGAGAGAGGCTGTGTTTGTGAACAGGTCTCATTGTGCTCTGGGATGATTGTGGGACATTGTGGTCATTCTGTCTACTGGTGAAAGGGCGCAGGGTAGAAAAGAGTCGCTATTGTCGCCCGTATTAAGCCGTGATAGGAACGGCGGTTGTGGCGAATCACTCAGGGTCGGACGCTGAGGGAAACTTGCGTGACGGAGGAATATTTTGGCAACCCAATAATGTCTTTGCAGTTAACACTGATGTATGTCCACTTTACAAACACATACGCGCATTTTTGTAGGCTACATAAAAAACAAATCTCAATCATAAAAAAACCTACCACACATTCGATTGTTTGAGCTCAAACATCGACTCTTGAAAAGCCGTATTCTAGTAGATAGCTACTGAAACACACACACCCCCGAACGAGGGGACAGATGGCCAGTCCCGTGTAATCAGGTTCAATCGAGTCACAACTGACGGTGTGTGCCAGGATTCCACAGGTGCGTTGTCCTCCAGGCCAGATCAGCCGCCATGACTCCCCATCGCTGAGTCTTAATCACAATGTGGTAGATCTCTCTGCCTGCACTGCTCTTTTCTAACGCCCTTCCAACAATGTCACGAGCATGACGCGTCGTTAGTTCTCATCGCCGTTGAACCAATAATACTAATTGCCTTGAAAAACACCGTGGCCTTAAAGTATTTTAGTTAGTGAGCTGAAATCCCATAGAACCCTGCCTTACCGCTTTGTAAAAGACGTAGGCTACAGTCTTAATTGTAAATCTTGGGCTAAATGGCAGCTTTTAACAAGAACCACTGGTAGGCCAGCCATCACAGTTGATCTCCCTGTTTGCATGCTAATGTATTTAAGAGACGTGAGTAGAGTGCGCAGCTGTCTGAAATCATTTCGCTCTCCGTAAAAAATCTCCTTACAGATGAGGTGCTGCGGGAACAGGCATTTTAATTTCCACTTGCTAACAGCACCTGAAAGCGCGTGAACAGAACTTTCAGCATACTTAACGAGGTGAGCGCAGACACAAGAGAGCGGAGATTCTGATAAGTTCGCAGCACGCGGTCTGAAAAAGTAAATAGAGCGTCCGTACGTGACGCTTCGCTTGAGACGTATTTGTCAAAATCGAAAAGCATCTCGTTGAATACTAAATCTTTGTCATCTGTTTTGTCTTTCAGAGGCCAAAGGCTAAAATGGGAGGCAAGCTCAGCAAAAAGAAGAAGGGATACAATGTAAACGACGAGAAGGCCAAAGACAAGGACGCCAACGCGGAGGGCGCCGCGGCCGAGGAGAGCGAAGCCCCCAAAGACGCCAAGGATGAAGCTCCTGACGCTACGGAGAACGCCGAGGTAGCAAACGACACCGCCGCCAAGGAGGCGCCCGCGGTGACGGACGCCACGGCGACCAAGGAGGAGGACAAGGCCGCCGCCAAGGAACCGGAGAAGCCCACGGCCAACGCCGAGGCCAAAGCGGAGGCGCCCAAGACCGCCGAGCCGAAGGCCGAGGAGAAACCAGCCGCCCCGGCCCCAGCTAAAGAGGCAGCCCCCGCCCCCGCTAAAGAGGCAGCCGCCGCCCCCGCTAAAGAGGCAGCTCCCGTGAAAGAGGCAGCTCCCGCGAAAGAGGCAGCCCCCGTCCCCGCTGCTAAAGAACCAGAGGTGAAGGCCCAGGCGCCCACTCCACCCGCGGCCCAGGCTGAGAGCAAAAGCGAGGCCGACGCCAAAAAGACTGAGGCCCCAGTGGCTCCAGCAGCCAAAACCGAGGCGGCACCAGCCGCCGCTGCCTCCCCCGAGCCCAAGCCAACAGAGGCAGCCCCAGCCCCGGCCAAGGAGGCCGCAGCCCCAGTGAAGGAGGCCCCAGCCCCAGCCCCTAGTTCAACACCAGCCGCAGAGCCAACCGCGCCTGTCAAGGAAGCAAACGCCACAGAGGCGCCAGTTCCAAGCAAGGATCAAACCGTAGCAGTTCAAGATTAATGGACAGCTTCTTTTATGATTCTAAAAAAAATAATTATGTACCTAACAACAACAACAATAAAGTAAAAAGAGATAACAAATTTGAAATGAAATAGCCCACCCATATTAAGATAATAATAATAATTGTAATGATGATGATCGTGGTGATATGTTTTAGAGGTGGATTGTGACCAACCGCATTGAGAAGGATTCCATTGCTGTTGAGAGATGATTATATTATTACTATTATTATTGTTACGTTATTCTATTTTTTTCTGCTGTAGTATTTAAACTTTGATACAAGTCTGTGTCAACCATACACACACTCCATCCCACATCCATCGTCCCTCACACATTTATAGGATTCAGCCTGACTCCATCTCCTCTACAGGCAGCCCTTTGTCTTCATGACTCTAGGGTCAAACACCGTTACATTTCCCTGGGTGATCTGTGCTACGGATGTCTGAAAAATGAAACTGGGGTAAAAAAAAATGAAAGGGGGGTAGAATCTCTTTACCAGCTGGACATACAAGGACGTACAAGTCTGTCTGTCCGATTTTCAACTTCTCCCTCCCCCTTCATTCCAACACCTGCTCTCCTGAGTGCTGTGTTCTTGATTTGGCCTGGCCCCATAGTTTTTTGTTTCCTCGGTGGAATTAGTTGTGTTTTACCCCTCCATAGTTTACTGCTTTTTTTGTATACTTGGGTTGTTCAAGGTGAAAGTGCTTGCTCTGTTACTCCCCCCCTCCTCCCCTCCTCCCCCCCCTCCTCCCCTCCCCCCTCCTGATTCATCCTCTTTTGTTCAGGCTGTCGGAATTTAGAGAAACTGCTGTTCTGAGATGTTTTTGGAATCTTCAGACATTCTGAGAGTTTCCTGTGGAAGGGCAGAGCTATCATAGTTCTTGATACATTCGTAGGCACATGAAAATCTCCCAAGGAGTGCTTTTGCATCATTGTAAGAACCTCCTAGATTTTCAACCTCAGATGGACGGGAGATGATCGTAACGGTGAAACTCCCTAGAAATCCGGAAAGTTCGGTAAAAGGTTCTCTGACATTCCGATTCCAGAACTTTGTCAGAAGATCTGACTTCATAAAACATTTGAGAATTCTTTAGTTTCTCTGTTCCGTTCTCACGGCAGAAGGGTCTGTCCATCTCCCTCACACATCTGACAGTATCTGATTTCAACTTAGCGAGACATATCTATTGTGTTTTTAATCAGTGTGGCTCAATGGCTCTCGGTCTATAGCACAAAGGGCACAGAGGTGCAATACTTTCCCACTAAACAAGGGATTTTGGACAGTTTGCAACAGTAATAGTGTTGTCTGGGGGGAGGGGAAGGGAGGGAAAGTGTGGGTTGCTAATTTAATGGTACTGCATGGGGGCATCAACAGTCTACTAAAGCTGCCATGGGTCCGCGTTACCATGGTGACCAGAGGGTTGTAGTCCTACTGAAACTTGCACATGGAAGGGAGCCTCATCTCACCATTTTTCATCCGCCACGCCTTCTCCTCGTCCTTTCCGCTCATATATATTACATATATGTAAAATATATGTAGGTATATACTGTATGTATATATTTATTCCACCCTTCGTTCATCGGGAACCTTTAAGTTAACCCCCAGTTGACATACAATGTTTTTTTCCCTCCCAACATTGTAGAAATGTGGATAAGGTGCCGACGGGATCGTGCGGGAAAGTGTTTGTCATCTGGGCTGGTTACTTGCTCTCTTGACAAAGTAATTGCATGTCTGTGATTGGGTGAACCTGTAGTACTTGTCCTTCGTCAGTGGAAAAGTATTTTTTTCATTAAGTCTGCATTCATATGCCAGTTACGGTTGATATGTATTCCTGGTCCGATTCCACCCACCCCGTCATTCACACGGAAAAAAACATAAAACAATATAAATAAAAACACACCACCAAACCAAACGATAAAACAAAAAACGGAAACAAAAACAAAACCCAAGAAATTGATGCATTCAATTATATGTACTTGTATAAATGGTTGTGCAACAGTCATAAAATGTCAAGAAATTGATTGAAACATCAGGCTCTGCAGTTCGTTTTATTTAACTCTTTTTCGCTTGAGGTCAAGTTGAGACAATGTACTATTTGGATCTGTGTTTTCATTAGTGTGCTTGCTATCAGCAAATAAAATTAAAAGTACTATGTCTTTCTCCAAATATTTGAACATTATGATATTTTTATATAAACTTAATATAAATAGTTCTGGAGGGCAATATAGTTCAGTGAACATCCTCAGCTGGGGTGAAGCCACACACTTCCACAAATGTCCCCAGAAACTGTGCCCTCACTAATGTATTAGAAGAATACATTTGAGAACTTTTCCTACGTCGATGCTGCAACCCTCTTAAACGGGTTCTGCATGCTCTTCTCTCTCTCACGTTTTCACAACTCTCGTGGGGCTGATAACCAAACTGAAACTTTATTCGCCGTTGCAGCAACTCAGATTTCGCACGATGCATCTTGAGTCTTCAGTGTCATATTTACAACGGGGACAAGGGCAGGGCCTGGGCTGGGGAAAATCTCTTTGGGGCGTTTTATTCAACTTACGTAAGAGCCTGCTCGTCTTCGATACTACTCACATCACTCCTCTACGATAGCGCTTTGTTCCCATCCAAACTCACACCAACTTACTCTGAAGCAAGCTAGTGTGAAGACTGGGGGTGAATGAATATGCAGTAGTGTTTTCACTACACACTCTTCAAAGATTTGTGGCGATGAGCGTATCGGCGCGTTAGCTACCTCTTTTGTTTGGTATCAGTTCACTCCGATCTGTCATGCCACCTCCACCAGAATTGAATCTACTTGCCTTATAAGTCAATGATAGCTAATAGCTTATATTTGGCCATCCTTACCCTTTACATTTATTTATTCATTTAGCAGGCGCTTTTATCCAAAGAGACTTCCAGAGAGAGAGCTTTACAAAAGTGCATAGGTCACTGATCATAACAATGAGATTCCCCAACATGCAGGTAGTCAAACATGAAGCATACATTGTGAAAAAACAAAAATAAGTGCCAAAGGGAAGAATCATAAGAGCATGTAGTTAAACAAGTTACAATTAAACAACATGACCTCAAAAAGGTCCTCACCTTTTGAACTGTGCTGTGCGCCAATTTAAATTAGACACTGACAGAGAGAGAGACATCTTGTCTTTCATCGAACAGCTCTATTTAAGGATTCAAGAAACTTACAGAACCATCAAGACCTGAGCAAGAAGGACACTCCTCTTTATTTAACAGTGTTCCGTGTCGCCCCTCTTAGAAACACTCCACAACAAACAATGTCAAAGCAAAGCAAAAAGCATCACTCGAATTCCAGCATCAGTTTAATGAACCCTTGTTATGAATTCAGTTGCTGTCTCGGCCGGGGAATTTGAGAGCTCGTAGATTATGAGTCAGGCTTCAGGGCACCCAGGGAACGCAGCCAATAATTAATTTTTAACTTCATAATAAAACAACGTGATTGGAAACACCAATGCAGACTGGGGCCTTGTCGGTGAGTCAGGTGGCTGAGCGGTTAGGGAATCAGAAGGTTGCTGGGTTGATTCCTGGCCGTGACAATTACGTTGTGTCCTCGGCAAGGCACCTCCCCTACTAAGAGCAGGTCTACGCTCTTATCCAGAGTGATTACAGTAAGTACAGGGACATTCTCCCCGACGCAAGTGCCTTGACCAAGGACACAATGTCATTTTTCACGACCGGGGAATCGAGCCGGCAACCTTCTGATTAATAGCCCAATTCCCTAACCGCTCAGTCATATGACCCCTTCCTATACAAGGCTTGAGAAGCCTGGGCCAGAAAGTAAAAGTAAATGCCAGTCCTGTAAGGGCTTCAGATGAGAATCGACTGTATTTACATTTGACCAGAGCGTGCTTACTCAGGTCTAGACTTAATCACGTCTTCTTACTACAGAGATGGATGCTCTGCAGAATCTGAACTCACAGTTGAATCAGATCGATCGTTCCCAACCACCGACTACATGGATGTACTGTAGGAGTTGACAGTATCACAGAGCATCGTAATCGACACCTAGACACATGAGGGTTAGAGTAGAGTAGGCTTTGTCCTTAGATAAAAGGTTCTGTCTCTTAAGACAAGTGACTACCACTATCTTCACCCTTGCCTGCAATTCTTCAGGAGAGATCTACACACTTGCTTCCATCCTTCAGGAGAGATATACACACCCATCTGATCAATGCCCAAATACCCCAAACCCTGGCTGGAGATATTCAAGTTGCAGTTCGCGCTTGCGTGGAAAAGAAATCAAGGAAGTCAAGGAACGTAGAAGCTAAACTGAGAAAAATAAGTGACAGTAAAAGGATTGAGCTGCGTCAGGAAGTACTGACCTATTTCGGTTGTCTGCCTCTTACGATATCTGAAGGTGGCTAGCATATCAAGGAGTTCATCGCGTGCCAGTGATTTACATTCTTTCAAACACAGTCTCTCAACTATATCTTGTTCATGCCTTTACACACCACCAAGTCCAGATTTTAAAAAGACAACTCATTAAGGTGATAAAAGAGGGGAGGAAAAACGGGTTGTATGTTGTATGTGTTTGGATGTGAGTTCGTTGATGGTTGTTGGTTGTCTAATGTAAGTTTGTTAAAGTTCTGGATCGGTTCGTTGACGTTTCTTTAAAATAAGCAGACTATATACGTGTATGCTTTTATGAGAATGGGGGTTTACATAAACATGTAAAACGGTGTTAGGGATAGTATGTCAACATGACGTCTTATGACCTTCTAAGAGGATTTGAACATCAAACATTTTTTTAAATAGTGTTGGTTGAGCTGTACAGTGAGTTTGACTGTGACAGAATGTACTGTAGGTCTCGTGCTAATCCTTATAACTGGTTGCACAAACACACACACACTCACACACACACCATTTTCCACCGTAAACTTCAGTGTGCGGTAAGTGACCACACCAGGCTCAGAAGGTAAGATGTCAACACGTCGGCTTAATTCTTTCTCCACTGGTAAATCACTGCTGTTTGGACTGGACGTTCTTAAGACACATTAACCATGATTTACATTGCCGCTCACTGTCTCGTGTACAAAAAGATGCGTTCCAGGATCAAATGACCAGGCTTATCGTCACCGCAAAAAACAACTCTGTCGACATCTGGCAGGCAGCAGGTTTGACCTTTGCCTTGCACGCAGACAAGCCTCACGGCAGTAGTAGTTATTCTAGCATGTGAATGCCATCAAAGAACTCGACGGACGTTCAAACACAGATCTTAAAAAACCAGGAGCTGGAGAAGAAACAGGCTATATGACTACATACGGGCCGGGCAAGGGATAGTGAGATAGGATAAGAAAAAGGGAAGAGAGAGAGAGAGAACAAAGCATAAAAAGCAGTAAGAGCGAAGAGCATAGAAGTACATGAGAGCAGAGAGAGAACAGATACTAGAGAGAGGAGAGAGAATAGAGCAGAGAGAGCGAGAGAGGCTAGAAGAGAGAGATGAGAGAGGAGTATGAGAGCAAGAGAGAGAGCAGGCTGATGATGAGAGGGAGAGAGCACAGAGAGAGAAAGCAGAGAGACATAGAGAAAAGAGAGAAGCAAAAACAAAAAGAGGACGAGATGTACAGAGCAGATATGAGATAGATAGAGCGTAGGAGATAGCAAGAGAGATAGACTCTGCTGAGAGCGCAGATATGATAGAGTAGATAGGCGACTATATACTATCATCTGATAGCGTCTCTCTATATCAGATACTGCTGTCTCTATCTCTCTCTCTCTCTGCTGCTATCTCTCTGTCTCTCATCTCTCTCTCTCTGTCTCTCCACATCTCTCTCTCTCTCTCTCTCTCTCGTTCTCAGTGAGTTTGTCCCTTTTCTCCCTGAGCTTTGAAGGCAGGGCTGTGAACGCAGTTTCAAAGCGGTCGTGTCATTTAGCTGCCTGACTGTGAGCGGGCCCTTTCTTACGCTCCTCTCTCTGGGCTTCAAAGCTCGGCGCAGGCGGAAGGATCAGAAGAGAGAGCCAGACAGAGGCGATGCTCTGTGAAAGATCTGTGAAGCATCCTGACGCATGGAGGACACTTGAGATTGGAGCCACAGGGGACTCTGATCTCTGCTTCGCGACATCAACGGCCCGTGTCCATTGGCTAGAACGGAGGAAATGGGAACCAGGCAGGGTCCCAGTGGCCAATGGGATGAAACGTAACACAGTGACTTGTTCAGTGGGAATGTTGACACCTTGTCTTCACGTTAAACCATGTGGCAAATTTGAACCCATTCAACCACGTATTAGAGTACGAAACAGCAGAGTATTAGGAGCAGCGGTTAGGGTTCTATTCTTACCGCGCTGACGCTGAGAACAGCTGGCGTTCTAGAACGTTCTACGATGCTGTTTGGCTTCCGTGAAACAACAACTGCAGGGAACTCGTCTGATCTCCGCTCAGAGCTCAGCCGTGGGTACCGACAGCTGGCTCCCAGGAACGTTCCCCTCAGCACTCTGAGTGTGTTCTCTGGAGAGAGACACCACAGTGGGAAAACCACACACACATGCAAAATCATACAAATAGGCCCTATATTATCTATATGGATGCACGCATGCAAACACAAACAAACAGGCCTGCCTCTGGAGCTGTACCCTTCCCCCCTCTGGAGTGGCACCCCCACCCCCCACCGGGGTGGTACCCATAACCCCTCTGCAGTGGTACACACACACACACTACCACCTTCAGGGGGGGTACCCCTAGCCTCTCTGGAGGCTGGCTGGAGCTGACCCGCCTGCACAGACCACACACCACTCTCACAGACCACACACCACTCTCAGACATCCACTCAACACTTCAATCGGGGTGAGCGAGTTCTCCGCCGCGTGACGTCGGATCCATCCGGAACACAAATCCTCACACATACTCCTCCGGGCCGGTTGTGAGAGGGTGTTGCTATAGCGATGGGGTGATGATGAGTCGTCGTGATAGGCTGTCACTGTGAGGCAGAGCTCCGAGGAGGAGAGATTCTCTCTAAACATCCACACTGGCATCGAGATTCCTGAAGGATCGGCGCGACTGGAGAGAGACTTTATATAAACACCAGGCCAGCACAGTGTTGATGGGTGTGTAGTGGGCATATAAATGTTTAAAAACTAAAATGTGAAATCTAATCTAAACTGGTGTTTTTTCCCCCCTATAGCCATCTTAGTGTAAGTAGGTTTGTTCAATAGTTGATAGCCATGTAAACATGTACAGAATATCTACATATATATATATATAATGAGACATTTTTTGCTCTGGGGGATTAAGACATTAAAGTGATATTAACAACATCTTTAGTATCAACCTGAGAAGCGTTGAGTGGTGCACTAGAGAGATGGGGTAAAGAAAAGGCAATAAAAAAGAAAACCATAGACGATGTGGCCCTGCAACACAAATACAAAAAATAAAAATGTGTTTTTGAAAAATCAATGCCAAACTATGGTTGGCATTACCGTTCTATTAATATGTGGTTCTTTCCTTGATACCCCTCGGTGGCATTCAGTTTCAATCCCAAATGCCAAGTCACTCCAGGAACAGTAGCAGTGACTGAAAATAACTGGGATACCTGCTTTGATGTCAAACACATAACAACCCCATTGAGAAATCAGATGAAATTACATGAAACCCTGAGCAACGGCCCACAGTCTCACATCCACGCCTCATTGGTCCGAGAGCTTCCTGGAACGCCGCGATTGGCTGTATAGGTGGCCACCGTGCAGATTCTCGCCTAGCAACAGGCACCAGTGCAGCCACTGCAAAGCTCCACCCACTGACTGGGGGTGCAGCTGATAGATCAGGCGGAAAGGGCGTGCAAGCATGTGGAGACAAGACGGAGAGAGAGAGAGAGGGGGGGGGCAGGGGTGTGGGGTGTGTGTGGAGGGTTAGGGAGTGGAGGGGTGTGTGTGTGGGAGGGGGGAGGGGGTTACATATATAGACACATCACACACACTCATACACACACACATACACCACATATGAAGAACATGCTCTTCCTGTCATAAACACATGGTACATGCCAGTTCTTTCCCCATGTTTCAGCACACGTTTATTACACGCTAGTCAACAGACAGACTGACGTGTAGACAAGCTTGTGCTTTAGACCACATCTAATGGCCCGGGGAATCAACACATAGACCATCGACTCAGATTCAGTCGATGTGTACACACCATTGATTTGTGGTCTGTCGCCACTATAAAGGGTGCAACATTGACGGGATTCAGAGATGCATTAGTGTTGTCCAGGGCCAGTGTAGACATTGTCCAGACACAAAGTGTGTCCAGAGAAACATATGTTGAAATGAAAATGTTGTGGTGGGCCTGAAACTAATTGTTACTGACATGACGTAAGGTTGACTGTTGTGACACTAAGGTGACAGGACGACAACTGCTCTGTGACACCCAGCGAGCCCGTTCACTCGAGCCTCCTCCAGTCCTCGAAGTCTGGCAGTGCTGCTGTTCAACTGCTTTGTCTCTACCTGGCGAACACTCTTCCCACTGACAGTCCAGAGGAGGAGTCACTGTGAATAAACGTCTTTACACGAACCTGTCTGGGGAAATGAGGTGATGGGAAACGAGGTGATGAGAAGAGAGGGGTCAAAACACTTGTGTTGCGTCAACATGCTTTTGACCCTACTTGGTCTGCCCACTTGGATCGCCTCTTCAGGTGAACGCTGAATGATTGAACACTGTTCTGAACAACTGTGTTGTTCTGTTAAGGTGTTGCAGTAAAGAAGAACACACAGAATATCCAGTGAGGTAGAGAGTCAAAACGAAACAGATTCTTAGAATATCCAGTGAGGTAGAATCGAAACGAAACAGATTCTTAGAATGCTGGAGAGCTCCAATAGAAAAGTGTTCGGAACACTTGCCGTTGTGACTGACAGTGTCGAGGGCCTAAAATGACAGGAGAAGAATTCTCAGGTGTTTTTCCACAGGGGACTCTAGTACCGTACCGCCACCAGAACCGAGAAGAACTCCGAAAATCAAGTACGGTTCTGGGGTTTTCATTGGCAGGTAGGACTTCTCAATAATTGTTCCAAACCGTCTTTGTGATCAACTGTTAGCTTCATCTACCTCTTCTGCTGGTGTGGGCGGCAGGATCCAGGGTGGAAAAGATCCAGTATCGATGGAGGAGGAACAGGGCTGGGAGAGGTCAGGAAGTGAAGTCAATGTAGCGCTATTAGAAGAAGAAGAAGAAGAAATCAATTGTCTCCTGTGGTTTTCTTCTAATTATCAATGAGTTTCAACATGAGAGGAAGAAAATGCTAATCATCCCATCAGCACATGAGACAACACACTGTGAAGATAAAACATATTCGTTGTAATTATTCCTGCTGTGTTGTTCTGGATATCTGACAAACCTAAAGTCCTTTCGCTTAAAAATAGGTATATTTCGAAACAACCAATTAAAGTTACAGAGATTTTGACAGAGATGCTAAATACAATATTAGCTGTCTTGTTTGTGCAGACAGGGTACAAGTTTGCCAAACTTATCGCATTCCACCTGTAAATAAATACTCTAAGCATTTAACATATTTATGAGTTTCATAACAGTTTGGCCCTGCAGGCATCTTACCAGCTGATTCTCTTAATATTCAGTGTTTACTGTTTGTGGAGTGAAAGGTTGTTGACTGAAAGGTTGCCTAGACTACATTTAGACCAGTACAATGCAACGAAAATGCAAATGAGGGCAACAGAATAAATCACCAGCGTGATAACGAGTCATTGGTTTATTAAGCCCTTCCCTCTCCGATAACTATGTTTACTCACTGGGTTTTGATTGACACACAGCATTGTTCCTTTATGACACTTTATGACACATTTAGGAAACACTTTTATCTTTTTATAAGTGACTAACGGTACACAGAGGAAGTTGAACCTGCGATCTCTGAGCGTCTGCTAAATGACTAAACGTAAATGTATAACAGCAGTGCGTCGCAGTTCATTGTAATCAAGATGGCAGATAGCAGGAGGAGGCCTGACATCAGTTATTCAGCATGTGGTACTCACTCCTCCACTAAGTGGCATGTATGGGTTTTTTGTGTGTTTTTCCTGTTCTTTTTTTGTGACCGATTGTTACTTCCTCTATATCAGTGGGGGGGCCAGTGTTCAAGTAGTAGGATTAACCTAGAGAAATTGTGGGGAGAGAAAGAGAGGGCGAGAGAGAGACAGAGAGATAGCAAGAGAGAGAGCGAGTGAGAGAGAGAGCGAGAGAGCGAGAGAGAGAGAGCGAGAGAGAGAGAGAGAGCGAGAGAGAGAGAGAGAGAGAGAGAGAGAGCGAGAGAGAGAGAGAGAGAGAGAGAGAGAGAGAGAGAGAGAGAGAGAGAGAGAGAGAGAGAGAGAGAGGAGGGGTGGGTGCGGGGGGGGGGATAGCAGGATTGTAGCCTGGATTGTTATAATTTACATTTCAGAGCTGTCTCTTCCCAAAAGTAGCGCAACCACCTGCTTCGGCCGGCACAGAACCTCTTTAGCTCGTCTCTTGGGGGAGCTGCCGCGTTTCATTGGCTCGCGGGATCGCCATGGCAACCACATTCCTGCTAACTGCCATTGTGCTCCACCTTCGACGCTCCGTGGAGATGCTGCTGATCCATCTACGCGCAGAGACACCGAGATTAAGGGGGGAGAATCGGACATATTTCCGATATATGCTCTGCACGTATATCTATACCGCGGGAAAAGAGACAAATGTGTCTTTTTGACAGCTTTATGGAATCTGCGTGTCAAATGGTGGGAAGTGAATAGCTGCCGGCCTCCTGGTGTGTGACAGACACAGAGTGAAGGTCTGACGGAGCTCGGGGGGGTCTGTGAGTTTCATTGATCACATCTCCATCTCCCACGTGTGAGGCAAACACTTCAAAGCAGCAACACTGTCTTTATTTAGACCGACGAGGACGCTTGCTCTTTCTAACCCTCTCAGACGCTCTCTAACTCTCTCTCTCTGTCTCAATCTCTCTTTCTGTCTCATGTTTCTCTCCATCTCTTTCTCTCCATGTTTATCTTGCTCTCTAGAGATCTATCCTCCACACATCTTAACCTCCCATCACTCTTCAGACACGGACAAAATATATCATTTTGTGAGACTGGGGTTTAGTCCACAATATAAGCTTCCAAATGCTCTTGATTTTCAAACAGCACCCAGACCGCCATTTACTAGAAGTTTCTGTCTCGTTCCTGTCTCATTCTGTCAGTGTGTTTTCGTTCTACCCAGGCTGGGCAGGTCTGAGAAACCTGAGCTCTGATTGCTTTGAATACTCTCAATTTGTCTGAGTTTGCAAATCTTCTTATTTAAATAAGGTAGGGACACATTTCTTCACTTCTCCTTCTTCCACCTCTCTCTCTCTCTCTCTCTCGCTCTCTCTCTATCTCCTCGCTCTCTCTCTATCTCTCTCTCTTCTCTCCCTCTCTCTCTCTCCACAATCATTCTACCCTTCTACACATCTACTCTTCCTTTTGTAATCTCCACAGACTCGCTGGAAAGCACAACCATCAAAACCTCATTTTAAAGAGAGAGCCTACGTTTGGGATAGTTTGTTCGGCTCAACAAGCTGCAGTTTGTCTCCCACTAAGAGCCAATCGGTGGGCTCTGTCATAGCTGGGCACAAATGACCCAGAGGAGAGAGTCTAGGAAAATGGAGTTGTGCTAAAACGTGTTCTTCAGCTCATGAAGCCAATCTGCAGCCCAGACCTTTCCCATCCATTAGAACAGGATAATAGACATGACTCGGGCCGACATTGGACAAGAGGAGCGATAAAAGAGAATGGACGTGTGGAGTGTTCAGCTCCAGAAAAAGCGGTTGAGAAATAATCGGTTGGTCCGTGTGTGTTTCTACCTCCACAAGCTTTGCTCACCGTGATTTAGGTTAGGATTACTATCGATTTTCCATTCTTTTTTTCTTTCATGCAACTATTGACGTATCTATTAAATAGAGAGATCATGATTGTAAGTATTCACACACAGAGCTACAAATCAGTCCTTGCCAATGGATGCTCTGTTGAAGGCGGGCTTTCAGGCTTTTCAAAGGAGGCTACTGCTTTCACAAACCCAGAAGGGAGCTCTTTGATCAGGTTTCCAACGTTTTTTCAATAAAAAAACTGTCAGTAAACCTGGCCGGGGAGATGTCAAACCAGCTGTAGCGAACCCAGTAGCCCTCACCCACTTAGCCTCTCTCTCTCTCTCTCTCTCTCTCTCTCTCTCTCTGTCTCTGTCTCTCTCTCTCTATATCTCTCTTAGCCGAGGGATGTCAGACTAAAAGCCACAGCATGTTACAGTCCATCTATATCCACTCAATTAATTAAAATAGATCTCGTCATAGTGCTTTCCCTTGAAGCTGTTGTGGTGTGATGAAGCTAAGCTGAACGAGGGGCGTGCGAGGCTAAGGCAACACGCGTGTCACTTCCTGTCAGTGGTGAGTGAGAAGGGGGGCTGACGGTTGAGACTGATCTGGGATCAGGTCTCCTGCTGGGCCTGTGCTCCCCTCTCTGCGCTGACGGTTGAGACTGATCTGGGATCAGGTCTCCTGCTAGGCCTGTGCTCCCCTCTCTGGGCGACTGACGGTTGAGACTGATCTGGGATCAGTTCCCTGCTGGGCTGGTGCTCCCCTCTCTGCCGACAGACGCCCAGTGCTGTGCCCTTCCCCTGTGGTGTTGTGAGTGTTGTGTGCGTGTTGTGTGTGTGTGTGTGTGTGTGTGTTTGTGAGTGTTTGTGGTGTGGTGTTTGTGTGTGTGTGCGTGTTTGTGTGTGTGTTTGTGTGTTGTTGTGTGCGTGTTTGTGTGTGTGCGTGTGTGTTTGTGTGTGTGCTGTTTGTGTTGTGTGTGTTTGTGTGTGTGGTGTTTGTGTGTGTGTTTGTGTGTTTGTGCGTGTGGTGTTTGTATGTGTGCGTGTTTGTGTGCGTCTGGGATGTTTGTGTGTGCGTCTGGGGTGTTTGTGTTTTATGTCTGGCTCTCCATCAGAGGTGAGCCAGACAGACAGCAAATCTGTCAGACAGACAGACAGACAGCCTGTCAGACAGACAGACAGACAGACAGCCTGTCAGACAGACAGACAGACAGCCTGTCAGACAGACAGACAGACAGCCTGTCAGACAGACAGACAGACAGCCTGTCAGACAGACAGACAGACAGCCTGTCAGACAGCGAGCGAGTCAGGCAGTCAGACAGACACACAAATAGCCACACAGACAGAGGGCCGGACAGAAAGCAAAAAAAAACAACAGCATCATTTAAACAATTTTATAGACTAATTGGACTGCCAGAATAGTGTGGTTTGCACCACGCCATTGCTGACTCATTAACTACATCCAAATGACATTAAGGACATCAATGTGACATCTGATGGTTGAGTAATGTGTCAGAAAAACACCAACCGGCCTGTACTTGCTTGGGAGGAGCCCACTGCTGATGTAGCATGACTGAGAAACTGGCAGTGACGGTCCAATCAGTAATTACTGCTGTATATTTTTAACGGGGAAAATCAATACCTGCTTAAATAGCGTCTGACCTATAAGGGTGTGCCTGAGAGAGAACACGATGTCTGGGAAGATCTGAGATAAGCTGATGCTCAACTTACGGCGCTGGCCAGTAGCCAGCGGCCTCTGATCGTTGCCAATTTGATCGTGACCATAGGGAGCTCCATCGATGCACCATAAGCATCTTTCTTTCAGTTGCACTGGGGAGAACAGCTTGAAGGAAAAAATTCCAGATTTATTGCCTGCCGCAACACAGAGACTATAAAAAAGTGCATCCTTAGAAAGCCTCCTGGCTCGTTTCTTGCTTCCACGGAATCGAAATGTGTTTTTACTGAGATGCACTTAATTGTTCCACGTTTGCCTTTGCAAGCCTTATAACTTCATGTACCTTTTGTGTGTGTCATATTGACAGACGTTGACCCTTTTTCTGTAATATCACATCCCTTCCTCTGAAGATATCCTGTGATGCCCACCTCCTTTTAAAATGAATGACATTTGATGTGAAAACTAAATAAAATGATGTGATGAAAACCTCAGATGACCCTCACATGTAATTTGTTCGGTATCCAGCTGATTGTTTCCATTTTGGGGAAAATATTTAGTTAGGACTAAAACAAAAACACAGTTTTAGAATTCATGCATTCCCCAGCATTATTTCTATGTCTATGGAATTAACATTCAGTTGGAGACAATAAAAGGATCTTGTTTGTGAAAGTAACAAACAACGACTGTGGTATTTAGTCTCATAGATAAAAGATGATTAAAATCCTATTGATTGCAATCAGTGGCTTTCCAATTGTCTTCTTGAGTCAACTGGACTGGAACATCCATACCACCCCAAGTCTTCTGCAAGCACGGTGTTACTCCACTAAACTGTGAGACATCTAATTGGCACAGTTCAGGGTATTTAGAGCTTGTAAGAAATGACACATCTGTGGAACAAAGCGAGCAATAGAGGCGCAGAGAGTAAATCTATTTGAGGCTCTCCTCTGGTGAGAAGCTATAGGGTGTGGCTCGGGCTCTGGGGCTATTTTAATAACATCTAAAACCAAAAGCTTGAACTGCAGCCTGAAATCAGGAGCATTGTTCCTTATTTGAAGTGTTTGTGTGGAGAGAAAAGAGAGAGAGAGATAGAGAGAGCAAGAGAAAGAGAGTCACTGTAACACACCATTAGTTTCTGACCTTTCGAGAGCCTTCTTCAGGTTCGAACTCAACGTTAGTGTGACTAGACAGTCTGAAAACCTGGATACACTCAAAAAGGAATGGCCAACAGCATCTTTTAGTGCTGTCAGTATACGAATGAGAGACAGAGGGCAGAGAGAAAGAGATGGAGGAAAGAGAGAGACAGACAGACAGAAAGATAGGGAGTGAGAGAATGTTGAGTGATAGACAGGAGAGGTAAAGGTATTTGACCCTATTGTATGGGTGGATCAGTGTGTGGGGCTAGTATGAATTCTTCGTCTTGCTACCTCTCCTCTCTCACACACACACACATACAAAATCAGTCTCAGATTCAACCATCCATTGCCACCCCAGTTAAATGGCTCAATTGCACAGCCATCTAGTGGTTGCCAATGGAGACGTCTATGATTTAAACATTACTTACACAATGTTTTTGGAACAACTTATGATAACAAATAATGTATGAATTATTTGATCTACTGAGCATCTGATATTAAACAGAAGTCCACTTTTACAGTTTGAATCCTTCTAGTTGCAATACTGTAGCACGGGAACTCTAACTAGGAGTTAGGAGGAGCATTCTCACATTATACACACACATTATAATTATTAATAATAACATTATGTGTAAACTGAATGATCTTGCCTGCAGACTTAGTTTTTCTTCTTGAGGAAGTGCTTGTGAGTGCTTTGGTTTTCTGTTAAAAACATAAACCCTGATTAGGCAGATTTGGGAGCTCACATTGTGTACATTTCAAGGAAAAAGTGTATCATGTGCAAGTACAGAGCATGGATAGTGAATCGTAAAATGCCAATCAAACATTGATGAGAAGCCTCATTAATAATTCAGGGCCGGAGCCGGGACTTGGTGGTGAGCTGGAGTTAGCAGCCAGACTGGAGCTGGAGACCCTTCCTGTTTCCCCGGCTTTATTACAGCGGGAAGAGGGGCTCATGCGAAACTGATCCAGTCTCGCTGCTGTGTGTGTGAAGGAGAGAACGTGAGGGAGAGAGAGAGTAGGCCTACGTGTGTGTCTGTGTGAGACAGAGAGAGAGAACATGAGAATGAAAACGAAAGATGGGGCCTGCATGTAGTCTGTGAGGGTATGTGTGTGTGTGTGATGGTGGTGGGGGGTGACTGTGTAGCTATGTAAGTGACTTGAATACTAACATTAAATAGTAAAGAATTATGCAAAGATGTTGCTGCAGCAGACACACTTCCTGAGTTGCATCAGTAGGCTTCATCAATGGCATGCATGTAGCCTACATACGGTGCATGTAAGCCTATCATTTAACTATATACTTTATTCTGATGAATGAATGAAGGAGTGATAGTCTACAGTACAGAACTCCAGTTAGACAACCGGTTGGTTATCTCACGATGCTAAATCTGTCATAACCTCCACGTCCTCCCGACAGTTGTCACCGAAGCACCTAAAAACACATTCGCGACGGAACACATCCTCATTCGCGAGCGACACAGCCAAACTCTCTGTGATGTTCGTGTAGCGTCTCTTACTGACAACGTCAATCTCTTTCGTGCGTCTTCAGGTACAACCGTTGTCCAATGGGACTTGCCGATGCTCCGGGGCTTGTTTCCTAGCAACAGGCCGACAAGCCGGCGTGCGTGGTTGGTTTATGTAACGACGGCTCGTAGCGGTAGAATGTAGGACGCCGGTCTCGTGGGGAGGAGGTACGGATGTTAGAGGACGTGCTGCTGTGCGAGAAGCCACGATGACTCCACGTAATGGGTTGTCGGTAAATGTGGAGGTTACAGGGCAGAAACGAACGGACTCCGGTGATGTCTCGTCGTCATCGTCTGAGAGAGTTGAGGTGGCGGAATTGAAGCATCAGTGTCGTTCTTGTAGATTGTGTTGCTAGTGTGGCTGTGAGCAGCAGGTTGTTGCAACTGTAATTCATGGAATGTCAGGAATAACATAGAATGATATGGTCACCATATTGTACCATACAATAGGCCCACAATACTGAAGCCCTAGGTTAAACTTGACACTTTGTTAGGTTTGTTACAGTAGCCTGTGTTCCATGCAACACAGACAGGCAACTAAGAAAACGTCAAAAACACCTTCGCAGCCTTTGTGTCTGATTCTGGGGTTGAATTACATCAACCCAGATATACTTCTTGTGACACATCCGATTGGGAGGTCAGTAGGTCTTCTTCACTTGTTAGCTGGTTAAAGGAACATGCAAACACACACGCACACATTCAAACATATTGTGAGCACGTGGGTGTTCGGGTGTGTGTGGGCGCGTGTTTGTGAGCGTGTCATCGGTGTCATCATGTTGCACGTCAGTATATGTTGGATGGGCGGTATATATTCAGAGGTGTGAGTGTATGTGTGCGTGTGTGTGTTTGTATACTGTACATGGTTGTTTGTGTATACATTTGTGTGTCTGCCATGCATGTTTGTGTTAGCATCCATGTATGTGTGTGTGTAACTGCGTGTGTGTGTACGTAAGAGAGTGTATGTATGTGTGTACTATACGTACATGTGAGTGTGTGTGTGTGTGTAGCTACGTAAGAGGTGTTGTATGTGTTACTATACGACATGTGAGTGTGTGTGTGCGCTCCACGCCCCCCCCCCTCTCTGATCCCTCGGACCACTGTCATGGACAACAGATGGCAGACACTTCTTTGTGGTCAGATGAAACCAGTCTTGGAGAAGGAGGCTGTTGCCATGGAGACGTGACCAATGCTTCCAAGAGGAATTGTTGCAAGAGAAGGCTAGTGGTGCAGAAATAGCATAATAGGAGGCTGGCAGGGGGATGGGAGGGAGGGGTGTGTGTGGGAGGTGTGGGGGTGGAAGGAGATCCATAATGAAGGGAATCGAAGTGTAGCTGGTGAATTAAGGTTTTTACGACCTGTGTATGATTGCCGTCATGTAGCCATGCCGGTAGTACACACACGGTGATTTAACTAGAGCACACTGCTCTCACAGTCAAGGCAGGAGAGCCTCGACAACACTCTGGCAGTAATATGTGCTCAGCTGCGACGCTCCAGGCACTGTCCGTGTGTGTGTGTGTGTGTGTGTGTAAGATGGAGAGAGAGAGAGAGAGAGAAAGAGAGAGAAGGATGGAAAGAAAGACAAGGATGGAAAAAGAAAAAAGCTGAGAGAGAAAAAAAGGGAAGTATTCTGTAGACAAATGAGAAGGAAGGAGTTCAAGAGAATATCGGAAAAAAATCGGACCCATGTCGGGTTCCATGGGTCACCATCTGTGTGTGTGTGTGAGTGTGTAGTGTGTGTCTTTTCTTCCGGTTTTGAGCCAAGGTTTTAAGACGTTACCATGTGACATGATAAAAAAAAACACAGAATTGTATATAGCAACGCTTCGGATAAACAATTATAAATATAGATAAAGTGAACTGAGCCTCGTTCAGCGTCACTGAAAGGGGACAACGTCCTGTAGTGTCATGTAAGAACGGCGTTCATGACTGATGATCTGGACATGCTGGCTTTGGATGATCAGTACCTGACGTATCCAGCATGGTATGATTGTCGCTTAGGGTCGCTTGTGGACGGGAGATTCGTGTCACTTTTAGGGGAGATTAGGAAGGTTAGGAAAGTCACTGTAGCACTTGAACCCCAAACGACTGTTGTTGGAATCGGAGGCTTCTTCAAAGTGAAGCTGCGACGCGTTTTTTCCAAACCACAAAATTTTTACAAAATGAAAAAGACTGTTCCCTTCGAGGGCACTAACAGACTGTAAATTTAGACTAAGTACAAACAACCATCCATCATTCAAGGAGGCCACACCTAGAAACCCTGGTCGACTCCCTGGCTTTTTGTGTGCTTCTTTCTGAGGTGCGGGAACATTTACGTTGAATCATTGCAAGTCTGACCAGCCAGCAGTGACACACACAAACGTTACGTTTCCCAAATATTGATCGTGTTTTGTTTCCCTCGCTTGTATGGATTTTCTGTTAAATATGAAAGGGTCTGCTGCTGCTAGGTTTCTGCAGGGGGTAAGGAGGATGGGGGGGGGAGAGGGATAGAGGGAGGGAGGGAGACAGAGAGAGAAAGAAGAAAGAAAATAGATAGTGATGGAGAGCGAAAAGAGAGAGGGGCGAGAGAGATGGAGGAGGAGAGAGCGATGGGGAGACAGAACGCGGTGAACGGAGTTGCCTTGGAAACCACTCGCATGCTCATGAAAAAAAGGAAAGGGGGAAATGGGCCGAGGGAGGAATGAAGGGAGAGCTTTTTCTGTGAGAGAGGGAACGAGGAATAAAGAGAGAGAGAGAGAGAGAGAGAGAGAGAGCGAGAGAGTGAGAGAGAAAGAGCAAAAGAGCAAGAGAGTCAGAGAGAGAGAGAGAGAGAGAGAGAGAGAGAGCGAGAGAGTGAGAGAGAGAGAGAGAGAGAGAAGAGCAAGAGAGAGAGAGAGAGAAAGAGCAAGAGAGAGAGTCAGAGAGTAAGAGAGAGAGAGAGAGAGAGAGAGAGAGTCACTCTGTAACACACCATTAGTTTCTGACCTTTCGAGAGCCTTCTTCAGGTTCGAACTCAGCGTTAGTGTGACTAGACAGTCTGAAAACCTAGATACACTCAAAAAGGAATGGCCAACAGCATCTTTTAGTGCTGTCAGTATGACTGTCCCATCATAACAGCTTTCATGTCGCTGATGTTTATTCAGTAGGCCCTATTGCACATCTTTCATTCAACATTCCACACTGATTAAAGCCACAAAACAACAGCCACTGTGTTGACAATTCCAACACCTGTCAGTTTGTCTTTGTCACAC
Source organism: Mallotus villosus (assembly GCA_903064625.1). Taxonomy (NCBI): domain Eukaryota; kingdom Metazoa; phylum Chordata; class Actinopteri; order Osmeriformes; family Salangidae; genus Mallotus; species Mallotus villosus. Next base: position 80,070 of record CAEFZP010000333.1, read on the forward strand.
GACATGAATAGGAATCTGACAAACGCATCAGCATTTAAGGGGTTTGTGTTTTACGGCTTCCTTGAGATCTTGTAGTGTTTGTCGAGACGTAGGGGTCAAAGGGCATGGGGGTCAAGGGCGTGGGGGTCGAAGGGCGTGGGGGTCAGAGGGCGTGGATGAAGCCAGCTCCCTCTCCTGCCTCCACCTCACTCCCTGTTTGCTCTCTGACCCCCAGCAATCACCAAGCCAACACTTCCAACAACGCCGCTTTACGACTTGGGTTTTTAACGACATCCACGCCTAGCCACGCTCGGTGCGGAACGGTCAGGATACGGACCGTATTTTTTTAATTCCAACCAGGATGTCTAGACGACGTAAAGTATATCGTTTGTTTGCTGGGGTGTAGCGAGCAAATGACAATTTCAGGTTCAAAATAAGAGTCTTTCATGGTTTGAAGAACACACTAAGGTTCTCCTCAGCAGATGGTGATTCACTAAACTGTTATGACTCAAGAGACTGGAGTTTCCAAGTGGTGTTTTTGTAGTGTGGGTCATTGTAATCTTTTAAATTGTGATTTGAAAGTAACCCAATCTGTTTGTTACAGATGTTTCATTGTGATTCACTTCATTGTAAACGATGGAAGACAAATCACTCCTTGATACCTGGGTACTGATGACTGGGCATTTCCAGTGCTTATCTGATAGACTACATAGCCTACAGTGCACTTTCTTTAAGTCACTCTAGATAAAAGTATCTGCTAAAAGACTAAACGTAACGTAGCAGTTTAAGCCAACAGCATTAAAGAATAGTCTGTAGAAGCAATACTCTCGTTGAACCCAAACATAATCCCCTTGTTTGTGTTTACATGAACAGAATAAGCAACAGGATTATTTCAAATTGACAGCTCTGTGGTCCAATAGGATTATAATTCGTACATCCAGAGGCTGAGTGTCATTCACTCATTGTCTTAAACAACAACATCCAACCATTAGAAGACTATGTACGTCATAATCATCATATCTGGGGCTTATTGTTTCTGTTGATATAGCATGTGTGCATACCTCCGTGTTTGAATGTATGAATGACTAAATACTGCACCAAATAGAACAAGTGGGGAGTCACTGTCATATGTTTAACGTTATTTTTAGGTTCCATATATCAGTTTGGCTGCCAGTTTGGCTGCCAGTTTGGCCGCCAGTTATGTAGTAAACTGTCAAAAGTTTGTACTCTAGGAATGGAGTGTTTAATGGTCATGAATGGGTTTGAGTTCAAAATGGTGGTCTCTCTGAGAAGTAAACTGCCACTTTCGACAGCTCATTACAGACCGCCCAGCAGAGCTGGAACCCAGACACTCAAACAGGAGTTTGTGGCGGGTTTATTGTTCCTGTCCAATTTGTGATGAGAAGCACTTCCATTTTTTATAAGCCAAAAGAACCTTCTTCTCTTACCTTGAGGAACGTTCCTGTATCCGAGCCTTGGGATTGGTGTGTGGGCTTGAGTCAAATGTGTTCTGGACTCATGGAGAATACCACACAACCTTCATCTGACATGCCATGACCACACCTGAGGCCCCTTACCAATCACAGCCACACACCTGATTCAGCCTAGTTCCCCTCTCAGTGCTGCTGGACTGGCTGTGGAACTGAAGAGCTAATTTGGTTTGAGGTTTGTTCGTGAATCTGACGATACTTTACTGCCATCTGGTGGACGGTAACAGGCCAGGCTTCTGAAGGAAACAAATGCTCATCCACACAAGATTTTTTAAACGTATTAGTCATTAGGTTAGGCAGCCAAATATTCTTGTTTCTTCTGACTTTCATATAATCCTGCCATTTCATCCTTTTTCACAAGTTATTTGGACATTGAACAGTCTTTTTTGGACATTGAATGTCTTCTTCTAATCTGAATTATGGCAGATTGATCTGGCAAAATAGTCAAAGGAATTAAGATAGTTTGCCCAATGCCAAAATGTACAGGTTCACTCATGTTTTGGTCTAGTGACCATTCTCAGAGAACCATGCACAAACAAAATACCTGTGCCTTCATAGTTTGAGATCTTTTTGATCATTTAAGATTACATCTAGTATTAACTGAACAAGTTTAAATCAAGGCCTCACAGTGAACTCTGCAGGCAGGTGTGTGAGACAAACTTCAGGCTGTAGGGCCAGAATACATATTTAATTTTGTTTAATTATAATAATATATAATTATATTCTGTATGGTTAAGTAATTGTGTATGAATAATTTACTGATTAAGTCAACCAGACTGTGATACAGATTTGAAATACTGCTTGATTTAATCTCCCTCAATCAGCCAGTCTTAACAAACCAATCATATAACCACATAAAAAAACAAAAGCAACTGTACACGCAACCATCTATAAAAAATTAAACCCCTTTATTGTGTTCTCTCATACAAAAGAAATACAAAAAAGAAACATTGACACCAGGCGAATGTACGGGGGAGGAGGGGGGGGGGCGGGCGGAGGACGGGAGGCGGGACGAGGGGGGGAAACACGACAGGAAAGACGTTGGAGGAGCCGGACGACGTGACGGATGAGGGTGGAGGAAAACGGAACGCATAGTCCTATCCCGGACCCCTCCCTCCTTGCCCTGTTGGAGGGAGAGAGTGAGGGAGGAAGAGAGGGAGGGAGAGAGGGGAGAGGGAGGCTACCCCCTCCCTCCTTGCCCTGTTGGAGGGAGAGAGTGAGGGAGGAAGAGAGGAAGAGAGGGAGGGAGAGAGGGAGGATACCCCCTCCCTCCTTGCCCTGTTGGAGGGAGAGAGTGAGGGGGGAAGAGAGGGAGGGAGAGAGGGGAGAGGGAGGCTACCCCCTCCCTCCTTGCCCTGTTGGAGGGAGAGAGTGAGGGGGGAAGAGAGGGAGGGAGAGAGGGGAGAGGGAGGCTACCCCCTCCCTCCTTGCCCTGTTGGAGGGAGAGAGTGAGGGAGGAAGAGAGGGAGGGAGAGAGGGGAGAGGGGGAGGGAGGCTACTTCAGGGCAGCTCAGTCTTATCCGCCACTTCGGCGTGGTGGACCACCTCGGACCCCCCAGGAACCAGCAACGTCCTCCTGTTGTAGTGATGGTGACCCTTCATGATGCCAGAGTTGTTGTTGTCGTTCAGGATCTGCTTCTGCTTCTGCCTGTTGAGCGACTGGACCAGGCCGAGCACCACGGCGGCCAGCGAGTACTGGCCCGTGAGCTTGCGCGGCTGCATGACGAGCGGGTTGGGCTGCACGCGTCCCAGCAGGTAGTGGGTTCGGATCTTGCCCTCCTGCTCGCTGATGCCCTTGACGTAGATCTCGCCGCGGTAGTCGAAGGCGAAGCCGCGTTCCTTCAGGATCAGGTAGGTGTCCTCGGGCACCTGGATCTTGCCGCTCACGCCAGTGCTGTCCATGCGGCTCGACAGGTTCACCGTCTTGCCCCAGATGTCGTACTGAGGCTTCTTGGCGCCGATCACCCCGGCAACCACCGAGCCGTGGGCCATGCCTGTGGAGAGGGAGGCGGGAGAGGGGTCAGAGCTGACACCCTGCTGCTTGTGAGAAGACAGGGGCGTAGGTTTGTTTTCAAATGTGGGTTAGGGGGAGGTGTGATGACGTGAGTCAGATGGCTGAGCGGTTAGGGAATCATAATTGAATTAATCAGAAGGAAATCAACCCCTGGTTGAATCAAAATGATGCTGTGTCCTTGGGCAAGGCACTTCATCCTACTTGCCTCGGGGACAATGTCCCTGTACCTACTGTAAGTCGCTCTGGATAAGAGCGTCTGATAAATGACTAAATGTAAATTACTGCTCTGTTATCAGACTTCAGACAGGAAGTAGATGTGATGTTTTTGTTGCGCTGTCTGGTACAGATTGCTACTTGGCTCTAACTCTCCCCTTCTGATCCTTGATGTTCTTTCTGTACTATCTGTGTGCATGTTGCTTTGGATGAAGGCGCCTGCTAAATGAATCGAATGTAAATGTGAAGTGTTTCGTGGAGGGAAAGGGTATGACAGGCACGGAGAGATTTCTGTGGCTCCACCTAGTGGTGAACCGTCGTCACTACAACCCGGCGGCCAACTGCCTCCACACACGAGACGTCACGTCTAATTCATGACGCTGACGCCTGCATCCCTTCTCTCACGCAGAGCCTGAAGGAGTCGTGTCTGATCTGAGATGCCACACGCTACGTCCCAAGTTTAAAAGGAGTCAGGTGTATCGGGAATCGGGCTAGTAATCTGAAGGTTGCCAGTTCGATTCCCGGCCGTGCCAAATGATGTTGTCTCCTTGGGCAAGGCACTTTGCCCTACTTGCCTCGGAGGAATGTCCCTGTACTTACTGTAAGTCGCTCTGGATAAGAACGTCTGCTAAATGACTAAATGTAAATGTAAAAGCAGCTAGAATGAACAGTGGTTTTGAAGGATTGGTTTCTCCATGAGGCCTGAGGGGGGAGAGGTCTTACCGATCCGCAGCTCAAAGTTGTTGAAGGAGTGCTTGTTGATCTCCTGGATGCTCTCGTTGAGGGCGATGGCAAAGTCTGCCAGGGCACAAAGGTGTCCCCATTTGTCCTCGCACTGCTGTGGGGGACGAGAGGACGAGAAGATGACAGTTAGGAGCCACCGGGACAGAGGACTAAACCAGGTTGACGTCAACGAGCAACATGAAACCGGGTCCCCGGAACGACAACGGGATGGCGTTGTCGCGGCAACCCCTAGCTACTACACCGTCTGAGGGTACGGAGATGATGGAACCCTCACGCCTTCCGAAATAATACGTCTGCAGTCCAACAGTTTCTATATCGATGTATTCAGATCTGTTACAGGTTGTATTATGTTATATGGTCGCTCGTGGCTTTTTCTTCAACAAATGTAAAAGTTTAACTGCATCAATTATTAATATATTGACAAATAAAAATAATACAGCCGACTTTTTAAATATATATTTTCTGACGTTTGGTGCTTCATTGGACAGAGATGATTAAGCGTGAGAGGAAAGGCAGGGGAAGACATGGCCCAGGGGGATTTGAACCCAGGCAGCAGAGGTAAGGTCTCAGCATGTGCAGTATGAGTGGTTATCCAGTGAGCTACCAGGGAGCCGTGCCACCTGCCTGCCTACCTGTTTCTCAGGTGACAGGCTGGACACTACCATGTACCTGCTGCCTGCCTACCTGTTTCTCTGGTGACAGGCTGGACACTACCCTGTACCTGCTGCCTGCCTACCTGTTTCTCAGGTGACAGGCTGGACACTACCATGTACCTGCTGCCTGCCTACCTGTTTCTCAGGTGACAGGCTGGACACTACCATGTACCTGCTGCCTGCCTACCTGTTTCTCTGGTGACAGGCTGGACACTGCCATGTAGGTGCTGCCTGCCTACCTGTTTCTCTGGTGACAGGCCGGACACTACCATGTACCTGCTGCCTGCCTACCTGTTTCTCTGGTGACAGGCTGGACACTACCATGTACCTGCTGCCTGCCTACCTGTTTCTCAGGTGACAGGCTGGACACTACCATGTACCTGCTGCCTGCCTACCTGTTTCTCTGGTGACAGGCTGGACACTGCCATGTAGGTGCTGCCTGCCTACCTGTTTCTCAGGTGACAGGCTGGACACTACCCTGTACCTGCTGCCTGCCTACCTGTTTCTCTGGTGACAGGCTGTACACTACCATGTAGGTGCTGACTGCCTACCTGTTTCTCAGGTGACAGGCCGGACACTACCATGTACCTGCTGCCTGCCTACCTGTTTCTCAGGTGACAGGCTGGACACTACCCTGTACCTGCTGCCTGCCTACCTGTTTCTCTGGTGACAGGCCAGACACTGCCATGTACCTGCTGCCTGCCTACCTGTTTCTCTGGTGACAGGCTGGACACTACCATGTAGGTGCTGCCTGCCTACCTGTTTCTCAGGTGACAGGCTGGACACTACCATGTAGGTGCTGCCTGCCTACCTGTTTCTCTGGTGACAGGCCGGACACAGCCATGTAGGTGCTTCCGATGGTCTTGATCTTCTCAATGTCCTGGAAGCGTTCCTCTCCAAGCAGCTTTGGAGAGAGAAGGAAACACAAAACACAGCTAAGTTACCTAAACATAACAGGAAATACTTAGATTATATTAGATATTTGTATGATTTAATATTAAATAATAGTGGGTTTTTTTTACACGTAATTCACATATTTTATATAGCCCGTGCTAATCAACAGCAGTTGTAACAAAGTAATAGAAGTAAATATTGAAACAGGCACATTTTTTGGTGAACGGACAATCCAGTCTCAGCACCATTTACTGTCCTATCAAAGCATAGCCCTTCATATAAAGCACAAGGTCATAGTGTGCTTTGCCACAGCATCAGTCTAGACGACCACAGATATAGCCATACGCGTCGTCAAGCCCTTTCCAGGACAGGGCACGTCTATTCCTATCCAGAAGAAGCGTCTGAGGAAAGTGATCCGTTACGCCCACAGCCGTTATCTCCGACCCCATCTGCAGTCTGGGTCTGGCCTGTGTCCGTGACCATGACGATGTCTCTGAATAACAACAGTTCCAGGAACGTAGACCACGGATTGCTCTCTCTCTCTCTCTCTCTCTCTCTCTCTCTCTCTCTCTCTCTCTCTCGCTCTCTCTCTCTCTCTCTACCTCTCTCTCTCTCTCTCTCCTGCTCTCTCTACCCACACAAAGGTAATGTAGTGCTCTCTCTACCCACACAGAGGTAATGTAGTGCTCTCTCTACCCACACAAAGGTAATGTAGTGCTCTCTCTACCCACACACAGGTAATGTAATGGTTTCTCTACCCACACAAAGGAAATGTAGTGGTCTCTCTACCCACACAAAGGTAATATAGTGCTCTCTCTACCCACACACAGGTAATGTAGTGCTCTCTCTACCTACACACAGGTAATGTAGTGCTCTCTGTACCCACACAAAGGTAATGTAGTGCTCTCTCTCTACCCACACACAGGTAATGTAGTGCTCTCTCTACCCACACAAAGGTAATGTAGTGCTCTCTCTACCCACACAAAGGTAATGTAGTGCTCTCTCTACCCACACACAGGTAATGTAATGGTTTCTCTACCCACACAAAGGAAATGTAGTGGTCTCTCTACCCACACAAAGGTAATATAGTGCTCTCTCTACCCACACACAGGTAATGTAGTGCTCTCTCTACCTACACACAGGTAATGTAGTGCTCTCTGTACCCACACAAAGGTAATGTAGTGCTCTCTCTCTACCCACACACAGGTAATGTAGTGCTCTCTCTACCCACACAAAGGTAATGTAGTGCTCTCTCTACCCACACAAAGGTAATGTAGTGCTCTCTCTACCCACGCAAAGGTAATGTAGTGCTCTCTCTACCCACACAAAGGTAATGTAGTGCTCTCTCTACCCACGCAAAGGTAATGTAGTGCTCTCTCTACCCACACAAAGGTAATGTAGTGCTCTCTCTACCCACACAAAGGTAATGTAGTGCTCTCTCTACCCACACAAAGGTAATGTAGTGCTCTCTCTACCCACACAAAGGTAATGTAGATACTATCTGGAGAACTAAATTGTTTGCCGCCTGGTTCTTTGGTAAGAAGGTTAAATTCAAATTCGAAATGTTTTAATCAAATATTTATCACTCTGGTGGTGTCATTTGTCTTTCTTGTTTTATGTTAAAGAGATAAACTGTGGAAAACGGATCGACGGCCATGTTGTATAGGAGTGCGAACACGTAATACGAGAGGGATATCAGACTGTGTCCTGCTAAGCACCGTCATCAATCACATGATGATTTGACATCCATTCCAGTGCAAGATTAAGTATTTGTTGGAGAAGATGTGACAATGCTCATCCGTCACGAGTCACAGGGTTTCAGAAAGCATTCACTGAGCTACGACTAACAGCTACATAAGCACTCATATTAATACTTCAATAATAACAGCATCTTAATGACCAGAATTTGTTTTGTGATTGAAAACAATTTCCCATCAGATGCTTACTAGATTTCACGACACGGTACAACATCTACACGTTGTATTTGCTGCACAGTTTGGAAATATGCAGGATTTGTGTCAAATAAGGGTTTTAAGTGTGTCAGAATTTGCAAAAGCTTTTATCAGGAGCAGCACAAAGGTGGGGAGAAGGGGAGAAGGGGATTGGAACCTTATAGATGAAATGCATGAAAATGCTCAACTGTCGTAACTCCCATCCCCCCCGGTAACAGTGAGCGGCAGTAAAATACAGTGCTTCTCACCTCGTCGAAGTCCGCAATGATTTCGTTGAGGAGCCGGAGACACTCCACCCCCTGGTTGTTCATCTCCGTCTGAGAGTAGAAGTCAGCGAACCCCGGGATGGACGCGAACATCACGCCCACCGAGTCGTACGACTGAGAGTACAGCTCCTGGAGGAACACGGAATACGGAACACGGGTACTGAGCTCAGAGTACAGCTCCTGGAGGAACACGGAACACGGAACACGGGTACTGAGCTCAGAGTACACACGCAAACATCTGAACGAAATCGTGGCACTAAGCAGACGATGTATCCTAGCGCCGTTTTGGTTGTGATTTATGTTGCGTAGGAGTTTATGCAGTGTGTGTATGGTGCATTCCACTGACGTGAGATGTGTTAATTTACTATCTGTAGAGGGGGGGGGGACATCCAGTTACGGGTGCTAAGGGCTTGTTGATCACAGCTTCACACCTCCCTGTCCCAACTGTCCACATGGCAGAACAGCGACTAGCAGAGAGAGAGCTGCAGTTTCATTAGAAACATCTTTACCACTAGGGGGCAGTGTTGTCTTGTGCTTGTGAGCAGAAGCAGCGGTTCTCTCAGGTCTGGAGAGAGCTGATTAAAACAGCAGTTCTGAGTTCACAAGGGCTTAAGTCACGCTACCTTCGTTGGTTATTCATGTGTTAGGCGATGGTTCAAACTTCCAAACTTGTTTAATAATTCAACAGAAGTAACCGATGTATATCTGGGAAAAGGCTTGTTGGCAGCCAGGCAACAATTGTTTTTGGAGCTACTGACATGAATTAATCATTCAGTTGCTGCCCTTTGCTCTTGTGAACAGATTTTCCAAACTTGTGAGTAATTGATCTACATGCAAACCAGTCAACCACTTGCGGCTTCTCTGTAGCAATCTTCCTATTGAGCTCTTCATCGCTACTCAATTAATACTAACAAATTAACTTGTTACGCCAAATGGCTGAAACAGATATATAGCCTAGACGTATCATCATGCTGTAGGAACTTAATCATCAGCTAAGTACAGTAAAAACACCAAGCTACAGAAAAAGAGACCCTTTTGAATGATCTCTCGAGTGAAAAGCGGGTCAGATGGCTGAGCGGTTAGGTAGTCGGGCTATGAATCAGAAGGTTGTTGGTTCGATTCTGGCCGTGCCCAATGAAGTTGTGTCCTTGGGCAAGTCACTTCACCCTACTTGCCTCGGGGAGAATGTCCCTGTACTTACTGTAAGTCGCTCTGGATAAGAGCGTCTGCTAAATGACTAAATGTAAACGCGAAAAGGTCCGTACCAGAGTCAGTTACGTACTGGCAACAACCCCGTCTCATTTACATGGAGTCATTTAGCAGACGCTCTTCTCCAGAGCGACTTACAGTAAGTACAGGGACATTCCCCCCGAGGCAAGTAGGGTGAAGTGCCTTGCTCGAGGACACAACAACATTTCGCACGGCCGGGAATCGAACCAACAACCTTCTGATTAGTAGACCATCTCCCTAACCGCTCAGCCATCCGACCCCCCGTCGGTTCACTCTGAATCGACGTCTTCCTGAGACCCAGTGACTGTGTGTGTGTGTGCGTGTGTGTGACTGAGTCATGTCCTGAGCTGGCATTGGGGACAGTCACTGGGGAGAGGGTCAATGACGAGCCTTTTGTCCACGACTGTCCTCGTGCGACTCTCATTACCGACTCCTCGAGTCTTCCAGCGCCCCTCGAACAATGGTGACTAACCTATGAATTATGGATGTTATGAGCCCGTCGTAGATATCAGTCTGCTCCCTTGCCTTTTCCTAATTAAAATGGCGCGATTAAAAATGCATCCATTAGGTTTGCCTAAGCCCTAATCACTGTCTCCATTATTAATCAGTGGGTTTATGTTCCCACACTTTGGATGCCAAACATGCCCAGAGGTTAGGGGGAGTCAAGGGTTTGGTATTAACACCTTCAACGGCACGGAAGCTTTGGGGAATGAATGAATGAATGGATGGATGGATAAAAGGTGGATGAAATGGATGGGTGAAATGCGAGTCCAATGATACATCATTAAGTTGGTATTAACACCTTCAACGGCACGGAAGCTTTGGGGAATGAATGAATGAATGGATGGATGGATAAAAGGTGGATGAAATGGATGGGTGAAATGCGAGTCCAATGATACATCATTGAGTTGGTATTAACACCTTCAACGGCACGGAAGCTTTGGGGAATGAATGAATGAATGGGTGGATGGATAAAAGGTGGATGAAATGGATGGGTGAAATGCGAGTCCAATGATACATCATTGAGTTGGTATTAACACCTTCAACGGCACGGAAGCTTTGGGGAATGAATGAATGGATGGATGGATAAAAGGTGGATGAAATGGATGGGTGAAATGCGAGTCCAATGATACATCATTGAGTTGGTATTAACACCTTCAACGGCACGGAAGCTTTGGGGAATGAATGAATGGATGGATGGATAAAAGGTGGATGAAATGGATGGGTGAAATGCGAGTCCAATGATACATCATTGAGTTGGTATTAACACCTTCAACGGCACGGAAGCTTTGGGGAATGAATGAATGAATGGGTGGATGGATAAAAGGTGGATAAAATGGATGGGTGAAATGCGAGTCCAATGGATACATCATTGGGTTGTATAAGAGCAAGTACTCGGGAAAAGATTGCGAGGGATGAAGAAAAAAAAAGAAAAAAAGTTCCTATCAACATTTAGAGTGAGTCATAGACAGTGACAGAAAGTGGACTGACGTGTTCAATTCGTCTGTCTGACAACATGTTATTATCATCAAATTAAACCGCATGCGTGCAAAGTAAATAGAAAAAGATTAGAAAAACGCATCCTGTTTTACAGTTTTTTTTCTTTTTACAAGTTTTCCATCTGACTGGTTTTCCTCTCTCTGCACACCATGAATGCAGATGTTATGTTCTAACCCTCTCTTCCCGGTTTCTCTCTGAAATTGTCGGAAAAGCAATTACAGATCCCTTTGTGGCTGGAACACGGAGCTTTATGATACAGTGAAATGAACAGGGGGTAATTGTGGTTTTTTTCCAGTCAAAAGGACATCTAACACATCGTTTTGAGTGGATGAAGCACGTGAATGGAGAAAAGTGTGTCTCTGACAAAACAAACAACTAATCCAGATAAATAGTATGAGTTTGTCCCCCCCCACCCCCAACAACCGTCCAATGTCAACAGGTAAATAAATACTACAGCTTTATCTGAGGGGTTTCAAGAAATCAACAGACACACACGTCTCTTAAGAGCTCACTGTCAAGGTCACTGATGAGGTCTTCTGATGAGCACAGACAGCAGAGTTTGTGTATACTCCACGCTTGTCTTATACGGTCACTGTTTACATTTCAAAACTCTCGAAGCTCTCAAGGGCCATGGAAAATACAGCACGTGTAGTAGGAAACATGTTCAGACTCTGCCAAAGGAAAAGAGGAATCCCAAACCTCATTATCCCGATCCTTTTCCAGGAAGTGTCGGGCAACGTGACTGGGCAGAATGTTCCGGAGCATGTTTTCGTTGTGTTCCCTCAGCTCCTTCATCTCGTTGATCTCCTCCTTGGCCTGGACGCGCCACAGGAAGTCCAGTCGAGCCGTGTACTCCAGCTGGGGGGGACAAGGAGACAGGAGACACGCTGTGATTGGCTGAGGGACGTACGGAGACAGGAGACACGCTGTGATTGGCTGAGGGACGCACGGAGACAGGACACACGCTGTGATTGGCTGAGGGACGTAAGGAGACAGGACACACGCTGTGATTGGCTGAGGGACGTACGGATACAGGACACACGCTGTGATTGGCCGAGGGACGTAAGGAGACAGGAAACACGCTGTGATTGGCTGAGGGACGCACGGAGACAGGACACACATGCTGTGATTGGCTGAGGGACGTACGGAGACAGGACACACATGCTGTGATTGGCTGAGGGACGTAAGGAGACAGGACACACGCTGTGATTGGCTGAGGGACGTAAGGAGACAGGACACACATGCTGTGATTGGCTGAGGGACGCACCTCAAAGAGTTACAGCAGTTAATACGGCTTAGCTTACAAACATTACAGCTTAGCGCTTTGAGTTCAGGAAAGGCGCATTTAGAAATAAAACACGTTTTTATTTTTTGTCTCATTTCATCGTTAAACAGGTGCTTACATGTCGAATGAATTGAAAACTTTGAGAATCATTTGATTCAATGAGGGGGAAATAAACATCGTTCTATGAAAAAACTGAGTTCTAACGAGGAACACTAATTGCTTTTCTGGATGAACAATTAACACAGTGTAATTTGCATATATTTGTGACACAAATAAATGTAAGCTATTAAGTTGGATGTAAAAACTTTTTATTATTCAAAACCCGGATATTGAAAATTAATCTCCAAGCACTCAAATCGGATTCAAAACCATCAGAGGCCATAACTGCTGAGCAACAGTTTCACTATTAATCTTCGTATCAATTAGGCCCAAATAATGCTTGTGAATATGGCACTTCAATCTAATTTGCTAGTTTCCTAATTAAGAATGCAAATCCCAGAGGCTAAATTGGCATTAAGATGATGAGATGCCGGCCACTGGAATACAAGAACCCAAAGTAACGTGGAAACCCCAAACAATCATCTCAGGAGGCTCGCACTAATGGCTGCTAATTCCTTTCTTTATTTCTTTTTAAACTACTTTTAATCCTTTGAGCTGGAAATTACAGCAGAGACACTGATTACATATCCAATATTTTTACACCTACATCACTGCAGTGCAAACTTTACTACATCTTTGTTCAATTACTTTCTATAGCCGCTAAGAAACAAGTTGTTTTTTTGAAAACATGAGTGAAGCCAGATGGGAAGAATTCTCTCTCAGTGTCCACCTTTTGCGTGTATAGCATGTAGCTATCTAAAGCAGATAAACCTGAATTCTCTCAGTTCATTGTGCACCCACGTTACTAAGAATCAATGGTGTCTTAGACAAACAAGCACACAAGTCCAGAAAAGCTGTACTTCAAACCAGTGCTAGTATCAACAGCACTCTACCCTTCATCTATGGAATTGACTTACCAGTAACTGGCACATGAACAACACAATGATGGTCAAGCAAAGGGGATTCTGGCGTGAATGCCAATTAATCTTGCAGAAACAGTACAGTCTATTAATAATGTATTTTCTGCAAGACAACACACAACAAAATACACAAGAACCCGCACATACAACCACACACACACACACACACACACACACACACACACACGAGATGTACTCCCTTCTATGGTGCGCACACACACAAACACACACACACACAACTTGAGAGCAGGCAAAATGTCAAGGTCGTTGGTCGACGCACTCCAAGCGAGAACACTCACGAGCGTTGGTCAGTCACGATCATACACATCAAATGCATTATTGTCATAAATAAGAGGCCCTGTTGCTATGGTGATGAGAAAAAGAGTACCCGTGGCTCTGAAAGGCGGCAAATCAAGAGAAATCGTGCACAGAATCTCGTTTACTACACTACAGTACACTATACTACACTATACTACACTACACTACAGTACACTATACTACACTACACTACAGTACACTACAGTACAGTACACTATACTACACTACAGTACACTATACTACACTACACTACAGTACGGCTATGATGGGCACATGGATTATTTTTGCGTGAGAGATTGAAGACAAAAACACAACAGACTAAATGTTTAATGAATCAAAACCAGACTCAAGAACAGATATAAAGAGTGTCTTGCCTTTGCCGAACCGACAAAATGTTATTCCTCATAGACAATTTGATCAAAAGAACGCCTTAAATTAAAAATACTACATTTCAAAAGTCATTTTTGTAAAGGCGTGATTGGAATACAGAAGAGAGTGGATTTTTTTTTGCAGGGAAAAAATGGAGCATTGATGAAACACACAGATGTGAAAGAGTTAATCAGCTCTGGCATTGTGGACATGATTATTATGCTTCGGCCTGAGGTCTTTGTGCATACGATATCAAGCTAGCTAATTACAGTGGCATAACAGGGCCGGTCCATTTAAAAACACTTTTCTCACATGCACCAATGATTTTGTGGCATTTCCTATTCAACTGTGAAACCCTTTTCGGTATTGAAAGATATTTAATTAGCATGTGTCCTGTGATAAAACTGTACTGCTCTGAAAACCGAAAAGAAACTGATTTTTAGTCACGGAGATGAAATCTGTAGAAACTTTTCAATACAGACTTTGAAAGGTAACTGCAACCACACAGTACAATTTGTCCATTAAATATGTTTTTTCTCTCCTTTTGACAATGGTTTCCCTGCACAGAGAACAAAGACACCAAAACAGAGTCTCTCCACATCATCTCAACGGCAAGAATCCCTTAAGCTTTGACATAAAGACAAAAAAAAACACAACAAAAAAACCCCCCACTGAAGAAACACCTACCACACGACCATTCAGTCTCGGATGCAATTGAATGACTTCAAATGAGATATTTTTTATATCGGCTACAAAGGACGTTCAATTACACCTTTCTCCCCTCTGTCTCCAGCCAGGGGCGGACCTTGTGAACCTCATGATCAAAGGTAGCCATTCAGGAGGGAAACAGCTTGAAATCCCAGCTTGTCCTCCATCACAGCCAACCACTCTCGATACCTCGGGAGACACCATCCTCTGAGTCACAAGGGACTACCTCCCTTTACCTCAGGTTCTACTTATACCTACAGTTTTCATACTAAATTATTAAAGTACTACCCGCAATAAAACCACGGTACTAGCTACTATATATATCAGCCTCTCTCAAAAGCTCTTCTGAGCTTGACAATAACCAATCATCCATCGTCCACATCTAGAACATGCAGGGCCAGGGGGTCCCGAGGATCAGGATCGAGAGAGATTGATATTTACCCGCTCAGTAGATACGCACTACTGTGGGATCGTGTGAAGCGGACAGACGAGGAGGCAGAGGGGAGGCAGGGACGGAGAGAGAGGCTAACAGATTGTCGGCCCTTCTGCCTCTAAACCTCGAGCCAGATGTTTGAGGCGGGCACTCTGATAGCAGTAGGTCTTTCCAGGAAGTGTGGCCGTTAGCGGAGGGTGAAGAGGCGAGACAGAGGGGGTCATCTGTGGGGCGAGTGGATGTAACCCTGGTAGGGATGTAACCCTGGTAAGGATGTAGCACCAAAAGTTCTCACCTGCTGTCCATGGTAGAACACAGCCAGAAGAAACATGGCCATCAGCAGCAAGGACGTCTCTTTGGTCCCCAGGAAGTTTCTGTCCAAATAAAATAAAAAGTATATTAGAGACATACTACTGCTAGTCATCTATATTTATGAAACCAAATACGCAGCACGCATGACCTAATCTGTTCTTCAGCGGTGTGTAATATTCTAGTTATTCAGAGGTGAATAGTTAGCTAGGCCAGGGGAGGTTTTTCTTCTGTATAGCTGCGTGTTTTTTTTTCCGTATGGCCTTTATTTAACTCCTGTGTGGGTACACGTTGTGTATCAGACATGAATTAGATATGATCACTCACTGGCACATGATTACTCAAAAGGTTTATATATACTTATTTTCCCAAGGCCCTTAGATTCTCTGTAGGTTCCACCATACACTAAAAGGTCAAAGGTCAAAGTCTTCCCCACCATCGCTCTCATGACCTCCTTTACAAGAAAATCGAGTCTCCAACATTTCTAGAACAAATAGAAAAGGTCATCTTGTCTTCCGGGCCAGGTTTCTCAAGCGACTGTTAAGATGAGAGCAACAAGCTTGAGAGGACTGAAAACATTCGGCTGTTACTCTGACCTTGCCACAGAATAAACAGAGACCATGCCAACAGTATGCATATATGGGTGTATCTACTGTGCGTGTGTATATATACACACACAGTAGACATATATATATATATACTTTATATATACAGACGTGTGTGTGCAGTAGTTTTATGTGTATCCGTACAGTATCCACATGTGAGTCTGTGTGTGAGCATGTGTGTTGGTACTGTATATGTGTACGTGTGGGTACGTGTGTGTGTACGTGTGTGTGTGTGTGTGTGTGTGTGTGTGCTCGGGTCCCCGCGGTGTCCCACTCACTCTGTGTTGTGGCGGAAGGCGTCGTAGCGAACAAACAGGGAAGTGTAGAACGCCTCGGTGAGCAGGGAGTAGATGGCGATCATGACCAGCAACACGGCCAGCTTCAACACCGAGTTCAGCCGCAGGAACACGGCACACGTCACCATGGCCAGCACTCCCGTGAAGACGAAATACTGCGAGACAGGAAGAGGCAGAGCTGGTCAGAGGCAGGAAGAGGCAGAGCTGGTCAGAGGCAGGAAGAGGCAGAGCTGGTCAGAGACAGGAAGAGGCAGAGCTGGTCAGAGACAGGAAGAGGCAGAGCTGGTCAGAGGCAGGAAGAGGCAGAGCTGATCAGAGACAGGAAGAGGCAGAGCTGGTCAGAGACAGGAAGAGGCAGAGCTGGTCAGAGACAGGAAGAGGCAGAGCTGGTCAGAGACAGGAAGAGGCAGAGCTGGTCAGAGACAGGAAGAGGCAGAGCTGGTCAGAGGCAGGAAGAGGTAGAGCTGGTCAGAGGCAGGAAGAGGCAGAGCTGGTCAGACAGGAAGAGGCAAAGTATTGAAAATAAAACATGTAAGGCCAGCTATAAAGTATGTCCAACTCTGGGCTAAAACTGTTTTATTAAAAGTTCTTATCAGTCCAGGAAGTGTCTCCGATACCTCTGGGTAAAAGCAGATGTCAGGGATGGAGATGGAGGCGTTGAACGTCTGGTTCCTCAGGGTACTGGGTTTGTCAAAATCGCACCAAAGCTGTGGAGGAGAAACAAGGAGATTCTCATTTATTTTATTATCACATTGAATCATAGGATCAGGACATAAATACACCATGTACAATCTATATTTCATGGATGTCAAATAAATGTTTCACAAGATGGTTGAGGTCAGACACCAAAATGTAAGGGCTATGTACTGAATGCGTAAAGAGATCCACATTTCTTCATTTCATTCACAGGCCATAAAAGACTAATCTTATCAAGACAGACCATATCTGACATTAAATCAAAAAGTCTCACTCAAATTGCACTCTTGCTCACAAAGAGAAAACAAAACTAAATGCGCAGCACGGTGCTAATGTACTTATTTATTATTTCATTAGTGAGGTCATTCGTTATGATGCCCTCAATCTTTCTACCACCACCTTCATGTTCTTATCTCTAAGTAAATGAGCACATTTAATATACAAATTATTTTCTCATTGTAAAAGCATCTCTCGGTTATGCAATCAATTATCTTTGCAAGACAACAAGCGTGTAATGAACATTTTTCCTGTGATTTGATGGAAATGATGACTCGCTGTACAAGCAGTGTACTCAGATAAAAAGGGCACTGGTTCGGAAAAGAAAATTGGATGAAATCAGGAGTTTCTTATGTGCTTCTGTTAATCACAATCAGTAGATCTGCTTCTGCCTTTATAACATGTTCATGATTTCGTCTTATTATTCATTCATATATATTTATATATGTGCATCTACTGTTAGCCTGTGTTGTTCTGATGACTGTCACGGGTCTAGGATGTCGTTTCCGCCTGAGTGTGTAACAAACATCTGTCGGCTGTTTGGTTTCGGTGTTTTCCCCGTTCATTATATATTCCGTCCTCTGACCTTCACGCGTCAGAGAGAAACTGCTACCAGTCCCGAGGCCCAGTTTCCCCAGACACTAAGCCTAGTCTTAAAGCAAGAGGAACATTTCATCCCCAAACCCCTCCAAGCTGCACACTCACGATGTTGATCATGGCTGCCAAGAAGTTGATGAGGATGGATACGAAGATGATGGCGTTGCGTGCCATGTAGGTCTCGTTGATCCAGCAGCAGGCTTTACGCAGGACTAAAGGCAGACACTTGTAGTCCTCCGCTGTGGTGACCAGGACAAGGCAGCTGTGCAGCACGATGAGCACAGAGAACTGGATCACCATGGTCACCATCCTACAGACCAGAGCAATGGACGACAGATAAAGTAGATGTACAGAAAAGCCTGAATTGTTCAACAACAAAAAAAACATTTATACTTTTCAAAATGTTTGATCTGTTTTTACTTTGTAATGGTCTGATTTAATGTCATTAGGGCGATGACCTTTTTAAACAAAACATTTAGTCACTGCGCATTTGAACCCTTCGTAGATAATCTTTACACCAGGTGGTCTTTGGTTACCTGGCGGAGGGAAGAAGGCCCTGTATGATGGTGATGAAGATGAGGACGATGAAGGCGCACACCAGGTTTGACTTGAACACCTCGTCCCTCATCTGCGAGTACTGCAAGGTTAGGGGGAAGGGAGGATGAGGAGGAGGAGGAAGAGGAGAAGAGAGAGAGAGAGCGGTTTAAAGACACACGTGAGGCGGTACGGGTGCAGCAGTCCACGTCACACAGAGTCACACAGCCACCACAGAGTCACACAGCCACCACAGAGTCACACAGCCACCACAGAGTCACACAGCCACCACAGAGTCACACAGAGTCACATGCTACAGTTCCACCACAAGCGTTAGAGAGAGAGAGAGGAGAGCCGGCGGGCGAGCTAGGGGGTTTTGGGAGAAAAGCTGAAGAGCAGAAGCTAAAGTTAGCCGGGCGAAAGAATAGATGCAGGCTTCGACACAAAGTGATAGATATAGACAACCAAAGTTGTGGTTGTGATAGAAAAGCGTTTTTTAAACGTCATTGGTTGTTAGCCATCTCAATCTGCTTGAAAATGATAAAGAATTGTGTGTGGTTAGCACAGTTAGTGATTTGGTTAGCGTTTATAAAGTTAGCATTAGCTTAGCACTGCTCTAGCCCTCTGATTCCAGTTGATGAGTTACTAGTGTCAACAAACATTTGACTAATCTTAAGTCGTCAACGAATCAATAAAGCTCTTTGACCTTTCACCCCTGCTGCCCTTTCGCTCTGTCTCTTTCTCAAAGGGTGCTGGGAAATTAGCAAGAGGATGTTTGTCACGACTATGCCAGAAAACAAGAGAGGTCGACATTAACTACACTGAACATTGGGGCTTTAAAAGTTAACTGAAACGGGTCTTGTTTGAGATGGGCGCACAATCAAAGGGAAACAAAGGAAAGTGGGGGGGGGGAGGAAGGGCAAAGGTCAACTCAAAGGTCAACTCAAAGGTCAACTCAAAGGTATAGAAAAGTGGCTTTACTTATAAAACAAAAGGAAAAAACGGAGTGGGAAAGAACAAAAACTGCAAAAAAGCTGAACATGTCAACTTTTTCCACAAGACTGTAAAGGATAACGTCCATAACATGGACATGTTGTCATGAGTAAACTGAAGGGGTTTCTGCATTCGTGGCTAAGCCAATCAGCATTGCCAAAGACCAATTTTTCAACTAACTAGAGAACATCATTCATTTGAGGATAACATGCTTCTATTTTATTGTGGGAGTTGATATGTGAAGTACCTTCAGCTTACTCATGATAAAAAATATATATTTTTAATGAATTCTTCGGAAGTTGATATCTCAGAGAGAGAAGATACGGGAAACAAAAGAATCTGACTAATCCCCAGCTACCTTTTCGTCCAGGCTGGCGTCTTTAAACATCAGAGAGAAAGGCTTGATATGCTCTCTTCTCAATTTATCGCCACTCCGTAAGTCGATGTCATTCTCTATTCGCTTGTTAATTTCCTCAGGACCAGAGTAGACATGCAAAGCTTGTGCGAGATGGTTTGGAAGCAGATTTATTGACTGTCTCGTTAGGACGGCCAGAGTCTAAGGGAAAGCACATGCAGAGTATAAACCTGCCTGTCCCCTCGTCATTCAGATACTAAAACTATTACATACAGTACACACACAAATTAAAAGACAGTAAATAAAATAAAAATTCTATTTTTCGACCCAATAGACAGCTCCATGCGTTTCTCCTCCCTCTCTCCCAACACATTAAGGGTTACCAAGACTACTTGCGCACATCTACAAAAACAAAAAACAAACATGTAATGAGTCTCAAGAGACATGATATCCATTTACATACAGAAGCGAATAGAAAAAAACATAAAAAAACGAAACATTGGAAATGACAAAACGAACAGACACAAAACAGAAAACTGAATGAGACAAGAGAGGCAATCAGTCGGTAGCAAAAGCCACAATCAAAACACCCGTAATGATCGTTTGATAATCCTCCCAAACATAAACCATGAGGGAATTTCGAACGATACTTGACACCGTGCAAAGTGGTGGAACAGTAAACAAGTTGTTTTAATCTAGTCACAGGACAATGTGGTACATCATCTAAACCTCTTCATTAGCCATGTTGCTGTGATGTCATGTAGGGGGGGGTGCATAATGACTGCTGTCCCTGACAGCTCGCGGCATGCTGTTGGGACTTGGTGCCTCTCTGTGGTTCTCAACCCTGGTCCTCAGGGACCACCTGTCCTGCACGTTTTAGATGTTTCCCTGCTCCAACACACCTGATTCAAATGAATGGGTCATTATTTAGGTCTGTAGAAGCCTGTTAGCGACCATTTATTTGAATCAGGTGTGTTGGAGCAGGGAAACATCTAAAACATGCAGGACAGGTGGTCCCTGAGGACCGGTTTGAGAACCACTGCTCTAGCACATGACGTGTCTCACTCTCCCGCTAAACTGATTTAGGAAGTAAACACTGACACACACACTGACACGCACACTGACACGCACACTGACACGCACACTGACACGCACACTGACACGCACACTGACACGCACACTGACACGCACACTGACACACACACTGACACACACACTGACACACACACTGACACACACACTGACACACACACTGACACACACACTGACTGACACACACACTGACTGACACACACACTGACACACACACTGACACGCACACTGACACACACAGTGACACACACACTGACACACACACTGACACACACACACTGACACACACACTGACACACACATTGACACACACACACTGACACACACACTGACACACACACTGACACACACACTGACACACACACTGACACACACACACTGACACACACACTGACACACACAAGACACGTCAAGTGAAAAGGTCACTGAGACATAACAGCATCATTTCACCAAACGTTTTACGCTAGCCCTCAGTGATTAGCTGTTAGCTTTCTTATAAATCTGAATAATTAAGTAATTACAATACCCGCAGTGTGTGAAGCTGTAATTTTGCCTGAATTGTGCACTCATCTCTAAGTGTGTGTGCGTGTGTGTGCGAGTATGTGTATGCATGTACAAATGTCAGCCTTACTGCCAATCACCATAGTTCTTAATCTCTGCACTTGGACTGAACTCCTAAAGTACCTAAACACATCCCATTTTCCTGCGAGCCTGTCACTGTAAAAGTTCATCCTCAGAGTTGTAGTCTTTAAGCTATGTAATGGACTACACTTGTTTGAGGGCACTTACAGTCTTTTACCTGGCAATCTCTATCCAATCAGTGTCGATCGTTACAAAAAGATTTAAAACTCATTTGTGGTCGCTCACGATTTAAACAGCTCAGATTGCATTTCCGTGCACTTAAGTTGCTCCCAGATGAGATGAATTGAAGAAGTGCTTTACAACTTTATCCCAGGAGATACCATTAGACTCCTGGAAACTTTCAGACATAGTTTCCAAAGGTCGAAACCTTCGTTAAACGCTTTTCGAATGCAATGATTCATTCAAAGTCGTAAATCCGAAAGGCCAAAATTCTAGTTCAACTAATGTCTCTTTCTTTTGACGCGATCCTCCTTTTCACTTTGCCAGGTTTAAAGGAAAAATGTGACATGTTCTGACCTTGATGGTTCACCGATGACAAAGAAGACAGGTTTCTGTCGTGTGTGGTGTAAAACGTGGTCTGAGTTACATAGCATTTCCTAGCGGCCCTTTATTATCTACAGCAGTGGTTCTCAAACCTGTCCTCAGGGACCATCTTTCCTGCATGTTTTAGTTTCCATTCTCCAACATACCTGATTCAAATGCATGTTCGTTGCCAGGCTTCTACAGACCTAGATAACGACCCATTTATTTGAATCAGGTGTGTTGGAGCAGGGAAACATCTAAAACGTGCAGGACAGGTGGTCCTTGAGGACAGGTTTGAGAACCACTGATCTACAGCAATGCCGTAGTCTCACCACTGGACAAGAGCAGCACCCGTATTATAATAAGGAAACATTTCCTGTCATCTCACTGCATTTGACAGTGGTCTGACTAAAAGGATAAGCGTTTTGTTCTGTGCTGGGAAAAAGGAAACAAGTAATTAGATAGAAGATAGAAAAGAAATTGCGGGGAAGAAGATGTTGAGTCATTCGTTCTCAGAGGCGAGCATGTGTGAGAGAGATCGCCTTCTTCTGAGGCTCGTCTCTGAAGCCTCGGGAGAAGCCGATGTTCGGCGTCAGAACTTCACCCCGCAGTGTTCCTCTGTGGGTCGTGCGAGAGCAAAGGGGAGTGAGGGGGGGGTTATCCTTCTCATAACTGTTTCTGGTGGAGAGCAACGCGCCAAATGTTAGCTGAGGCGGTTACTACCAGAGGCAACACAATCATCTGACACTTGGACTAGTGTTTTCGGACGTAAAACGTCAAGCTCTATGGTCGTGGAAGTGTTTGTCAAAGGGTGATTTTTTGCGTGGTGATTTTTATGACTATTAATGTTCCTATGAAGAGGTTTGATCAAGATATGTCTCTTCCCGCTGTAGATCAACTCAAACTCCTCAGTCTGTGTCCTCAACAAGATCAAGAAAACACCACAGGTTCTGTGCTATAACAAAAAATAAAGAAAATGTAAAAAATGTATACACTGTATATATATATATATATATAAATAAAAAATGGCAGTGTAGTCTGTCATTCTATGTGGTTTCTATATTGATTTCCGCTGTGAGAACAAACAGTGAAGCCCCCTCCCTCTCCTCCTGCTGAATGTGTTTCCCTACTAATCACTCTGCTTGTTTATTCAAGAGGGTCTTCATTAACTTCCTGTGCTGCTTCATACCTGCTCGTCAAACCACAGATGCACAGATCTCTCACACAGCCTCTGTACCACACCAGGTGCGTTTCTGGGATCGGAGTCACCGGCTACCGCACGAGCAACCTCTAAATGTGGTTCTTATCCTTTGTGCCTATTCAACATGTCACCTGTTACTAACCAGGGCAACAATAATTACAGGGTGTGAAAGAGGCTACTACATTCACTAGGACAAGTGGCTATAATTCTGACCTTTCTCTTAGGGAAGACCTTGACACAGAGCCCTGGATAGCAGCTCTATTGTGAGGTTACAGCAGTTCTATAGTGAGGTCACAGCAGTTCTATTGTGAGGTCACAGCAGTTCTATTGTGAGCTCAGAGGTTCGACACAAGTAGGAAACGGGTCCCAGAAATGTAGTCCCAGAAATGTAGTCCCAGTAAGCCGGTCTAAACGGCATAGATCCAACTGCAAGAATATGACAAGATTATCATTTGCTGGACGAAATTCACTGGATATCTTGATCCATTGTCAACATCGTATTGCATATGCTGTTTAGCAAGAAATGAAAATCCTATTTATTACACAGTATGTGTATAATATTTAGATATCTTGGAATTACACTACGTTTACAAATGCATTAGTTATGTAATATACGCGTGTTTCGGTGAAACTACTCTAACAGATATTCAAATGACTTGGGATATAAAATATATCCAGATGTTTGAGTTGGCTTGTATCAAGCATTTATTTATTTATTTTTAAATAAAAACAGTTGGTTTGATGCTGGCGAGTCCCAGAAGCCAGACAACATCATGACAGCAGCCTGGGAGAGGATTACAACTTTATAATCCTGGCCAGTCAGCATGAGAGGACCCTGATTCTCCTCCTCTCAACTCTCGTTCACCCCCTGGCTGTGTTCCCGGGGGCCATGACGGCTCTGTTTCCTAGGACAGAAGCATTAACCCTGTCTAGACAGGGCGACGGAGACATGCTGCACGTCTACGTGTCGTTTCGGAGTGAAAAGACCAGGAGTTTAGGGCCGCCTCGTCACCAGGGGAACTTAATGGCTGCCGGTTTAAAGCTTTGGCATCCTCAGAGACCAGGAACCAGACAACACAAAGAAAGAAAGATGAACAGATCTTGTTTTTTAGATCTTTTTTTCTTGAGTACTTTTCGTTTCGTAAATGGAGGGTTGTTTCCACCAACAGTGGCAAAACAAGGGGTGCGTCTCTGTTCGAGGACACGGAACACACGGCATCACAGGGAGACAGACTTTGAGGCGAAAGCGATTTGACAGTGGCATGCGCCGCGTCGGAGCCGACGGGGGGAAGTGATGCGTGAGAGAGTCGGGGTGGAGACGGAGCCAGACGGAGGACATCAGGAGACCGGGGGAAGAGGAATCGACTTTCATGACTCCAGGACATTCTGGGAGCAGTGGTCTTATGGTGACATTTCTGCTTAGGAACATGGCCGTTTGAAAGATAGCTGTTGATGTTGTCTTTCTTGGTGTGATGATGACCCAAGGTAGATACAAACAAGCTTTTCTGTTTTGGGAATCCTTGGATAGGATGTGAAAGAGTGTTCTCTTAAAGGGAAACGAAGTAGAAGTAACTTCACACTCCCTGACCCTCACACACACAAACACTCACTTTCTCACACACACACACACTCACTTTCTCTCACTCACTTTCTCACAAACACACACTCACTTTCTCACACCCACACACCCCTCACACACACTCTCCCTCCTAGACAGCCAGCTCTGACTCAGTCCATCAAGCTGCTGAAGAGTGAATCAGAGAAACAGACAGGATAGCGAAGCGACAACAGAAAAGACCCGTCAAAACGTTGCGGAGCGTCCTTTGATATGCAAAAACTGAGCCTTTTCATACGACAGTCACATGACAGGCGTCCATTGTGCCAAAAAACAAAGGCGACAGCACTTATCTAGAACATTCCGCTGAATTCGAACGCATCCACGGTTACATCACATACTGTGCCTTGACTACGCCTTGACTACGCCTTCAAGGAGCAGTGGCTCTACAGTCTCTGCGCTAGGCGACCTTAAGTTCAGAC
The DNA here is from genome assembly GCA_903064625.1 of Mallotus villosus. NCBI lineage: Eukaryota > Metazoa > Chordata > Actinopteri > Osmeriformes > Salangidae > Mallotus > Mallotus villosus. The sequence continues at coordinate 105,292 of CAEFZP010000333.1, forward strand.
TTTATTATATAGGTATATTTTGAAGACATGCCTGTGACCTTTCCCCGTTTCCCATTCCTGTTGTGACACCAAGTCAGATCAAGTCAGATGTCAGGTCTGACATCTGTGACGACAAGATGGAGATGGAGGAAAAAACGCTGAAATATAGGTACTGTACGTCGTAAAAAATATACTGTGTACTTTAAAAGTATACTCTGTGTTACGTCCCTCGCGTAACACAGAGTAATGTTGAAATGCCGTATACTGCAGAATGTACTGTATACTTTAGAAATATACTGATTGCTGCAGAAAAAACACTGTATACTGCAGAAATAAATTCTGCAGAAATACAACATTTTAAATCTGAGAATGAAATCCCAAAACGTAAAGCCTGTGATGTCAATAAAAGTGTAAAGCTGATATGTGACCGACAGTATGAGGGGGGCTATCTTCTCTGTAGACCAGAGTCAGTAGAGTTCTGGCGGGGGAACAGAGAAACCAACTCAAATAAATCTGTGTTCCAGAACTGGACTGCCAGCAGCGCACGACTTCAAAGCACGTCGCCTGAATCTAATCCACGCATGCCGACGTTGTCTGAATCTTAATGTCCCGTCGTCATTTGCATGGCAACACGTCATCTTTCTGTGAGGGTGTGTGTGTGTGTGTGTGTGTGTGTGTGTGTGTGTGTGCGTGTGGTGTGTGTGTGAGTGTGTGTGTGTGTGTGTGTGTGGTGTGCGAGGGTGTGTGTGTGTGCGTGTGTGTGTGTGTGTGCGTGTGCGAGGGTGTGTGTGTGTGTGTGTGTGTGTGTGTGTGTGTGTGGTGTGTGTGTGTGTGTGTGCGTGTGCGAGGGTGTGTGTGTGTGTGCGTGTGCGAGGGTGTGTGTGTGTGGTGTGTGTGTGCGTGTGTGTGTGTGTGTGTGTGTGTGCGAGGGTGTGTGTGTGTGTGTGTGTGCATTTCAGATGGCAGGAGAGTGTGTACAGTGTTGAAGCTGCTACTGAAAAACACTGTACACTGTAAAACAAGAAGGGAACTCACATCCAACCCTATGGAATGCTGCCACACGATCATTTCTAATGTAAATATTCAGATGCAAATATAATAAGAAAGTAGATGAAAATCAAAATCAAAAACAACATTTATGTGAAGATTAAGTGCCTAAGACTTTCGCAAAGAATAAAATAAGAAAATTCTAACCACGGAAATCTTTCCGAGTGTGGATGGTTTACAGTGAGTCAGCCTCAAGAGTGAAGGCCTAACAGCAAGCTCAAAATATAAATCATAAAGAAACCACACATATATCATCACATGACCGGCAGTACATTCCCTTCAGGATCCTACGCTTCATACTAAGTCATACAACCGAACTTAGCAAATTAACCTTTGACCTCGTGTGAAAGAAGCCTTTGTTTGGATCTTCTAATAGTGACATGGGAAGAACATAACAGCTTTCCATCGAATAGAACATTTATTTTTAAAGACAGCGTGTTGGAACTTAACGACAGAAGCAAACACAACGTGTCAGTAGCACACCCGTGAAATGACGGCTTTAAATAGTTTGTTTACTCACTGTTGCCCTAACTCACCCTGCTTAGTAACGATAAAGACACACGGTAAATATTGTTGTCTTTAAGTCTCCACGACGACACAAAGCCACACGGCCAACTCTGAGATTCTTATGAATCAAGAGCGCGTTACAAATAAAATGAATTATTATTATTATTAACTCCTGCTCTCACACGCTCTGATGAGGCACAGCGACAAACGACAACTCCGCCAAAGATGTCTCCATCTCCAACAATGCCACAAGGTCCAGGGCTCTCTGCCCGGGGGAAGTGGACGCTCATTCTCTCCAACAGAACACGACAGGACAGACACCAGAGAGGTGCTCCACAGCGCCAAAACCCAGCGGCCCCAATCCCGGGCTAGCGACAGAAATCCACTCGCGCGCCGACAGAGAACCCACGAGCAAATCGCGCGAGACAACGCTCCGACCTACGGGGGAGGGGCGGGGCGCACTTACGTTCTGCTTGCCCACGATGTTGTCGAAGGGAAGCTCGGGGCTCCACGAGCCCTCGTTGAAGGTGGCGGTGCTGGCGTGGCGTTCGGCCGAGCACACCGACTCCTTCATGATGTCCTCGGGGCAGCGTGAGGAGGGACTCCTCCGGCTGCTTGATCAGGTACGTCTCGATGTTGTGACGGCGCAGGAAGTCGTTGCGGTCCTTCCCGTGGCCCTCCTCCACTTCGTAGGCGCCGTTCAGACAGTCCAGGGAGGCCTTGGAGATGTGGATGCGTCTGGGGAACGGGCACAGGGTTCAGGACGGGGGAGGGGAGGACGACTCACCTCAGAACGCCAGATTTGTTTGTTTTTGGTCTGTCAGGATTGTAATTATGTATTGACTATCAGGAGGAGAGACTGTTGCCATTTTCGGGAGCTGGGCGTCTGGTTTTTGTAATGAACAAACAAATATAGCGTTTTAATTAAAATTGATAGAAGGAAATCTCCTGTTATAACCTGCACAATTCAATTAAGGGAATTGGACTGGGAAATAACTGCTCCACTTAGTCAACTCTGCGGCAGACATTGCTTCAAGGACTTGAGTCAACATTTGAGTGAAACCCAAATAATTCCCACATGCTTTGTAAAAAAGCGAAGGATTTAATTTAATTGTATATATATATATGATTTAAATGATCCCTTTAAAAGTCAATTTTCTCACATCTTCGGTCACAAAGGGACAACCATTGTCGCTTTATTTGAGAACCAATCTGGCTAAAAGTGTTTTTAAAGAGATGATTTACCCATCCTATTCTCAGAAGGGCTCATTTAGTGATGGCTTTTCGAGGTTGGGATAATCAGACACAGTGGGCTATTCCCAGGTTGCCAGCAGGGATGTAAACAACATTTCTCACAAATTGTCCACTGGGGTTTCTTGTGGTATTGTATTGTTTAGTCACTGCTGTGATATCTATTTTGTGAATCTAAATGGGTATTCTGTAGGAACTCCTGCAAATTTGACTCAGTGGCAGGTCTTTGGAAGCAGTAGTTTCAAGCTGGGCCCTGTAGCAAGGGCAACTTCAATCATCCACAATCTATATTTGAAAAAACACACGCTAAAATACGAACACTAACATTGTTGATTCAACGTTCTAAGAGTTAGCTCTCGCCACCTTCACGTTCATAACAAGGAGGTTCAGTGTTCTCTGCCGGCACGTAGAACCTGCTAGAACATATAACCTGCTGGAACTAACAACCTGCTGGAACTCACAACCTGCTGGAACTCGGAACCTTCTAGAAATTAGAACCTGCTGTTGGCCCCTCACCCAGGGATGCCTCCTGACTCCAGCTTGTTGGCGATGTCCACGTCCCAGGACCACACGTCAAACTGCCACTTCCTCAGCCCCAGAACCCCACACAGCACGGAGCCCGAGTGGATCCCGATACGCATGTCGATGTCATGCTTCGTACGAGACCGCACGTATCTAGGGAGGAGGAAAAAGAAACCATTGTTTTTGTTTACATACATTAATGTTTGATTTGTTCTGCTGGCTCTGATATTTAGACTGTGTCTCTTGTCTGTCATGAAGACAATCATTTGATCAACCTTGCGATATGAGATATAATTTATCAATTAACTTGTAGCGTATCGACATTATACACCAGATGATTAGTGATCCTTAAATCCAGGAGAAGTCCAATTGCACATGGTTGGCGTGTCAAATAAAAATGTAAATTTCGAAACAGCATCGTCACACCTAAACAAAACCTTTCCATATTTCATACATTCTCATACGTGCACATCACGGTCCAGCGAATCATACGTCCATGAAGCTAGCGCGTTAGAGGTCAACTGCAGCATTATCATGATCCCGATCCCTGTCTGCCAGTCTCATTTCATGCCTTTCCGACAACAATGACGAATGTGAGTCGACAGGCGTTCAAGGAGCTATACGGCAGTGGCGGAGTGCTTAATCTCAATGGGCTTTCGTAAGTCACCTGCCATAGATATCGCCTGTGATCACACGGACGGGAGCTGACTGGCATGGGGAAGGATTGCGGTACGTGACAAGAGGCTTTGGCTAACAGTAGGAGCACTTTCCCTCTTCAGACTGTCACCGCAATGGCACTGAAGCAGCGTGAAGCGGCCATCAACCAAGAGGCTCTTAGCAAACCACTGGCCTCTTATTGCCCCTAAAGGACGGCTGGCTGATTCATTCTAATGGTCCTGCAAGCCCTCTCTCTCCATCTCTCTCTCTCTCTGTGTCTTTCTGTGTCTCTCTCTCTCTCTCCCATCTCTCTCTCTCTCTCTATCTCTCTCTCTCTCTCTCTCTCTCTCTCTCTCTCTCTCTCTCTCTCTCTGTCTCTCTCTCTCTCTCTCCCCATCTCTCTCTGTCTGTCTTTCTGTGTCTCTCTCTCTCTCCATCTCTCTCTCTCTCCCCATATATCTCTCTCTCTCTCTCTTTATTCGTCTCTGTCTTTCTCTCTCTCAACCACTCTATCACCGTTCTACTCTATATTTACCCCCTTCAGTCTCGCAGCACACAGGCAGTAGGCGAACGCGCAGTGCGAACGGATGCGTCGCCGATCGCTAGAACGTTATCCAAACTGGGGGGGGGGCACTCGTGAAGTTAGGGGAGGGGAGTGTTTCACCGTGAGCGAAAAAGGAACCATCGCTATGGTTACGTAAGAGCCTCGGGAAGGCGGAGAGTGAGGCCCGTGAGAGGCGTTTCACCTGATGGTCTTGATCATGCTGAGGCCCATCTCCACACAGCAGTGAGCGTGATCCTGTCTGGGCTCAGGGAGACCGGAGACGCAGTAGTAGCAGTCCCCCAGGATCTTTATCCTGAGACAGTGGTTCTCCTACGGAAGAGAAACGGGTAATGAGACTGGAACAAGCCTGATAGGTGTGAGAATGCTACACCGCACCTTAACACCCCCCACCCCCCCCCCACCTCACAACAGAATTGAGGAAGTTGAACATGAGCAAGTAGTATGACAAACCAGTCTGTTTTTTTCCCACATAAACACACTGTAATGAACCAGTTCAACAGTTCTCTTTCATTCCCTCTTCCCTCTCTGTCTCTCTCTCTCACACACCATATTCTCCTCGGACATATTGCCCTTGAGGCATGAAAATGGACTGTAGTTGAGTCTATAGCATATTTAAACAGCATTTGTCTGGATCGGATGCAAGGTTGTCACTGACACAACACAGAAGAGAGGACTGCATGGATCCCACTGTGACCTCACAAACACAGACAACTAAGGAACACTGGATCCCACTGTGACCTCACAAACACAGACAACTAAGGAACACTTGATCCCACTGTGACCTCACAAACACAGACAACCAAGGAACACTGGATCCCACTGTGACCTCACAAACACAGACAACCAAGGAACACTGGATCCCACTGTGACATCACAAACACAGACAACTAAGGAACACTGGATCCCACTGTGACCTCACAAACACAGACAACCAAGGAACACTGGATCCCACTGTGACCTCACAAACACAGACAACCAAGGAACACTGGATCCCACTGTGACCTCACAAACACAGAGAACCAAGGAACACTGGATCCCACTGTGACATCACAAACACAGACAGAACACAAGAACGCGTCCTTCTGCATGGCTTCTCTCAGTCGCATCACCACGTTACACCTGCACAATTCATTCAAGCTTGAGCAAACTTAAACCCATTCAAGGCCACAGTTTAACCTTCTGAAATCTTCATGGCATGTTTTGAGATATGACTGGTGTCATACCTTTGACTGAGAAAGGAATGAAACCTAATGAAAACGTGATAAGAATGTGAACGGAACGGTGGCGATGCTGTTTCTCTCTGCTCGCCAGCAGGAAACTCACATGAGCAAGGCGGTCGAAACGGGCAAAGAGCTCGTTCAACATCCGCACCAGTTCCTGTGCCGACAACGTGGTGGAAAGGTTTGTGAAGCCTTTAACGTCTGCGAAAAGAATGCTGAATAAAATATGGAGATGTCACATTAATGCTTCATCACACTTCAACAGCTACAGACATCACCACATCAAACAAAGCACTACGTTTCAGACATGGTCATGCAAGAAAAGTGGACGATATTATTAGTTATGTTTTTTGCTTTGCATCGTGCATAATTTGCCATATTTTAACATGACAACTTGCTTATTATGGTGGTTAGTTTTTACATTTTGTAGATTAAATACTCCAACATGGTGACCTTCCACTCTAATATAAATATGTTGTATCTTCCTGGAAAATATGAAATATATATTATATTTTACAAAACATGTAAATATTGCACAGATGAACTATGGTCACAAGCACTATTAGCTGTCCTAAACCTGCCATTTTCTGGTCAATTAGTTTTTATTTTAGTTCCCATGACAAATGCTATTTGTAAGCAAACACTAGAGCCAAAATGGCCACCTTACCTGACATTCTCATATCGGTGGATATAGATTCTGTGAAACTGTTGTTGGAGGTGTTCGTCCTCCACATTGGTCATGTCATTGATCATCTCCAGTACCACAAACCGTGGGAGAACAGATAAGACCAGTCTTTCCTGTCAAAGGAAAAAAACAACATTCTAGTTTCATTATTCTGCTTTATTCTGTTTTTCAAAATAAAAGTTTAAGGGGATAGGTTTTACTGTAAGAGATCTCAGGTTCAAATCCCCCTCTGGGCGTTGCTTTGATTAAATGAGTATTTTATTATTATATTATAAAAGGCCAAATGGTTGTGAGAAATATTTCAATGGAGGACTCCATTGTTAAAGGTGGCAAAAGGACAGTTTAAACTCAAGTGTTGTGAAAAAAGCAATTCACATTATTCCAGGGCACAGTTCAAGACCATTTTAATAGACAGTGAAAAATAATTATAAGGCTACAATTTTTGAGCAAAAATAGATTTGCGTGATGCATTTTAATTGTTTATATATTGTGGTCTGCATAGCAGTCTGAGTGTTGGCTAAGAGCCTCTCGATACAACAAGTGCAAGTACCTACACGAGAGAGAGGGAGAGAGAGTGCGAGAGAGAGAGAGAGAGAGAGAGAGAGAGAGAGTAGAGAGAGAGAGAGAGAGAGACAAAAGATAGAGAGAAAGATGACTGAGATTTTTTTTTAGAAAACTGTTAGAAAATTAGAAGAGAAAATAAAGAAAAATCTGAGAGAGAGAAAACAAGAGGCAGAAACCGAGAGAGAGAAAGCGAGAAACGGAGATAGAGAGTGAATGGTGTGAGCTGAAAGGACTAGACAACAAGGATACTGTAAGAGGGATCATAGAGAGGCAGCACAGCACTGATTTGTAGTGGGTGAGAGGGAGACAAAGAAGTAGAGGAACAAACGGGAGGAAGGAGATGGAACATGTGGAGGAAAATCCCTAACAGAGGAGGGAGGAAGGAGCACTCAACGTGACAGCCCAGACTCACAAAATTCTTCCAATTTGTCCGTTGCAGCTGGGTCCGTTTTTATTTTATGATCACATCTAAACCTTTTGTTTATACTAATATCAAACCATTGACAGACAATATTTGTTTATGGGTGGTAAATACAGTGTGTTGATCTTACAGCCTGAAAAAAATGCTACCTACGTAAGATTTTAGCATTTTAGCTGTCTCTTAACGTTTTAGCGAACTATCTGCCAGAACTTGTTCTTGTAGGTAACCGCGCTCAGGTTTGTGACGTCGTGACAGTGACGTTTGTTACTGCCGTTAGCAAAATGTAAATTAGGCCTATGTTTTTCTCTACATATATGTTCTAATGCATTTCTGACTGTACAATCTGCGGGACTTTATTGAGTGGGCTGGTATGATCTCACTCCTGGAAAGTGGAGCAGTTCCGCAAGCGAATCCTTGAATGTGTCTAGACAGGCAAATGTTTTAGCCATCGTACCATGCTAAGGCTTGGTCCACTTGGTTGCTTGGTTACTCGGGGCACTTTTTTGGTGCGTGTGGGAGGAGGGTCAGTGGTCAGTTTAGCGTGTGCTTCAACGGACACTGTATCTCATTTCACAGCTGAATGCAAAAGAACTAGAATGTCAATTTCGCTTTTTAAAGTCATTAGTGTAACGCGATGTGCCAGCAGTTTAAATTACAGCTTTACCCCTGGGGTGTATGAGAGCAATCCTAACGTTGAGATTGACTTGATTGTCGTTTTTAGAAGTCTGACTAAATCTAATTTAAGTTTGGTTTAGTGAGTGTTGGTGTGACTATAACTTAATACATGACACTGATGACATCCAGTAGTTGATGACATACAGTATGACTTTGCTTGTAAGACATGATTCCTGCCTTTTACTGCAGGGAGTCAGGTGGCTGAGCGGTTAGGGAATTGGGTTAGTAATCCGAGGTTGCTGGTTCGATTCCCGGCCGTGCATGATTTGCCTTGGGCAGGCACTTCACCTACTTGTCTTGGGGAAATGTCCCTGTCCTTACTGTAAGTCGCTCTGGATAAGGTAAATGTCTAAAACGTAAATGTAAGATTAGGATGAAAATAACATCTGCAGATTCACTTATATCATCTTGTGTCTGAGTCCGAATGTGATATGGACCCAGGTGACTTAGTGCTTATGTCTTCTTCTTCTCTGAAAAAGAGGACCTGTTGTCCCGGAGGGGTTTCGTACTTGGGGGCATTGTGTTATTTTTGTGGCTGGACATTAACACAGAGCAATACCAGCTCACTTGTTCACATTAGGTTTGGCTCCTTCCGGGGGGGGGACAGAACCATCCATAAAAAAAATAAAAAGATCCTCAGGTTTATCTTGGGAGTGCAGTTCCAGGAAATACTATGCCTTAAAAGCTTTCTGGGCCTCACTCTGACCACACAATGATGGATCCACTCTGCGCAGGGTAAACAATGAGCTGAATATACGTATGTGAGCTTATGACTGTGTGTGTGTGTGTGTGTGGAGAGGGGGTGGGGGCTGGAGTGTGTACTGTATGCCTCTGTGTGTATGTATGGGTGTGTGTGTGTGTGGATGTGCCGGGGTGTGGGTTGTGTGTGCATGTGTAGATGTAAGGTGTCTGTATAGGTGTGTGTGTGTGTGTGTGTGTGTGTGTGTGTGTGTGTGTGTGTGTGTGTGTGTGTGTGTGCATGTGTAGAGGTAAGGTGTCTGTGTGTGTGTGCATGTGCCGGTATGTGGGTGTGTGTTTGTGTGGGGGTGGGGTGTGGGTGTGTTGGTTCGATATCTTCTTACAAAGTGTGTTTGACTCATACGGATCGATAGAGAGCCTCTTAGTAGCCCTCTCCTTCTGCTCCGTCTCCCAGTATGACTGTTCGACACATCAACCAACTCATTAGGCCTCTCATGTCTTGTCTGTCCCTGGTTTCATGGTCATGGTTTGGTGTCCAGCATAGCCTTTTTCATTCAAGATGGTTTTAAGGCATTACTTGGGACGGACGGTGATGGGTCATATCACTACCCCTTCTGGTCTCATCTGTCCCCCCCACCCCCACCCCCCTTCCCCTGCTGGTCTCACCTGTCCCCCCACCCCACCCCCCTTTCCCCTGCTGGTCTCACCTGTCCCCCCCCACCCCCCCTTCCCCTGCTGGTCTCACCTGTCCCCCCCACCCCCCTTCCCCTGCTGGTCTCACCTGTCCCCCCCACCCCACCCCACCCCCCTCTGCTGGTCTCACCTTTCCCCCCCCACCCCCCTTCCCCTGCTGGTCTCACCTGTCCCCCCCCACCCCACCCCCCCTTGCTGGTCTCACCTTTCCCCCCCCATCCCCCCTTCCCCTTCTGGTCTCACCTGTCCCCCCACTGCTGGTCTCACCTGTCTCTGGTTCTCCGTCTCCAGCCGGAGTCTTGCTTCTATGCACCTCCTGGTCTCCAGGAAGGCCTGGCGCTGGGCCCGGTCAGACAGGTAGCTTATGAAGATTCCGGCGGTGTTCATACACATAAACAACACCGCCTGAGCCACCACCTGCAGGGTGAAACAGCAGAGGATTGGTTAGAAACGGTTATTTAACGTTACCGACCGGCCCGAAGAACCAGCTGACGAAAGTAACTATTCATGAGAGCACATCAAAGGGCAACCTGTAGGGTGAAGAGGGCTATAAAAGGAGACTTGTGTGAACATTTGATTTGCAAAGAAAGGGTTTTGGAGTGTTTCACCAAGGGCTGAGGGGGGAGAGAGAGGGGGGGGGGAGCATAGAAGCTCTGATTCAACAGATCACGTAACCCATGGTTTTTGGTCCTGGCCAGACATAATGGTGTGTTTGTGGACAGTCTGCCCCTGAATCTCTCCTAATGACTTTGGATGGTCCCTGCAGCTTCAATTAGGACGTTATTCATACTTTTAAGAAACAGCTATATGAAATTCCAAATGGAAGCAACAGAAGATACACAGAGGAACATATCTGAATATCTTTTTATTAAGGGTACATGTAGGATAGAGAAAGAATGACAAGACTTGCTACGGTTTGTATTGTATGAAAAGATAAGTGATTTTTGAATTCTGGTTGTTAAAGCGCAGTGTTACTGTCATGCCAACAGAGTTTTTCCATGGTTCTATCAATCGCATTATGAGATTGTTATTCAATATAAGAGATTAGGTCTTGGTTGTAGAGGTCAAGGTTATCTTTTAAACATAAACTGATTATATCAGCACCATCCATTGCAATTGACAAAACTGACAGGGTAACATCGATTGTACAAGCATCTTGAAAGGAAATGAATAATGGTTTCACCTTGAGAAAAAGGTATCAGCACACTGTTCTATTATGAGGTTCAACAATACTTATTAGCACAGCTTGTGATGTTACGCTTGGCTGAAACACTGAAAACAAACTCAAACTACCTTTCCCCCCTCAACATTTTACACCTAAACACGCCACCAGCTCGACAGAACGTGATCACAGGATCACATCCCGACATGCCAAGTGACACAAGCCGTCTGACGGCTACCTAGTCCCCAAGTCATCGCTCAGACACAGAGCCACAAGGACACGGCATCCTCAGCATCCTTTATTAGGTCGGGCATCAACACCAATGTGATCTCTGTCGTGTGTCACTGACGGAGAGTCTGTTTCGTTGTCGTAGTTACATCCTTTAATTGGAAAGATTAGCCGATTTACAACGAGAGACAAGACGACTTAGACTTAGAAAACCTCCGTGTTTTCCAGAAGAGGCAATTTGTTGTGAAAGCACATAACAGACACGTTAAAAACACATCTAAGTAGCAAAACGACAACAACACAATCATCTAGCCATGGTAAGTATCGTGATGAGAGGAGACAACAGGGGACCTAATCCTACAAGATATGACTCAAGCCTTCACAGCGTGTGAACACAGGTGGTGTTAGGTGGCATCTCAGAGGGGAATGACAGTTGGCCTTGTTGGTCATTGGCAGTTGGTGTGTGAGGGGAAGGTAAAAAATTAATCAGCAAGGTTACTTTGACGTCACTGGCAAGGCCATTCATTCCCTAAGTCAACGGCCGACAAAAATCAATTGGCGAGAGAATTATTATGGTGGTGCTTTAGTTACAGTTGGGGGGACGGGGGACGGTATGTGAGCTGTATTGCTGACTATGACCAACGCAGAGTTAAATACATTCCTGCTTTTCACATTGATTTAACCCAGTGATACTCTATTATTCCACAACATCTGCTGTTGATTTAGCTTGAAGTGTTAGCAAGATAGATGATTTCCACAATTCACTCACACAAGTATAATATGTGGGGATATATGAAGGTTATATGGCAATAAACAACTGATGCCTGAGCACCTTGTATCAACGCCTGGGGAAAAGCTGATGAAACCGCCTGTAATCTCTGGCATATTGTTACAATGGCTGGTTTGATATCTTACAAACGGAGGAACTCCCAAGCGGAGCTGGGTTTATGTCCTCAGGGGCAGAGAGGGACATGCCCGGACATGTCTCTCCCCGGCCCGGGCCCTGAGCCCGACACCTGCTACCACTGCTTCTCTCTCTGGTCCTGGAGAGAACCAGAACTACATTTCCCTAGAGCAGCGTCTAAAGAAAGCGCACAACATGTTGTGCAAAGTATGTTTGTGTTTCAGTTTGAGTGTGTGTTCAGAGACGGATTGTCAAGAACGTGTGAAAGTGTGTGTGTGTAAAATCACTTGTGTGTGCATAGTGTGTTTATAGGCTTATGTGTTCTGCGTGTTGTGCGGTGAGTCATCTTCTAGCAGCCGATATCAAAGGGTAAGTTCAAAGGTAATAGAGACGCGAGCGTACACTCACTACAATCTTTAACCGCAAACCAAGCAGCAATCTTGCCCTATCTGATTTCGAATGCTTAAAAACAACACAGAAAAAAAAACGGCGTACCTCTCCCTGTGTTTAAACAAGCTGCTGTAACCGTTTCCATGGACAGTTGAGAAGGTCAGCAAACCTGAGTAACCAAGGGGAGCGGCCCTCAAGAGGATATTCTTAAAAAGTCCTGGGAGACATCGTTTATTAGGTAGTCCATTAGCGAACTGAAGCAAACGCTTCACTTTTTACATTTCTGGATTCAAGGTTATTAATCAATTACTGCTGAAGACCATCAAGCACGTGGAAAGTGTGACATAGTTGTGTTGGATTGTCCCTGGTGTTTCCCGGGGATCCTCTGACCTTGTCTAAGACGCGTTCTCTACGGGCCTTCACAGTAATCCCTGTCGAGAAACCTCCCCATTAACACACACAATCCCTTTCTTCGGAGCTGAAGGCTGCACATAAGTTCATCATACTATACTCAAATAGAGACAGATGCATTCAGTACGCTCCACTCTCGGGACGACGGCATCATCATACATTTAATTTGGTCCTAAATCCCCTCGTGATCGCTCTCCCCCCAGAGAGGGGAAAATTAAAACATCCAAGTCACGGTAATTACATCGGCAGCCATGTTGTTTTGGAAAGAGCAACGCCGGCTCTCTGCAAAGGGCAACAGCACTGAGACCTCCTCTATGCTCATTAACGAGAATGCCAGTGATCTGGAGGTTTTTAACGAGGCCTTGTTAGCTTGCCAACCAGAGAGCATAACAGTATACATTAGAACAGACTGTGGGCCATACGTGCTGGAACATGGCGCATTATCAAAGTGTTAGCCGCTAACAACAGGATGATATAGAAATACGAGGTTGGCATTATTTTGTGGTATTTAACTATTGTCTAGACATGTCGGGTAGTTTCTGTATACCGTAATATCACCTGCGGTATACAGAAGCGGTGTGGAACTCGCGGGATTTAGGTTGTTGGTGTGCCAAGCAGTCGGGCTAATTGGCAAATTGAGATAACAAAACGATGGACTGGCAAACTGCCAGTTAGAACAGGACTCAGACACTCTCCAGGCATCAATACTTAGGTGGTGTCAATGAACATTGCAGCTAGTATGATCTACTGAGACGGTTGTGTTCATGCCATTGAATTGGTCGGACAAATTATGTTTGCATTGGATTCCTCTAGCCTACATATCCTAGCCTACAGTTGTCTTCATGTATAATTATTTACGAATACAAGCTAGAGCTATTTACTACCGAATATAGGCCTAAACACCCAATGTGTCATAGCTACATCCCTCGTAGCACATTGCGCAGGCAACACACAACCAATTGGAGCTTCAACGCAAGAGCTATGGGTATGCTGTTTACACAATATGAGCTAATGTAGGCTATGTAGATAACCGTCTTGTACCGGAGCCAAAATGACACAGGCAATTCTGTTAAAGTCAGAGCGAGCTCGCTGCCAAACTGTTTCCTGCCACTTCCTGTATCACACTTGGGCTGCTCTCTGCCTGCCTGCAAATTGGATTAACAGCTAAAATGACAAGCAAAAGAATCCATAAGGATGCAAATGCCACTTAATTTTCATATGAGCAGCGACGAAAACTGCGACGCCACCACAATATGCTCAGGACACATTAGCATCACACGCAGTTTGACAAGGCATTGGGACAAATCTTAGAGTTTTATTTGGGGATTGCTGTGCGGCCAGGCTCTGTGGCAGACAGAAAGTACTGAATTCTGCTTTCAGGTCTGTTTTGATCAGACTGGATCTGTGAAGAAAAGGCCTTTTGTAATTGAAAGTGCCATTTTTTGGTACATTATCATGAACCCCCTGCAATCCCTTGCCATGTCTGTTGCCTGTCAACTTCGAGACCTTTTGTAGACCTTTTAAGAATAGCCTAGCGGCACTGTACTGTATTGTAATCCATCATACTGGGTTCTTAGGCCACTCCACACCTTGAGCACTACACTTAGAATCCCATCCAGTGAGAGACACCTGGTTTATGTGACATTTCATAACATTATATCTGATGCATGGTCCATTCAAGATGCTTGACTTTCCTCCCTGAGGGCAATTCTAACTACTCGTAGATCTCAGATGCACATTTTTCCCCAGCTGGGGAAATAGGACCGGTGATTTCGGCATAGGGGGAATGAACTGTTCATTTCCCTTTGGCAGAAAGGTTTCCTATGTGCCAGTGATCCTGTGTTTCCCCCAGGACCTGCTGGGCCAGTAACATTTACTGTTGCGAGATGAGGTTGCTTTCATTCTTTGCCCAGAGGGGTAATACCTCCCTAAGGGATGCTTGTGTCTCTAATGGGGTGCCACAAGGGACTACCTATATAGAAATGCACTTTGACTCGGCAGACATCATTGCTTTGCTATCCCGAGAGAGGGAAAGCTACAGTTACACAGACTCATGCTAGGCAGTTATAGTGGATATTTTTTTGTGGTGTGACTAGTTGATTCTAGGGGAAATATGCCTGGAATATGTAGGGTGATGTTGGTGTAGTCGTGGTGAGAAGTTAAGAAATGACGGTCAAAAGGCAACGCAGGCAAAACATTTAGTATGCAAGGCCTTACACCTTCTAGCAGACAGTTAAAATAGACTTCTAATGGAGCATGTTAAATGATGTTAAATCACCAAGAACCCACAAAATCTGTACTAAATGAGCAATGCTGAACAGCCTCAACTGATCATTAAGTCTATTGACAGAACAATCGTTCAAACAAAACACGACAAATGGTTCATGAAACATGATATATGAGAAATTGACATACACTATATGGAATTTTAAATGTCGCGAGTAATGTAATGTAAAATTTGCTTCATTCGCGCGAATAATTTGCTTCGCTTTTGGTGTGAACACAGCATATGAGTGTTCTTCGAGTGCATCTAATTTGTGCAGCTTGTGGCCCGTTGAATGCATTTTATTGATTGTGTTGGATTGGATGAGATGTAATGAACTCAATGTCCCTCACACAACCACACTCCACCCAAAACATGAGGAAATATAACCAGAGAGAGAAGCCTTCACCCCCCCCTACCCTAACACAACAAATATTTGGCCAAAAGATCTATCACGATCACCTGCAGTATGATACATCCTTTGTATCCCACCTTAAATAAATCATTGCTATCCTGGTGAAGAGGCTGTATAAGAGGCTATGCAGTGTTTCTGCTATGCGGTGTTTCTGCTATGCAGTGTTTCTGCTATGCAGTGTTTCTGATCAGATCGTAGGGTGGATAATATCAGGGGAGGCGTGTTTTCCCAACTCACTTGTGCCGAACACACACACACACACACACACACTCACGAGCCGTGTGTCTCGTAGACTTGACAGTGAAACTCTAGATCATTCTGTCTCTGTAGGACCCTGTTTTTTCATCATCTCATTCCGGAGGGAGGAATTCACATGGAAACCCTCCCTTCACGACCACAACATCATTGTATCCTATTTGACCAAACTGAAAGGGAAAAAGCAATGCTATCCAATGAAGCCTTTTCTTTTCTACTCTACCAGAACACAACAGGCGACGGCCCTAGCTGACCTGGGGGGCAGCCTGTTTTCCCCAGAGCAGTGCTTGGAGGTGAGAGGGATGCTCCGGGCTTAATCATGTGAGCCTGCGAGTTGTGGGAACGGTCCGTCTAACCCAAAAGTAATCTCATTAAACGCTGACCCCGAAAGCGCACGTGGACTTACGTGGAGCGCCGGGCTGTGAATAGATTGCTCTCGGGTAATCCTGCTGGAAATCACCCTCAACATAAAATAACTCTAAAATCACCCATATAAGCCTGCTCTCAGTTTGAGACGGGCTAAAATATTAGTGTCTACAGCACAGTAATCAACTGTAGAGGTTGGGAGGGAAAAGCACAAAAAATCCCCTGCTCTAAGCTTTAAATGGTATTTAAATTGGTAAAAGCCTGACAGAGAACAAGTGTACGCATATGCCTAGTATAACCGTATATGTATTACAAATATATTTACAACTGTAAAATATCTCTTGAATCCATATAAGGTGATACAAAGCCTGACTGTGTATATGACCTTCCCCTGGTTGAGAGTCTAATGCTGGAGGATTCTGTGTTCGTCTGACGGTATGGGTGGGGGATAGGGGTCACTCTGGGTCATCCATATTTGTTAGCCTAGTTAAAGGTTCTCGTCCCTTTCCCAAGACGGAACGTGGTCCTAATCCATGCAGACTGGCCCACGGCACGCCGTGTCCTTGTCGTGGTGAAGGAATCGATGAAGGGTAAAGAAAACATCTGCCGTTGTCCGAAGCTGTCGTTACGGTAACGCTAGAACTGCCTGCAAGGTGCCACCGAATCACCCCGTTAAAGAAATGCATCAAACATTCAATATATTTAGTATTTGACCTCGCCTTACTCTCTCCCTCTAGTTAACATGCTACGTTTAATGTACGTGGTCTAAAAAAAAATCACCTTTCGTCATCCAACTGAACAGTTTAATCACATTCAGAGAACAATCCCAAATGTGGCTTTGCTCAGCCGGGCAGAGAGGACTAGATAAGATGACAGTGTTTCCCCTACCATTATATTAGGGCCCCCCCCAACGTCCCCGTCCCCCCTGGAAGGTCAACGCCCCTCCCTCGTCACTCCAAATGCCCCCACCCCCCCAAGCTGTAAACCTAGGGGAAACATGACTGCACGGTTTAGCCACAATCAAACAGAAACAGGTGCTGCTGAGTCAGCATAAGAACGTCACAACTTCCAGGCAACTTTGAAGGTCAGTAAACACACACACACCCACACACACTGTCAATATTAGCAAGGTGTGATATCTTTCTGGCATCGATTTTGTGCCCGTAAAACCGTTAATACTGCCAAAAACTGTAAGGAAATTACTGTAAGTCTGTCTTCTTTATTGACCAAGTCCAGCCTACATCTTTTCTAATACTATCTGACAAGTCGTTTTATTAGAATGATAGGTAGCAATATAAACCTTATGACAATATACAGCCAGCAGAAAACTCGACCTTGAGTTCTCTGCTCTGGCAACCACCCCCATAGATGGAACCCCAAATCCCATAAAACTCAATTTTAATAGAATAATTTCACCATTAAATCCATTAACTATCCCTTTTAGATTTCCTATAAAACCCAGTAAAAATCCAACTCTGAAGGCAGACCGTGAGATAAGCATGTAAAGTGTCAGTCAAAACACAAACTTATCCTTTTAAATTGGGGCTAAGCAGAATTTCCTTTTTACCCTTTGAAATGGTGTTAAAAATGGTGGGAATAACAGTCAAAACGACTCGAGGAAGTTCTCCATCTAAAGAGAACGGTAAATCCTTCACCCAGGGTCATTCTGAGATGTTTCGCACCAAAACGCTCCCGGAAAAACCAACCGGTGTCGACCGTAGGAAAGGCTCAAGCCTCTTTGTATCAAATATTTAGTGACACTAAGAGCAAGGTCTGGTCACAACACTCCATTGGAAGAACCATTCCAGTGTTCCCGCCCACGGTCCGCAGGCAGGGAAGGAGAGAGCGGCAGACAAAGAGGTGAGGAGGAGGAGGGAAGGAGGGGAGGTAAGCTGAGAGGGCAGAAGAAAATATGGAATAAACAAAAAGAAGAAGAGGACAGACGACGACATTGAGGGTGAAAGAAGAGAGTGCCCTCAGAGGAGTGACTCAGAAGACATTCTTTTGGCTCGTACATCTCCCCATCTCGCCTCGCGTTCGTAAGACCTCCCACGCCATGGGCTTGCTGGTCGCAGAACTGAGTGGTTCTGATGTTTTGGGCACGCGCAGCTTGCTAACTTGGCTTGGCTGCATCTACTCTACATAGTTATGCATTGACAGAGAGAGATAGAGAGAGAGAGAGATGGAGAGAGAGAGAAAGAGAGAGAGAGAGAGAGGTGCAAAGAAGACAAAGGGAAAAGAGAGAGGGGGGAGGGGAAAGGATCCAGTGGGTGTACTATGGACACGCACTCCGGAAAAACCCAGGCCTAATTATCCTGTTATCTTGCAGCATCATTCGATTTGATTGGCTGAGTTGATGACAAGCATCACGACTGGCTGATGTAACCCTATTCCCCCCAAGCCACTGTCTCAATAGGCACTGAGCACTAAAGGTCACGATGACTGGAGACAGCCGAGTTACCCGACGTGGCGTTCCAACATTGCCGAGTCGCAAAGCGTGAGATGGGTCAGTGGTTTTTGATATTCTGATTCCAGATTCCATCCAGCAACCAATCGTCTTAACCCTTTGTTGTGTTCTATGGAGCTCTTTGAAGCCTTTGTGATGTACTGGGAGGTTCTTTCTCGTTGGGTGACAGCTCGTCAGGCTGGATTATGAAGTGGTGCAGTGAAATTGTACCGTCGACCCACTGTTTGACTGGGTTGGAAAACCACATCTACATTCTCTCCCCTCCTGTTCTCACATATGTCAAATATTACATTTTAACAAATATTTTAATTGAAATAGAATTCCATAAACAAACCACCAACGTTAAGGTGTTTTAGTCTCTACTCTCTGCTGACCTTTTATACGGGGGGGAAAAAAACACTGAGAAGAAATAATAAGTTAATTGCAGGTTAAAGGCGTGAGGCGATCCAGCTGAGCATCGAGCACAGTATCGATGTGTTTTACAGAAAGGCAGGGAGGGTGAGAGACGATGGGGCGGGGTGGAGCGGAGGTGAGGGAGTTAAGGATGCAACATTATTGATCTCTAATGCTGTAGAAACCCGCAGCCTGCCCCCCCCCACCCCCGCCCCCTTATTTATCCCACACAGGAAACCTACTTTAGTAATTAACCATTTACTGAGCGGCAAATCAGTGAGTCTAACACAGTCTTAAAAAAAAGGATGTAGTCAATACAATGGAGGTTTGTAAATCAGAGCCTGGTCTTTGACGGCCCCAAGGGTCTCAAGGGGAGGACGAGACCTGGGGGTTAGACTGTGTCAATAAAAGGGGCTTCTTAGTGGTCAAAGAGGCCTGTAGATGGTGAGGGAGATACAATATAGACATAGGCACACAGGTGTGAAAGGACGGGGGGAGGGTCACCAATCGATGTACAGCTGCGAGTCTGATAGCGACGGGAGGGGAGTAAAGAGTAGCACAGGACATGGAAGCACGACAGAGGTGTGAAGATACGCATCTTTAAATTACCTCGCAGACGCAATGGCTGAGACACACTAATGAGCAAACATCAGCAAGGAAAAAAGCCAAACCCGCACTCTCTGCTCAAGAGAGGTCGACGCAGGGTCAAACCACACGACGGTAAACACAAAAACATTGGATTCCGTCTTCTCTCTCTCTCAAAGTAGATTTCCCACAATGTTTACGCAACCGTCCCTTCAGCGCACACGCCGTGTCCCGAGGAGAAGAGGACATGCAGTATCATGAGTAAAGTCGTGACTTTGTCCACGTCGCAAGCCCCAGGCCTCGACCAACACAGCAACAAAGGACCAGACGTACCATAAGATCACACAGTCAGAGGAACACAGCAGAGTGCGTCTGTCGGACTTGGCAACGCTAGGCCATGCCTTTGGGGGCCTTTCGGCCCACAACCAACAGAACCAGACACTCCCACGAGCATGAGCCCGGCTGACAACAAGATAGGCACTGTATTGTGTAACACAAGTATTTTCAGGGCAGGATGCGTTGGGTTGACCAACATCAGCTGACTCTTCAGAGTTAGCTCATGGCCTGACGGGATGTGCTGCGACATTTGCAGCTGGGCTTACTTCACAAGCTCTTCTTACAAGGCCCAGAACAAGCTTCTAGTCAGGCATTAGAGAGAGAAAATCTCCCTCTTACATCTTCAGCATGTGCTCAAATGAAGTCTCATTTGTACACTGCTGCGGACCATGTCTCATGATTATGATGCAGAGTTTTTCAGGACAGGCTGAGGATATGTGGGGATTTACATGAATGAGATCATTTTCCGATATTCCATCACCCAGTTTTCTGAACCTTATGTAGGTTTAAGCCTTACCCTGGAAAACCTTCAAAGAGAATTTTACAACAGTCAATGACAAAACAGGACTACTGAGGCAAGGATAACCCAGCACAGTCCTACCTAAAAAAATTATCGAAAATTATCTATTGTACATTTCTCAAAAGCAATAATTTCTGTATAGTTTATAGAATACATAAGATCTCCCTGGAAAAGCTCGAGCGAATGCCCAGAAAACACGCTGTCATGTGATGCAGACACATCAGATAGACTAACCCAACACCAGATTTCCAGTGCACCACCACTCACATTGTAGGGTAGACACATTATAGCATTACTTCCAACAGAGCACTCCTTGGATCTGCTCAGTGTTTGCGTAAGGATCTCGGTGCAGCATAGCTGCTGTGTATAACACACACCAAAGGCTTTACTGTAGCTGGACTGGGCGAGGTGCATTTATTCAATGTAATATGCTATTTAAATGCAAATCCTTAATGCTGTTTGCTTCTTTTTTTTAGCAGTTTGTTCAACCAATTCATATCAAACGGCTCCTGCAGACTACTAATGGCTCCTGACCACCTTCCCTCTTCCCTCCTCCTCCTCCTTCTTCCCTCCTCCTCCTCTTCCCTCCTCCTCCTCTTCCATCCTTCCCTCCTCCTCCCTCTGTCTCTGATTGTTTACACAGTCCTGACAGGCCCCATTTAACATGACGAGATCATATAATGTGCTTTGAGTTAAAATCAAAAGAGCTGATGGCCACTCTTGACGTTCTGAGTGAAACGCACGATTGTTAGAACATTATTTTCTGAGGGGAATAGATTATAGCTTTGTTGTTATTTGAAATCTGCAACCAATTCTCACAAACAGCCAACCGCCTAACAACGCCAAGTTTAATCATCACGTTTATATTAAAATAAGTGCCAGGAAATCTAGTGTTAGGTAAAATAAAACAATTGCAAGCTCTTTATAACTGGTTACCATCGCGGTCGCATAGTCTTGAAACTGTTAAATAAACATGACCTTTATTGACCTCTAAAGCGCTGATATTGACGCAATCAGCCTAGAGAGATTGTGTTAGGGGTGTATTTTTTACCCAATATACCAGTAGGGGGAGCACAATCTTACTATTACAGGAAACCACCTCTGAATAAGCCTGAAACAATTTCAGCACCTAAGGTGTGGATAGCGACCGGTGCTGAAACCAGAGACAGCCTACTAACAGATTTTGGCAATTGCTAAATCAGGCTACAAAATAATCGGACATAAAATATAGCCTACTAACGTGGCCCATTGAACAAACCGGTGCGGGTTGAATGTGAAAATTACGATGATCCATCAACAATCATTAATGAAAATCGAATAAAATCCTCATCAATGCATTTGGCCAACTTTGCAGGACAGTTTATGTTGTTGACAATGTACAGTGTGGGTGGCTAAGAATATACTGCATTAAATTAGTCAAATAGATTTTCTAAGTGTTCTATAGAACACAAAGAAGAGGCTGTTGTTCTGCCATTGTTAGGGAAATCGAAGGAACCGGGGGGTGTGAGGGTGTAGACTGCAGGGGCATTACACATACCTGATTTGTGGAGATCTGTGCGTTTGGGGAGATGACTAGTTGCACTACAATATGGAGAGCCGAGGTGGCCAACCCAGCCAGAATAGCCCAAGTTAGAGGCAAGGGAAGCATACTGTAAGTGGCGAAGAGGGTGAAAAGAACGTATCCGACTCCGTCGCCCAGTAGTCCATAGCCCAATCCAGCTGCCAAAATCTGCGTCGCCATGGCCACCCACGTCACCACGCCGCTATATTGCAGATAGCTGTGAGAAGTCGTGTCTTTCCGAACCACTACTAAGGCACAAATGACCACTTCGATGCCGGTGAAAAAGCCCAATAGCATCCCTTTGATGGGGTCCATTGGCGAAGAGGCTAAAGTTAAATGTAAAACCAGCAAAGTCAGTTTGGTCACTACGTCCAAAATGTTCATCACAACCACAGACTTGCGCCTTTGCCCCAAAAAGTAACGTTGGTATAAACGCTCAAGATCTCTAGATTTGAACGAATTCCGAAGAGTGGGGAAAATAACGCCTCTGTATGTGTAGCCCCAGTTAAGGAAAAAGTCCGAGTTACTCGGGGCGCAATCGATTTGGAGAAAACCCAGGTCGCTGCTCGCGCGCTCGGGGAAGACTTTGGTTCCCCCGTTGTTGTGCCTGTCTCCAACCGATGTCTTACCCGCTGATTGCTTCCTAATGCTCTGGTCATATGGTTCGTCTTGGGTGATGCCTTTTGCTTCGCTTTGCTCGTTGATAAACCGCTGCTCAGTGATGTGTCGAACCGCGTTCTGCCACAGCAACCGTTTGGGTCTCGTGCTGCTGTTACTGGTTGGGGTTTTGTTTATTGTGTACAATTCTTCGCTTGCACTGGAGCATCGAACTTCCGACAATTCCATTGTTTGTTTGTTTTTAGCTCTGTTGGTGATTTACCTGTTTTTGATAGTTAGCCAAACGTGTTCAGCGATTCTGTGAATACGTTATGTTCACATCGAATCGAGCTGCCATGGCTCTCTCGGGGTGTGTCGAGCTGAGTTGATAAAGTGCGGCCGTTGGTCATTATAACGCACACAAACGCGCATAAATTCACGAATACCAATCGTCTAAAGATCATTGCAGATTTGTGATGTTCACTCCCTCTGCTGTGACAGTTGAATTGCATCCCCGTAAATCATGAGGCTTGATGTCTTCAAAAACTACAGCCGCTGCCACCATGTGCCCACCGTCCGCCTACAACGGCACCGTTGTCAGTGCATACTGGAAATGTGTTCCTGTAAGACGGACAGGTTCAAAGATATACGAATTTTAACACGTCCAAGTATTCATCTTTGCATTCAAGAAGACAGTGAAATGTGAAAGATGGTGAATTTCAGCTATGATTGTGTCATGCGTCGCTAACGCAGCAGGTCCTCCTTGTCTTGCCATTCATTTAACGACGTTCCATCGATCGAGAAAAACAAACATTTCAAAGGTTGGTCGCTGTCATATCGTAGCCTAGAAGTAGTGTTCCTTTGTTACCCCTCAAATGTGAATTTCGACTCCAATAGATTAGTCTTTCTCGTTGAGTCTTCCTCCTGTTTACGAGGAAGAATTTTCAACTTGACCGGATGACTTCCGTTCGTTGCGTTTTGACATCCCATTGAACGGCTGTGAGGAGAATAGATCAATGTCGAGAGCTCGAAGCTATCAGCGCGAGGCGCCCCCTCCTCATCCTCGGGTTGGTGGATTGATGCAACACCTGGTGGACGCGTCGGTTGGCGGGAGAACTAGAGACAATACACCCAAACAGGACATGCACACACAGCGGTAAGGGTCACCTTCGGTCCACCTGAGTATAGTTCTGTGGTGTGTCCAATTTAAAATCAACAGTTATTAATCAATCGTTACGTCGTTTTCCAAATTGGGCTTTTCTGTAAAGTCTAAAGTCCCGTTTTGTCGTCTCGTCTATCTTCCTCCTGTTCTTGATTTTAGTATTGAGCCTGCTCGCGTTGAGTATGGAATAGATTTGCAGAACGCAGTGCTGGTCAGTGGAGGTAGGGCGAGCAAGTCAGATGGGTTTAAGTGACGTCAGACCTATCTCTCTTTCTCTCTCTCTCCCTCCTGTTCTGTGTTTCTCTGGCGTGTTCCTTTTGTCTCTCTTCTGGAAGCAGCAGACCTCGTAAGGCAAGGAGAGGCGAGGCGAGTGGAGTGGAGCGGAAAGAATTCTGGAAGTAGCAAAACAGAGGGGGGGAAAAAACAACAACATCAGTGGTTTGCACGAGTAGGAATTATAATCCACTCTGGTTTTCCCGTTGGCATTGATTTGCCCCAGTGTGATGACAACATTGAATCATAAAATGTCAAACAGGGTACCCTACAGCGTAAAAGGGCCCTTGCTGTCAATCATAATTCTCAGCAATTACCCTCTATTAAGATCTATTAATTTTCCAATAAAGATTCTGTAGACAACGCATGAATAATAACAACTGGGCACATCATTTAATGAGCCCCTGTCACGTGAAGGCAGATAGTTTGTGTTACATCTCCTCGGTGCGTTTGAATAGGTTAATAGGCTTATTAAGTAAAAACTAAAGCCATTAAGACTATGGGTAGTATGCGTTAATTACCTAATTTCTTTAATATCCTACTCTTCACATTCTTTTGTCAATAGCAAACAAGACCGTTAGATGACCTTAACTGTAATAGCCTAACATTTGTTATGATGTTGTTGGCTGAACGATACATCAATTGAGCCTTAAGTAAGCGCAGCCGCAGTTTCCTGTTGTATTGTCATTATAGCCTCGTTCTCCCTAACTTCCCTCGTGCGACAGAGCGAGCGCATACAAATTAATCAAATAAAACAAATTCACTGTTTAACGTTATGGCAAATAAAGGCAGCCCGTTCACTGTTATTTGACACGCATCACTTGTAACATTGAAACGGCACAAAGAACGTGTAACGTGCGCCATATTGTGCTAAATGAGAAAGGTTAGCTCATTTTAGCCCGCAGTGTAATACAATTATGACTATGTCCATGACAGAAATACCATCCTGGCGTGCTCTCGAGATGGGGATTATCATTGTAATAACAGACATGTTACCTACAGGCACAATTTTCCATTTATAAAAACCACTACATGTTTACATTTGATTTTATACAAAGACACAGCTTAAGTTCAAAATCCCCATTTGGTTAGTAATGTAAGAAAAAAAAATAGCAAAAATGAAGTTTCTGTATTTTATTTTTCATTTCGAGCAAAGTGACAGAGACAGCAACAGCCTCGAAGATGGATGTTGAACCTCCGGGTACCATCTTCTGCGATCACGACACACCACAGTACAGTAAGCTATCACAAAGAACAAGAAGGTTATGGATGGACAGACCAGGGACTGTCCATGTCTTTCTCCATTATGCAAGGTAACTGCTATTTCTGTCCAGAGATCAGAGGATTGCGGTCCTGACCCCTCAGTCACATTGAGGGTCCGAATGAAGACACGTTCGTTACTGCCACGTTCTCCCCACAAGCACGTTGGCTATCAGAGGGGAAGGGAGCTCCACATTAGCTGTCATGGAAACCTCAAATTATCAGGCCGAGGAATTGATGAGCTGTCGCGCAGGATCCAATGAAGCTGTCAGCTTGATGTTCGGAAATGAGTGGGCCTTCGGGAAATGCTGAATTGCGTAATTTCGGAGAATGTTCAAGTTTTGACAGACAGGACTTAACCTTCGAGCTACAGTACTTGATATGAAATATACCAGAAGTTTTGACCAAATGTGGAAATGCAGGAAGTCCTACAGAGAGAAAGCAAGTTGGGAACTTGTGAACTTGGGAGATTGAAAAGGTTAAGTTAGCAAAAGATGTAGAGAAAGCTCTTCTGTATGATTTCTGATTCATTGATTACCCTTTCGGCGAGTGTTCTGTATGCAAACAGTCTTACATTTACATTTAGCAGACGCTCTTATCCAGAGCGACTTACAGTAAGTACAGGGACATCCCCAGGCAAGTAGGGTGAAGCTGCCTCATTTTTTAGCACAGCCGGGGAATCGAACCAGCAACCTTCAGATTACTAGCCCGATTCCCTAACCGCTCAGCCACCTGACTCCTTGTCTTGGGACGAAAGCTCACTTGCCCCGTCCACATCAAACTTGTTGACATTCTGATGTCAAGTCAAATTTAGGACACTGACTAGAGGACAGATACTGTAGATTTCAATCATTTTTTCAGCTAAATTACTGCAAAACAAACAAAAAACCAGAATAATGAAACCACAAGTATGAAAGAAAGGGTTTATTTAATATGCTGTAAGCAATATAGGGGTGTTTGACTGTTTCTACACAATGTTCTTCCTTCCATTAGCTTCAGCTTCACCTTTTTCCAAAGTGATATTGGCCAGTTTCACAGGCATCAGCAGAAATCCACTTCAGCCTGCCAAAGCAACAGGGAGAAGTAGGGCAAAAAATATATACTGAATAGCAATGAGACGACTTCCTTCATGCCTGGAGCGTTGTGTGAGTCAAAAAACGGACTAAAATTGTAGAGGCCCTTGTGGCTCTTTTGAATCCTTCGTATAATTTCTTGTGATTCGGCAGCCATGCTTTGAAAGAAGGAAATGAATTGAACATGTGTTTCTCAGACTGGGAGATCAGAGTCGCTCCCTTGTATGATGTACATGCGTGTGCATTTGACGTGTTTGTCATAGTTCCTTGGAGCTCAAGATATGCAGACTGCTCGTTCCGTCATGTGCTTGCTCTTCGACAGGCTTGAGTTTAGGTTCAAATCCTTCACAGGGGGAAGTGTTTGGGGCAAACTGTCGATCTGATTCAACACCTCTGAAAAGCAGAAAAACAAACCTGTGGATTGCGCTGTGTGTCAGAAAGGAACTGAAAAAACACTACTTGGGGTTCCTTCTTGTTGTTTCAGATCAATGGGACAGACCTATTGGCTTGTAGCAACAAAATAAAACACGTTAAAGCCATGACAAAGGACATATATTCACCATATTTCCATATCAACAATGACCTTGTATAGTTTCACATTCATAAGAAGACAGCGGCCCCCAGAGATAGAGACCACTCCCCAGAGATAGTGGTCTGAAGATGTCGACAGTCAGACACTGAGCCTCTCCTGGAAGGGAGAGTGAGGTGAGGAGAAGGACTGGCTCTTTATTTAGACCTGATTTAGCATGACGGGTCCTGGGGGCCGGTGGGGGCGGGGGGGGTATGCAAGCCTCCAGCTATCTGACAAATCAGCCCCTGGAAGCTGGGAAGGAAATTAGAGGTTGTGGAGGCCTTATCAACTCTCTTTCCCTGC
The DNA here is from genome assembly GCA_903064625.1 of Mallotus villosus. NCBI lineage: Eukaryota > Metazoa > Chordata > Actinopteri > Osmeriformes > Salangidae > Mallotus > Mallotus villosus. The sequence continues at coordinate 132,272 of CAEFZP010000333.1, forward strand.
CTTCCCGACACACTCACCTGCTCATCATATGCCATCGCTGCCTAGCGAGATCGCCATCACAATGTCAATGCAGCGCTGCTCTGTTTGTGTGTGTGTTTGTTTGTGTGGGAGAAAGAGTCTCTGTGTGTGTGTGTTTGTGTGTTTCCCTGTGCATGTCAGCGAGACAAAGGTGGGATGGTTAATATGCATTGAAATCATAACGGGGGCTTTGTGGAAATGTATTGGCTTTCACACATGCAATAATGCCGATAAGAAAGCCTTGGTTTCAACGATAAAGAAATTAAACATGACGTTCTCGTGTCTCAGGATAGCCAGCGTCTGTGAGTCCAATAGAATGGTGAACATATTGCACATCATAACACATTATAGATTTCATTCATCAGACGTATTAGCAAAACAATTGGCAATTCCTGGGGGTGGCACCATGACTTCGTCAACGTCCTCTGTGGCCATTTGTCAGGTGAATCCAATAAAGAATAAAAGAAAATCTTTGCTGAAACTAAAATGTATGCCATATCACAGACTGTGTGATCAAATCTTTTTTTTTGGAACTGTGATCAATTACACCACCTGACATTGAAATTCGGGAGAGAACTGAGTATAATTAAATGCACGGTCCCAGTATCAGGAAAACAATGGTATGTTTCCAGAGAGGGAGCATAGATTTGCCAGCGATGATGATCCTGGGCTGAAATCGTGGTGGTTTAGCAGTGGCTGCAAATATATATATATATATCTCTAGATATATATATTTTTGGCAGCCAGCACATCTGAGAAACAGCCTGAGGAGATGAGTCATCCTGGGGAGTTTCCCCCCCCCTTCTCCCCCCCCCCTTCTCCCCCCCCCCTTCTCCCCAGCCTGTACCCAACACATTCCTGTAGCTACAACTGGGTGTTCAGTCCTTTTTTTCAACGTTGTAGCGTGTGCTTGTGTAATGCAGCTGAAAGACGTGCTGGGAATTTATGATTACAGGATGCGTGCGGGACGCAGTCGGTGTTGCCGTGGCGAGGTGTTGGAAACCCAGCCTAGCGTGCTCTGTGTGCGTCACGCTCTTGGAAAGCATCTCTCCACACAACCTCTGTATTATTAATAGTCATTGGTCCCATTATATCCCATATATGACTAGACCAGAACGCACCAGGCTAGGCCAGACAAACCTTGCATTGAATATTCCTCGTATCTGTATTTATATGGACGACAACTATCCTGTGGGGCCGGATGAGCGATGCAGATTGAATTGGTATTCAGCTATTTCACCTCAGGGGCAAAATGCATGATATAACCTTATAAGCTGCTCCTGGTAAACAGCATTATAATGTCGGTCGTCAGTCACATGATATATCCTGGGTCTGAGGAGCAAAGAAGGTATTCAGCCCAATTTCGCCTTCTAAATGTTCTGATTCTGGAATGAGGTTTTTGAAAGGGTTGTCAAATGTAAATTCCGCAGGGTTCCTTAAAAAACGACTAGAAAAATGATAAACCCTCGTGAAGTAGCATTTCAACACAATAGCTACAATTGGGATGAATCGACACCACTTATATATCATATTTTGAGGTGAACAACCACCGTTCTAAGCTTTTGTAATGCCATGGTCTTGAGAATACAGTTAGCAACGAGAGTGATTACCTATAGATAATCTCTCAAGTATACGAGTATGACTGTGTAACGAATGGAACAAGACTGCCATGCTGTGAGTAATAAAACCAACATGAGGCTCATTCTGTCTGAAGGTGGTAAGATGTTCGAAGGTAAGTCTTATATGTACAGTTCTGTACATTCCTCCCCTGGTCTCTGTAGACTACAGCAGTCTGCCAGATGTAGTCACCGCTGGTATGCCGTGCTGTCACCGTGATGTATGACTGGGTGAGGGGACAGGGGGCCCTTGTGTCACGTCAGTTCACAGACACATGGAGAGCGACAGACCTTCTCCTGTGACTTCGATCTGACAGAACATGTCGTCTCAGAACAACATCAATTCCAGGGGCCGACTGCCCTCTTCTGAACACGCTTCCTGTGTCAATGTTTTTTGTTGCGAGTGTTCTGCGGGTTCCGATGCACATTGTCGTGGATACGGTGGAACAGAAAAGGGTGACGTTGAACCGAAGGTAGAACGTTTGACTCCTGGAACCTCCAGCGCCCCCATGAGCATTCCGGAATGACGATACGTTCCTAGAACAAGGACGTTCTGGAACACGGCCCCAGAATGTTCCGAGACAGCCGGGCGGGTGCGCTATGCACACATTCCCAGTCCTAATGATGTGGATTGTCCATCATGGTCTCTTTGTGTGGAAACAATTGATCTAGCCTCCTCCCAGCTTGACATTCGTGTCAGTCAGAAAGCTCCACGGAGCACACTCTCCGAAAGAGGCAGACGGGAGGCAGGGATGCATTTTACGCCTTTGACTGTGTGCTCCATCATGCTATTGACATGTCACAACCTCATGTCCCTCATCCGAGCGATGGTGAATCATCCGTGTGTCTGTGTGTCTGTGTGTCTGTGTGTCTGTGTGTGTCTATGTGTGCGTGTCTGTGTGTGTTTATCGTTCTCGTCTGTGCGTGTCTGTGTGTGTGTGAGCGTGTGTTTTCAGGAGATTCTTCCAAGTTAATGAGAGGCTATTTTGGTGCTTCAGTAGGACAGGATGTCACGCAGGCTGTGAATACACAGCGACGGGTGGCACGTCAATTGAATGCAACCGAAAGTGGCTAATTAATGAGCTTCCGATATTGGAAGCTCCACTCTTTGTTTCAGTGTGCATGTTTGGTGTGCGAGTGTGTGTGTGTGTGGATGGGTGGATGGGTGAATGTGAGTGCAATTTTTATGTTCCTGGTTCTACACATGACATATTTTTATATTGAATACTACATTCTAACGAGAAGTACATCCACAAAGACAGACAGTGACTTCAGATTATCATTCAATGAACAAAGGTCCAGGTGTCTGAGAAGCGAGACTAAGTAGTTGAATTGTGGAGCTCTTACAGGGACAGATGCAGTGTTGTATCAATACATCCCTTCCGGACAGATCCGCGGTCATGAGACACTCATCAGATTCACAAGTTAACATCTGTTTGTTTTTAAATATAAACCGACATGGACTGGGTGATGTTTTGTCGGGACGTTTGATGTTCCCAACTTCGCTCTTTATTTTCTCCCGTTTGTTAATCTTGAGAAACATTTTAGATGCACTTTTACGGTAGCACTGTCTAGGAAATTCAATATTGTTGAAACAAATATATACACTCAAAATAAACTTGTACGACAAAAGATATACTGGCACCTATTACACAAATTATAATGTGGTTATTGTATACTAATTCTTACAAATCGCTTATCAAAATATACATTTTAAGTACATAAATTAAGACAATATGAGAAACTTAATGGTTAATTTGGATAAATAAATAATAGAAAGCTAATAACTAAATAAATACAAATTTGAACTATATTGCTGTCGTGCAGTTGCAGTAAATTGTAAAAAAAAATATTTATCTTGCACACTTACAGAATTGTGACTTAACAAATCTCTCTTGGGCCCAGAATCTTCTCGGGGTTGAACAAGTGAACGAGTGCCCTGCCAATGCAAGGTCTTGGCTGGGCCTATGATTAACATGACAGTTGGCGAGTTTGAGTGCTAAAGCACTGCTATCGAAACTGTGACTTCTTCTGTAATTAATGGTTTGGTTACTGTGAGAGAGAGAGGGAGAGCAAGTGGGGTAGAGCGAGATTCAGGCAACAGTGCCATGCAGCTGAGAGAGAGGGAGAGAGACAGAAAGAGAGAGAGAGGAAGAGAGACAAGGAGAGGGAGAGAGAGAATGAAAAAGAGAGGGAGAGAGACCCTGCCTCCACCTTAAGTATGTTGTCACCACCCTACAGAGCACACTTGTCCTGGGATAAAGAGATTGAAAACTGTAAACCGACATCACACATTCCGTAAACTTATCTCAGTGACGGTTCAAGAGTTATTAAGCATGTGATGCATCGACATGTATGTTACAGAACATCACCCAGCTCTCTCTTTACATAAAGTCTGAAACGAAATCCCCCTTTCAGGTTCTGTACTGAGGAATTATCAACTGACTCTTGGGGATGCTTGCTGTTTACATCAATTCACAGCGCACGGTAACGTGCGTCTAGACGGCGCGTCTGTAGCCGAGTGCTTTCGTAGTGAGTCTGAGTCATAACAACCGTTGTTCTGGCTAAAAGATTCATAGCTTCTGTTGTAATGTCATGTTCACGTCTGACTCCACTTAAGTCTGTGTTTGGTTAACTGATTTTGTATGTGTTGTTAGCAGGGGGTTAGCATAGCAGTGGAGGCTGGTCTGTGTGTGTCACACGGCATACACAACTGCAGCTAAGAGAGAGAAGAGAGAGAGCGCATGAGATAGGAGGGAGAGGGAAGAGAGAAGGAGAGAGCGAAGGGAAGAGAGAGAAGGACAGAGAGCGCATGAGATAGAGGAGAGAGCGAAGGGAAGAGAGAGACAGAGCGGCCCTTCACTGTGGACATCTTTGGCAACTTGTTTAATTATGTTGGATTTAACTGAATAGAAAGCGAGAGAGATGCAGAGAAAGAGAGAGAAAGATAAGAGAATACAAAAAACAAGGAGAGAAAGAGGCTTTGATGAGGAATAAAAGAGGGCAGAGGCATAAAGGGTGTGTGTGTGTGTGTACGTGACCATGTCCATGTAGGTGAGTAAAAAAAAAGAGGAAGAGAGTCATGAAGAGAGATTGTGTGAGAGGACGAAGTGGAGAAACGAGGGAGAGAGGAGAGGGAGGGGCGAGACAGAGACGAGAGAGAGAGAGAGAGAGAGAGAGAGAGAGAGAGAGAGAGAGAGAGAAAGAGAACGGGAAGAAAGAACAGAACTGTGGGCCGAAACACCGAGGCAGAGGAAATGAGCTAGAGTCTTCCCTGCTGACTCACCCCCCCACGTCTCTGAGGGGTGGATGAAGAGCGCTTGTCATATTCTATCGATCAGAATAGAAACATGAAGGCGTTCTTTCTTTCTGTGTGCCCTGGGGGGGGGTGGGGGGGGTGGAGAGTTCTGAAGTGTCCTCCACCCTCTCTGTCTTACTGCTACCTGTCTTCCTGTGTTTCAGCTCAAACAGTGAGGGAATCCCTGGCCTCCAGCGAGCTCAGGTGATCTCTCTGCAGTCGTTTCATCCTCCTCCCCTCGTCTCTTCAAGATCTTCTTTACACGCCTCTCGTTTTTCCATCCCACAGAGTGATGCTCTCTCTCTCCCTGTCTCTGTCTCTCTCTCTCTACCCCCTCTTTCTCTGCTTTCTCTTTCTCCCTCCCCACCTCTCCCTTCTCTCCCTCTCTCTCACCATCTCTATATCCCTCGCTCTGTCCCCCCCTTTCTCTCTCTGGGAGTCCTTCCCCCCCACCACCTTTACTCCACTTCCTCCCCCCCACCCTCCACCCCCCACCCCCAGGACAACAGCCTCTTCAGAGAAGGGGGTGGGAACAGGAAGGTGGTAAAAACCCCACGGGGAGTTGGGGATCAACTGTGGAGAGGAGAGGAACATTAGAGGCCTGTTGACCTTTCAGACGGTGTGAGACAGCCAAGGTACATTTGAACCGGGGGCCTGGGCTAATCCAAACAAACAGAGAGGGGTGTCTCTCCCTGAATGTGACCCTGCCTGCTGCGGCAGTCAAGACACCGAGGCAGGCGGCGTTTTAGTCGTGTCTTGTGAGAATGACACACACAGACACACACACATACACACACGCTCTCTCTCTCTCTGTCTCACTCTCTCTCTCTCTCTCTCTGTCTCTCTCTTTCTCTCTCTCTCCCTGTCTCATGATGTCTCTCTTCTCCTGACTCGGTGGTTTGTCTACTGTACACGAGCAGATTTAGCGCACGGCTGCAGAGGTAGAAGCAGTCAGGTGTCAGTCAGCTTCAGTGTCGTCACTCGTCACTGACCCCCCCGTGGAGAGTCACTAAACGCTTCAGGCCACATCAGCCCTGCTGTCAGCCTCGCAAATTAACCTCATCTCTGCTTTGTATTGTCCTTGCGTGTGCTGTGCTGCTGCACGCTGTAAACACACTCCTAGCACAGGGAGGGCTGTCAAAATGTCGGCTTTCAAACACTCGGCGCAATATCGAGTCCACTGTAACACTCTGAGGGTCCCCCTGTAAATGCAAACAAATCAATGGAGGCTTTTGTTGCCCAGTCATTCACAGGGAAGCTGTCTCTGCGAGAGGTTGAACAGACAGGTTGTTGTGTACGTCAGCTCGTAGAGAATCAGCCGGAGGTCTTCAGAGGGTTACTGACATGGAGATGGTGTAGGGTGTAGGGTGTAGGGTGTAGGGTGTAGGGTGGGGGGGTGGAGGGTGGGGGGGTGGAGGGTGGGGGGTGGAGGGTGGAGGGTGGAGGGTGGAGGGTGGAGACGTCTCCGTGCACCCGTCAGGGGTGTCCTGTAAGGGGGGACAACGTTGAGGAAAGAACCCTTAAAAACCTCTCCATTAACTGCGAGAGAGGGCCCGCACTCTTCTGGGTTCTGATGTGATGTTCATAAAGATGACTTCTCATTTTACAGGACATTAACTCCCTTCTCACCTCGACGCCGGTTCCCTTCTCCGCCTCACGGATGTCTTTCTCAATGTCATCACTGTCGTGCAGGAAAAAAAGAAGTTTGATCAGCTTCCTGCTTCTCCTACTGGGTGAATTAAACTGAAGTGACACAGCGTGTGGGTGTGTCTCTGTGTATGTGTGGGTGGGTCTGCGTGGTGTGTGTGTGTTTGCGCAACCTTGGTTGATGCACACCACAGCGGCTGTGAGTCACTGCCGGTCGATAAATGAAGCGGGTGAGAACATTTACCAGTGCATCTGATAGGGTTCAACAAGCCAATGGTTCTTGTAGACAGACAGCAGTCCATCCTCACTGATGGATTCTGCAGTCAGCAATTGTGTTGCTCACGGCAACTGGTTACTGTCAAGCTTACAAGCTCCGCAGAGAGAAACAGTCTTGCAGGTAATGCTCATTTGACATGTGTGAACTTAAAGAAATGCAAACCCCCACAGTAGTAAGAATAATAAAGAGAAAAACACACACACCTATATCCTAAGCCCTGGATGCCTATGTATCGCAAATGTGAATAGGCGTTTGAGAGCATTATTACAAGTACCGCACACTCTCAGAGACAGTGTGGAAGGCCAGGGTACACTAAATGGACCATGTCTCTAATTTCTGTGAACTTTAATATACGTTCATTTGAAACAGAAGATGCCCTCCTTTACTGCTTTTTAGTAGATGGGAGGGAGGGAAGGAGGGAAAGAGGGAACACAACCGATTGACATCCCATAGGTTGAGATTAGCCAATGACAAAATCAGAGGTTCACACACTCGAAGCACGTACACAATTCTGCCATCGTCCATTGATCCTTGAATCAATCCCACATCGTCGTCGAGGCGACCTCCAGTTCACTGTAACAGACTGTTCACATATCAGCTCCCCCCCGCATGAACAACATTACCTCCACATCATCTGACATTCATTATCGAGGCGCTGCAAAGCCTTCTGGGATGGCTGCTGATTAACACACATCCTTAGTGATGCTTGACATCATTGAGAGGAGGGGGAGGGTGGGGTGATTGTAGGGTTGGGCCAAGGTGTTTGTAAGGTGGGGGGCAAGGGTGGGGGGCAGGGTGGGGGGCAAGGTAGGGGGCAGGGTGGTGGGGGGGCAGGGTGGTGGGGGGCAGGGTGGGGTGATTGTAGGGTTGGGCCAAGGTGTTTGTAAGGTAGGGGGCAGGGTGGGGGGCAGGGTGGGGGGGCAGGGTGGGGGAAGGGTGGGGGGAGAGTGGGGTGATTGTAGGGTTGGGCCAAGGTGTTTGTAAGGTAGGGGGCAGGGTGGGGGGAGGGTGGGGGGCAGGGTGGGGGCAGGGTGGGGGAAGGGTGGGGGAAGGGTGGGTGTAAGGTCTCTCCACCTTCAAGAAAAGGCAAAAGACGCACTTGTTCCGGGAGTACTTAAAAAAGATTTGTTGTATCAGATGTTAGTTTATTTCCTACAGGAAAACAATGACGCTTATTGAGGGACTTGTTACACTTGTTGGTTAGTTATAACTGATTTACCTACTTGTGCTGTGAATTATAATATTGTTCGGGGGTCGGGGAGACCGTAGGAGATGAGAAGGAGACAGGAGCGAGGGGAGAGAGGGGTATGATGCGCCGCGAGGCACGGGCTGAAATGTCACTTCTCTAATTAGAGCACCCCCCCCAAACAACGTAGAGCGAGGCGGGCGCCAAGCGTCTGGGACGGACGCCGTCTAACCACGACAGCTGTTCCAAATGACCCGCTATCTGCGTGTCGCACTCGACCATTCTGACAGTCGACATTGCATTTGCTTGACTGATGTCTGGGGTATCGTCAAGGAAACCCCCACCATCTCTTTCTCACACACACACACACACACACACACACACACACACACACACATACACACACACACACACATACACACACACCAATATTAAATTGAACGCCAGAACCAATTATAATTAAGAAAGGATTTGACAGCCATCCTGGAAACGCTTTGTCCGACTTTTGTTTACATGGAACAAAAGTGTGTGCTCTGATATCCTGTGTCATTGACAGTAACAGGCGACAAGGTGGACCGTTCTTAACTAATCCCTTTTCACTTTGAAGGATTATTCCAAGATGTGTCTCACACACACACAGAGATCTTCTTTCAGAACAGAAAAAAAAACATTCTAACTGTCACTGTTTCAATACAGTTGTCTGCCAAGTGGTGAAATCTACATGAAGTTACTACCCAGATGGACCTATTCACCACAGGGCACAGAAGGGCACATTGTATCCAAGAAGGGCAGACTGATGAGACACATTTTCCGGGAGGTATTAAGGTCAGATCACACGGAGCAGCTTTATTGGCCGTCAGATAATAGGTCTGCTCCTTTGATCAGGCCCGCGAGGACTTTAATGAAGAAAACGACAGCATCTTCTTGTGTAACCCTAGGATACCCGCGTGCGTAAATCAGGAAAACGAAAGAGACAGTGTCATCACAGTGGGGGCGGCGGTGGGGGTGACAAATTAAAATACTCAAACTTGACTCTAAGACGACAAAAAGAGACAAATTGCGAGATATTTAGCTTTGTTGAACATTATTGTCGAGGATGAGTTCGTTTGCACGTCAAAGGTTGAGAAGCAGGGCGTGTTGTACTGTCGCACATGTAGGCCTACAGCTGCGTTTAAGGAGAGAACGTGAAACCGACCGTATTCCTTCAGCAGAGAGGGATCTGCTCTTCGTCACCAGCCGTGTTAAAGTCACGCGGACTTTTTCACGAGTTGTGAACTTCTCACTTCTGGTACAGGCTCCACGTTGTCTAGTCTACTCCTTTAATGAAGGAAGACAGGTGTAGGGTGAGGTGTGAAAGCAAGGTTTTAATGTAGGTACTGGCATCAGAGGCTACTTCCAATGTATCCCTCCTTCTCTCCCCCTCCATTGGGAAGGCTGCTATTAAAACGATTGAATGTCAAATGATGATGTTTATGTAACTGTTCAAACGTCTCTAATCTGAAGTAAGTCGTTTGGTAATAGGATAGGGGGGGATATGATGGCATGTGAATACGAACGCGTATTTTGTTTAGAAAGAGTGTCCTATTTATTTATAGGGCATATGTTTATCTCACTGATCAAACATAATGTATAATAAACAGCTAAATATACAACATTAAAAAACAAGCATTTTAAACCGATAATAGTGACTATTCAGTCTCAAATTAAATCTGTATGAACGAACCTTATTTGCGGGTAAAACATTTGAAATCCTTATCTTTTAAAATACACCAGGAAATATGATCTTTTGTGACGTAAAACTAGTTTTGTGAACCTAGAAAGCCATTATGTTTTGTGCTTCTGAAACCCATATGCTGTCCTACAGCTATCACAAGCCCAATGACAGCAAGTAGGCTATATATAGAATATTTATGCTGACCAGATAATAGATATAGATACACAAACTGTATGTGAAGCATTTTTCTTTTATTGCTGAACAAGATATTACACACATGTTGAATGAAGCTGTGCATGCCTTAAGCCAAATAAATAGACCAGCGCTATCTGATTATAGTCGAATACAATATAAAATAAAAATGATAAAACCATGTTTCCAACTGAGAAGTATATTTTCAATAACTTTTTTAGCTGTTTCCGCATTTTTTCTTTAGGGATGTTTCACTACATACTTTCATTTACTGTAGGCCTACAATACAGCAGCCCTGTGTCTGACCCAGTGAAACCCAATTTCGTTAAAAGCCTGCAAATCCTATCCATGACTAATACCTACATCATGGTTGAAGAAAGACCATTGTAGGCTACAGGGCTTTCTTCTTCTAGTTTCTAGCACGTGTTCCCGGTTGTATGTTAAGTTCGTTGCTATTACCAACAACCTGTTGCTACAGCAGCCACCACCGTTCACCTGTAGGCTAAAGACCTCTCAGCCGACGGCTAGTGATGTTTCACACCGGGGAACAGATTTATCGCCTCGGTTAATTGAAATAGTTGACGTCACGAGCTGGCGGGGAGGCCGCGGGTCCAACTCCTCCGACCGCTATCCATAAACGTCGTTAAACAGTGATGAATGGAGAGACTGGACAAGGACATCAATGAGCAAAACATTGCAGCTGCATTATTAGCACAGACATAACTCTCCGGGGGCGACGCGCGAGCGGCCTTCTTGAAAGCCGCAGCATGGTTGATCTACCGTCTTCTTCAGAGATATCCCGCACTGCATGATTTCAAAGGGCGAAAACGATCATGTGAGGTCACTCGGTGTTAATAATCTGCCCTAAACCTTGGCTGCGTAGAATACAGGATGTTAATCTCAGCCTGGCAGCAAACGCATGCCTTAGTTCTGGAGCCGATCCGGGCCGATAGGCGCAATAAAATAAAATATACGATGATCTGCAGTATGTTGTTTGCTCATCCAAGTAATGGGCCTACATTTAAATGAACTCAACCTTGGATAATATTAGGGGAAACCAGGCATTGAAATGTATCTTCGGCAGCTATTTAAGTTTGTCAGAAGGATATTTCTTTATTTTGTTCCGTGCTCCCGTATGAAATACTAAGAAAGTGGGTCACGATGACGTCGTTCAAGATCTGAAGTTCTTTAGAGTGCAGCACCAGGTTGCAATTAATGCAAGGGCTTCTCGGTGAAAAGCCACTGGAAATACTACAAGCAATACTTCCTGTCCTCCTTACAAGACTGCATCTGTGTTGAGACACTACATCTGTGTTAGCAGAACATATTTCATGAAATATTTTGATAGATTTATTAAGGGATGTCTAGATTTCTTTTAGAATCCGCTTGTAAACCACTGGAGATGCACATACCAGCGAGAAACCATGAACAGGCTGTCAACCATCAGCTCTGCTGACATTCAACAACTTAGGGTCAGGGTTATCTGTCTCTGGGTGGGTTGTGTTGAGGGGGAGGTACCCAGAGAGACAGGAATATATAGGAGAGAGAGGGGTTGATGTGCGAGCGAGAGAGAGAGAATGAAGGGTGAAGGAACAGGGAAGTAAATAAACGGTGGAGAGATGGAGAGATAGCTGAACCTGTTGTGATGTAAAGCTGAGCTCAGTGAAAGCTCGGGGAAAAGCGGCTGGAGCAACAAACCTAATTTTGCTTCGTCTGCTGAGTCAGACTCTCGCAACAGCTCCTCAAATCCAGCGCTTTGTCCGTGACTCAAAACCGTCTCGGGAAAGGAAGACGCCAGGATGAAGGATTAGCAGAAGGCTGCCTGGGAGGAAGAAAAGGAGAGGAATGGACGCCAAGCCCCGATGTTGTCCCCTGTGTCTTCCTTGTTTGGCCAATGTAGAGCAACATTCTATTTGTGTGTGTGCTGTGTGGGTGTGTGTGTCATGTGAGCTGTGTTTGTGTGAGAGTGAGACTGAGAAAACCCCTCAGGGTTGACACAATACCCAATACAAAGCAAACATAATGCAACGATGGTTACTCCCCCAAAAAAGACGACGACATCTAAATACGACACGTTTATTGAACGCTATAAATATAATGTTTATCTGCAGAATGCCCAATGCTTCTCTTCCTAGTGTGTGAGAGTAGTGGAGACTGGGGACGGTTGCAACAAGGGACGGTTGCAACAAGTCTTAAAAAGTGTTGCAACCGTCCCCAGTCTCCCCTACATAATGGCTTGTTTTAGATGCCAGTCACTTCCCACTTCTCTGCACACAGCCTGTCCACTTCATCTGCTTGACAATCAGCCACCTGTTCAGCCAGCCTGCTTAAGAAACTACTCCCCAGCAGAACGTGAACAACATGTATTTGGAGAGATTTTAGAAAATGGCCGACTGGAGTTTAGGGATAGTTTAGGGACTCAAAGAGGACAAGAGTTCGGAGTTGAGACAAGGACATGGTTTGGTGATGGTTTGATCTCCACCTGCAGTACACATAAGGTATGGATACATTAGTACTAACCCTAACTAATGCTGATTACTAAAATGTATATGAATTTCTATGCAATACTATACTTTATAAAAGCATCTTTGTTGTAGGAAATGTTATGTCCATATATGTGGGTGTTTTGGATTTACAGTGTAATTCATTACAAATAAACATGAAGTAATTCATGTTCTGTACAGTGTTATGTATTATAAAGTCATTGTTAGCTCAGCATTAGAGAGACACCGAACTACACGGGATGTTCTCTCTATAAAACATACTGTAACACACTCAGTTGGTAAACTGAAACATTTTCCGTTCTGATAAAAACGTATAATCTTACTGTCAGGTATTATACATCCCCCTTCTGTTTTTCTACAACAACCCTATTAAACGTTATTTCTGGATACATTTCTCCAATGTATTGAGGTTCACTGGGGTATTTAGAACCATGACGAAAACTCCCCCAATATGACAGGTAAGGTTCTTTATGAGTCACCCCACGAAGGTAGGTGTCATAGCACACTCTAATCATAGAAAAACCTGTTCCATTTTTTTCTCCATCTTTGTTCCCATTCTATTTGAGCGACAGCTCTTTGCTCCCTGAACAACTGGACTCATCTGCTGTCATTGAAAAAGACACGACTGAGGATAAAAAATAGTTTTGTGGAAGTTTAGTACGTATGTTGATGGTCATCCAGAAGGCTAACACGTCATTGGACAGTCATGAGGTTGATTTAGAAACATTAGCTTTATTTTTACTATAACTTTAGAATGAATCACTAGCTGATCATCATTTCTGGTTCATTATAGTCATGTTTTGTCTTCCTGGAAGTTGGGATTCATCGAATTGACTTTCATCCATTTCATGCAGTAAAACCCTGCCTGTTTGATCACTTGGAAGGAGCATTCTTACATGTTCAAGTTATCTTTGAATTCTGTCACTAACCGTGCCTTAACCCTTGTGTTATCTTCGGGTCATTGTGACCCTTCAGTCATTGTGACCCGGACCCCCCCACATGTTGCGACAACTTTACCTCATACAAAAATAAAGTGAAGCATTTTCTTTTAACTGTCGGCTGTCTCACACCCCCCACAGCGCGACGGTTAAAAGAAAATGCTTCGTTTTCTTTGGGTCATTGTGACCCGAAGGCAGCACAAGTGTAGCCTGGCTATGCCATCCTACGTACTTCCACTCAATTTAGATTTTGCTTCTGTACTAGGTCTGGGATTTCGGTGTATTAGTTGGTTTTTGGAAACAACATTTTTGTAGGTCCAATCAGCGAACAGAGAGAGTGGCTGAGAACTGACATTGACATTGATGTTGTTCGCTAGTTTGAGTTGTAGTTCAGTAATGGCGGCGGAGTCGCTGCCGAATATCCAAAAGTTAAAGCCGGAGCAAGAACAATCTCTGCTAAGTTTTGTTGGTGTCCATGATGTTGTGGCCCTCCTCCACACGGGGTTCGGGAAAAGTTAGATTTTCCAGCTACGGCAGCTAGCTCCGTTACAGTAGTGGTGAAGGAGTTGGCTAAGGTGAACACTAGCGATGGGTTATGGCAGATCAGAGTATTAATTTTGAACTTCATCCCGCCTTCAAGGAAGTTAACGCTTGTCAATGGAGCGATCCCAGACCCTCTCTACAAATGAAATGTGTGAGGGTCTGGTTTGGACCAGGCTAGCACAAGGGCTAAACATATCTCCATCTCACTTTGCCAAAAGCCCAGGGTGAAAAGCTTTTTAAGGCACTCTCACGTCAAAGCGAAAACGTACTCCTAATTCATATATTTTTTACAGTCGCTATTTTTTGGAGAGGAACCATAACATATTAATGTCTTAATGCCTTTTGTCTGGGTTTCAAGACTTGGACATCTGTGATGTCCGGGCTGAAGACCAGAAGACCAGGGGAGGGTTTGTGATGAGAAAGCTTGAAACAGACAGATACAGAAGTAGTACCATTGATGGGAAGTCGGAGAATAGAAAGCAAGAGACAGAGAGTGATGAGAGAGGGCTGCTCTGGCAAGCTGAGGTGAGGGAAAGTGAGAAACAGAGAGAGAGAGAGAGAGAGAGAGAGAGGGAGAGATATGGGGAGTGAGAGATGTATGGGGAGTGAGAGAGAGGGGGAGTGAGAGAGAGGGGGAGGTGAGGGAGGGAGGGAGATAGATATGGGGAGTGAGAGAGAAGGGGTAGGGAGAGATAGATATGGGGAGTGAGAGAAAGGGGGAAGGGAGAGAGATATGGGGAGTGAGAGAGAGGGGGGAGGGAGGGAGAGATAGATATGGGGAGTGAGAGAGAGGGGGGGAAGGGAGGGAGGGAGAGATATGGGAAGTGAGAGAGAGGGGGAAGGGAGGGAGGGAGGGAGAGAGGGAGATATATATGGGGAGTGAGAGAGAGGGGGAAGGGAGGGAGGGAGAGAGGGAGATATATATGGGGAGTGAGGGAGAAAAAGAACAAGATCCTTGAGCGTTCACACTTGACCAGCCCCCGTAGATTTCTTCACTTCACAATCCCAGAAACATTAGTAATGTTGTACCCAAGTTTGTGGACCAGAAAACAGCTTTTAGACTGCACTACAACTCTGTATAAAACAGGGAAATAACACCATAAACTCTGCCAAGCCTGTTTTCCATTCATTTGCATGCAGTTGATTCCTTCTGAACAATGCAGTCCCAATGGATTGACTTTGGATTTTGGATTGGCTGGCTTTGTAGTCTGGTCCAAACATGATTTGTCAGCATCTGACTCCAATACATCTGCACCTTAATTCACCACATGAAACCTGACAAAGAGCACTCATTCTCTTTATCTCAGTCACTCCTTTTATACTTTAAATTGGGCCACTGGATGAAAGCGCCTTGTCTCGGCAATGAAATACTGTGTCATTTTAATTTTTTCTCATTAGCTTGAAAATGACTTTGCCGCACTCTGTTGGGATTCCACTTGTTCCAGACAAACTGAAAATGAAGCGAAAATGGAGGGAAAACGAGTGGCGTGTTTCAGCACAGCATTTGTGGTGCTGCCTGATTTCCAGATGGTCATGGTACTTTGATAGAGAGATGCTACATGACCTTTGACTCTCAGAGTGAAGCAAGTTGTGATAGTGAGAAAATGAAACTCTTGGGTCTTACAGAGGGGCTTGGATTAGCGAGTGCTTTAGTTAAGTCCTGGCTTGGCTCACATGCTCCGAACAGGAAGCTCTGCCACGTAAACACTGCACTGGCAAACACTCTCTGTTAGCTACGCCATGTTAAAGTGCACGGTCTCCCTGGCAACAAAGCAAAAGTTCACAGGGGTTAAATAACCTTCATCAATTAAGGCTAAAATGGATTTTGGTAGCCTGAAGATTCAAACGGTGCCATTCGGATGGAAATAGGGGCATGAAACAATGGGGTACTTATTAGAACTACCATTATGCATCGTCCTGACATATTAAATTCCTTGTTTGTGCAAATATACTTGTCGTATAAAGCTGATTCTGATCGCTGGAACATCAAACCAATTTGTCAGAGGAAACCGTACAGTCCACATCGGGTCTGAGCTCTTTGGATCAGATGTCAGTGTAAGACTTCGTGCTTTGCAAACAAGGCTATCTCCGCTAAGAAGCTTTACGATGTCAAAGACCAGCGGAGCTCCCGACTTTATGTTAATGAGACAGATAATCATCTTTAAGACCGGGGGACTTTAATACTGTAAAGTTATTGTAGTAGAGGGAGAGAGGGAGAACCATCTCTGGGTTTCACATTGAATTAACGACTGCTGACTTGTAAAGTGTGATAGGTGCCCCTGCGTAAAGCTATTACCATGGCATATCTTACCAGTATTAAAAATCGGAGGGCGCTTCACAGAAAGTTTCAGATTAAAACGTTATGAAAATGTCATTTTACCTTAGTATGAGGTATTGCTTGGATGCTGAGAAAGCGGTTTCAAAAATACTTGAGGAATTTTGTACCATGTTACAGAATGATTAGATGTTTAAAAAAGTGACTAAATGTTTCTGAAGATTTATGTGCCAGAAAAACCATCTTTCTTTCCAGAAGGACCTGCTGAGAACGCTATCTATCGGCAGCTAATGAATGGAAAAACACCAGAGATAAAATGAAAATGTAACCACCAAGCTATCCAAGTTGGAGTTAAATGGAAACAGCTTGTGTTGTAATGAAACACATCGTAAAGTAAAGCTGGGGGTCAGATGGCTGAGCGGTTAAGGTGTCGAGCTATTCATCCGAAGGTTGCCAGTTCGATTCCCGACCGTGCCAAATGACGTTGTGTGCTTGGGCAAGGCACTTCACCCTACTTGCCTTGGGGATAATGTCCCTGTACTTACTGTAAGTCGTTCTGGATAAGAGTGTCTGCTAAATTACTAAAATGTTTACAGCTATAGTACCACTCTGATTCAGCTGAGCAAACTCTTTGATTTTCAGAAGTTGAACATTTAGGCCTATGTGGTAAAACAGTCTGAGGTATTTTGGTATTTTTGAGCCAAATTACGGCCTCCACTGATCGATTCATTTGGAAAAGAAGAGGTGTGTAATGAATAATTAAGTTTTGTATCGAAAGCAGTTTCTCGTGTGTCCTGCTGTTTATTGATGTAATACTGTCAGGACTGCAGGAGAATGGATCCCCTTTCTAAATGCAGGACTTGGCACCGCGATCTGTGACCTTGGAGTCTCCTCTCTTATCTCTCTACACACACACAACCACACACACACACACAACCACACACACAACCACACACACACACACAACCACATGCACATGCACATGCAAACACACACGCACACGCACAACCACACACACACACAACCACACGCACATGCAAACACACACGCACACACACACAACCATACATCACACACACACAACCACACGCACATGCACACACACACACACAACCACACGCACATGCAAACACACACGCACACGCACAACCACACACACACACACAACCACACGCACATGCACACACACTCACACGCACACACACACCACCACACGCACATGCAAACACACACACACAACCACACCACACAACCACACACACATGCAAACCACACACAACACACACACACACACAGCCACACACACACATGCACACACAAAGGTTAAATGAAACTCCACATTCTACTAGAAATCCTCTGAGGATATCTAATGACCTGTGGTTTTATTTAGGACAAAGTTTTAAAAGCCCTTGTCTAGGACCTAGACCCTCGCTGTGAGTACTGACAGTACTGACAGTGAAAGGCAAACTAGATAGAAATGACAAATAACAAAACAGAATACATTAAAAGCACACTCGATGTGATTTCAAGTAAGCCTCTCTACATTTCAATCATTTTTAGGTTATACCCCCTAGAGAAAAACGGTTTCATAAATGTGAAATGGTGCAATGGTGCTTCCTTTCTGTAATGCAGCCTAGTAGTCTCTCTTGTGTCACCTGTAACACATGCTTACAAGATGTCTGTCCACCTAAAACAACTGAATAAGAACATTTTTTGTATAAAAATAACACTTTTTATGCTGTAGAAGAAGGGATAGAGATCATTCTTGATTTGTTATTTTGTCCGTGACATCACAACTGCAATGTGACGCTGCTGCCCAGTGACCAGCAGGGGTTGCATGCCTTCGACAGTCATGTCATCACACCACACTGATTAAATGATGACACACACATATGGGTGTTACGCTCAAGCACGCACAAAGCCACTGCGTATGACACACACACACAGACGAAGAAGCTTGCTTGCAAGCACACACACACACGCACACACACACGCACACAGACAGACAGACAGACACACACACAGACACACACACACAGACAGACAGACACACAGACAAAGACCGAGACACACACAAGCACATACACGCACGCACAAACACACACACACACACACACAGACAGACAGACAGACACACACAAGCACATACACGCACACACACACACACACAGCACACACAGCACACACCACACACACGCACAGACAAAGACCGAGACACACACACACTCGCTGGGAGTCCACCACTGCAGTAAATGGTCTTCTGATCAGCTCTCATTCATTCCTCTCAGCTGGAAAAATTTTTTTGAAAAGGATTTAAATAGTTCTGGGCCAGATGTGATAATACTTATCTGGTGGATTTGACCCCGGGGGGGTCATGGTGGGAGTGGCAGTGTGTGCCTGTGTACATGTGTTTGTGTGTGTAGCTGATTTTACGGTCAGAATAGTAAAAGGGCGGTTGCCATGGTGTGGAGCCAAACTGAAGCGTAGATGTAAGGTGGACTAGATCTGATGTCAGTCACTCTTCATTTAGCCATTTTAACCTAATATTATCTGATAATCTGTCCCAGATTTCATAGACCCAGTATAAAATACATGAATATTTTGAAGCCTACAGCTTTAGGGGAATAGGATTATGCTCTTTATATTGAGCCACAGATTGATACTACAGATTGATACGTGCCATAGTTGGTGTTCATATAGACCTGCAGAAAGTTTTGAGACTCAAGCAGTTGATTTGGAACTCAGCCCGTCTCTGATCTAGATACATGAAACGTTGCCAAGGACGGTACAAGATTATAGTCAAAGGACAATTAGAAATTCAATATTTCTTATCTGATCACCTGTATAAAGTGAATGCCGTCAGCTAGGAGGACAAAGGGTAAGGGCCAAGAGACCCATTTGGTACCCTGAATAGAAAGTCCTTTCAAAGGGTCTTAGGAATGGGTTTGGAATGCAGCCTTCCTCCACTGTTTACCGCATGCCATGAAAGGAACGACCTGCATTTGGAGAGGACAGTAGGCAAGGATGCCAGCATACACACACACACACACACACACACACACACAGTGATAATCTCCTCTACTGGCATGACTGAGAGTCCATGTGACATTGATAGGGTCTTCTGGGAATAGACAGAGCCAGATGGATAGAGTTAGAATCTCATAGCGTGATGACAAGACAAACCAGCGAGAAGGAGACATCATGCTGACAAACCATAGCAAGAAAATGAAGTTTTAATGCCGCGGAAATAAGACAAGATTTGATAATACCTTGTGCAGATGTTGTGTTGGAAATGTCATGGATATTTATTTACAGATGTCTACTCACAGCAGGATTAAAGAACAGTTGGTGCCATGTTTAAATACAGCCAGGAGTTATATTAAGAAACAAAACTTCTTATTAAAACCTGTGTTATTATGCAAAAATAATACATTGACTTTCATATTTGACTTTTTTGTTTTGAAACATCATCTGTTATCAACATAATTGGCACAAAAATCAAGTCTATCGTTTATGAACTATCATTAACTGTCACATTATAACATTCCAAGACATCACAGTACTAAATACAGTCAGCAACATGTTATACTATTCCATAAACATTTGATTCATTTAGCAGAAGCTTCTATCTGTGACATCCAAATTGTGCATAAAGGTATTATGTTAGGTCAAATCAGCCTATTTTATGCATTCTGAGGTATGTTGAGGAGCATTTTTAGTTGTCACTATGACCCAACAACACTTCTGTAAATTGAAAAGCATCTTCCCTGCTCCCTTCCCATTTAGCTGGATTAAATTCTGTCAGAAGCGCTGTCAGAGCTCCTGGCGTTGCCCTGACGACGACTCAAGGCAACAGAGTGCTGAGAACATGCAACGTGTTCTAGAACCACAGAAGTTACGAGTTCAAAAGGAGTCCAAACTCTTTATTTCATGCACAGTGTCATGAAGATGAATTTGAATACAAAGACAATGCGTAGATATACGGCTAATATTGTGTTCTGCTCCTCATAAACGCCTTTGTGTCTTTTACCATTATATTTTTTCTGATTTTGATTCAAACAAAACATATTGGATGCTTTAATATTTACATGACAGTGTGCTACTGATACAGTCTGGATGCTCTGTTGTTAAAAGCCAACTCACTGCTGCCTCTAGTGACATTAAGAGACAACAACAGCTCCAGGATATTTATGTAATAGGATTAAAAGGACTTTGAAATGGGTTTAAACATTGTGAATATTGTGAATAGTTTAAAAACGTGCCACTAGTTAAACATCTGTCCCAGAACATCAGTTGAATCCCCTTCCTCATGAGTCATCACTCAATACAATATAATGAATCAACTACAGACCCATGTTTGTATTCACGGTAATACAGTTATCCTTCCATAGTGACCCCGTGGTGGGGTTAATGGACTGTATAATCAGAAGTCTGTCAGTGCAAACTGATGTGCGGTCATGGACGATAGCTCAGGTCCTTTTGTAAGGAGATAATTGTGTGTTTGTCCAACAAACTGCGATCCGTCACTCTAAACAGAGGACGTATAGGCTGTAAATATATGTAAATATACCACAACCAGTGCTGCGAAGTTGTAATATCCTGTCACTTTTTGTTGCAGACAGTGTTCTTGTGTGTGTTCTTTGTGCAGTAATGGCATGACTTACAGCATCAGATGCCACTCTCTTATGCACAAAGTCGGCGGAGAAATATCTCTTTCGGAATTGCTTTCTCCTTCAGTAAAGCCCGCGGCGGTCGTGAACAGGACACGGAGAAAACGGAAATGTCTCTGCTACGGTTTTTAAAGCAAGGAGCTATAAGCCAGTAAGCTAACCATCATCAGCGTCTCAATGAGAAGTTTGCGCAAAGCTCAACACTCAGACAAGAATAAAAGAGAAACAGAGAACGAAGTGAAAGGATGAGATAAACAATGAGAGAGAGAGAGAGAGAGAGAGAGAGAGAGAGAGAGAGAGAGAGAGAGAGAGAGAGAGAGCACTATATAGGCTCACCGGGGCCTTGCTTTTGCTTTTCCAAACTCAGTGATTCAACATCACTTGATTCAACATTCTGAAAGGATGGCTTATGTGTTTGTTATCGGCAGAGCTTAGTTATTGTGAAAGAAAAACCCAGACGTGTCGAAAAAAACAGGATACGCATTGAAAGCGGCTGTTAGTCATCTGTTTCTCTCTGTACAATTAGTTTTTGTGTGTTCTTTTCGACGTTTTGTTGGCGTGTCTTGTTCATTCGGCTTTGGAGGGCTCTTACTTTGGATTACAGGACGTAAAAGGTTGTCAAAAGGCTGTTTTGAAAGTTTAGAAATTATAAGTTTGAGATCTACCACGTTAGGCTACCGTTCCATGTTTATGAGTAGTCTATGCCCATTTTATCCTTTTGGCAAGGGGGTGGATCGTTTTTATAAAGGTTGTTTATTAACCAAGTCACTTTAATTGCGGAAGGCAAAACTGCAGGGCTTTTATGTTGCTTGCCAGCGTCAGCGTCACAGCAGGAGGTTGATGACTCACGCTATCCCGTTTACGGGCAGAGCATCAATCACCCGCTCTCTCGCGCGCCACTGATGGGAGCAGGTGGCGGATGGCGGCGCGTTCGGCGTGAAGGTTGCAGAGGTTGATAAGGTGTAGCCGGCGACGGTTCTCCGATGAGGGCTACGGTGACCGCTGATGACGGCCGGTGACCGCCCACCCGTAAGCTCTCGTGTTCGGGCATGAACCGACGCCAGAGGACCAGCTGCTGTGCAGGTGCTGGTGTGTGTGACGTGTGTGTGTGTGTCTGTGTGTGTGTGTGTGTGTGTGTGTGCGTGTGTGTGTGTGTGTGTGTGTGTGTGTGTGTGTGTGTGTGTGTGTGTGTGTGTACGCCTCATCAACCAAGCAGCAAACAGGGATGAATTATATAGCCTCACAACCGTCCGCATGGCGACCCAGGTGTCAGAGCAGTTAATGTAGAGTTTGTTTGTTTACAACTAGATTAGTGACAACTCATACTGCAGGTGGGCAAATAAAGTGACAGAAATGCAGGATGAGGATGTTAAACATGGATGACGAAGCGTAAACTGTAGCTTACTGTTTCTAGAAAGTCATCTCAAATGCTTTCATAACACACATAGACAGCCCCCAAGGCAAAAGCTGTCCACAATTCAAATACCAACTCTTCCATGCACATACATCCACCACACATGTAACAACGCCATCCCCGTTCACCAACACAACTACCACAAACAATGACATCAACACATGCTAATAGCATAAACAAACTTGTGCCTTGCTTTACTGAAACATCCCTTCTGCCCAACTGAAACACTGTCATGTAAATGTGAAATGTGAAACAGCACTTACCACTACTGGAGTCCAATGCACCTATAGGATCAGGCATGTAGGCTCTGGTCCTGGTTTAGCTGGTCCTTCCTAGTGTCTCAACCGGGGGTCATATGGCTGAGCGGTTAGGGAATCGGGCTAATACTCAGAAGGTTACCAGTTTGATTCCCGGCCGTGCAAAATGATGTTGTGTCCTTGGGCAAGGCACTTCACCCTTCTTGCCTCGGGGAGAATGTCTCTGTACTTACTGTAAGTCGCTCTGGACAAGTGGATAAGAGTGTCTGATAAATGACAAAATGTAATGTAAATGTAACCAATCGGATTGGATTGGGGACAATAAGGGAAATGTAGTTTCTTTGCCCGCTGTAATTTTACATTTTTCAGATCCCATCTGGGACTGGAAAACGATGCCTTGCTGGAAAATGTAGGCTTGGTTTCAAATGTGTCAGTTATAGTGACTTTTGTGATGTGGTAATTGAAAATAATACCAAACTGTGCCCCCCCCCATTTCTATTACAATCCCATCACTGCTGGTGTAGAAGCTGAAATAAATACAAATATCACATGATTTATGATAGTGTTGGTCCAGGCTTCACATTGCTTTGTACCTTCCTCCAATAACATTTCCAAAACCAATCCTCAACAGTCAAAGGGACTCACACAATCTGCCAGATTGCATCACTGATCACAAGTCACAACACACCGTCACCAACTGCCAAATGTGAATAGTCGCTTAATTCTCACAATTGTTCTCAAGAGATGTCCTTGTGTGTGTATACTTACAGAAGATGTCTACCCTACTATTTAAATGCCACTCGACCCCCCCAAGTTCCTGGAGAGGTTCTCTGAGTGATCTTATCTTTAAACTATATAATTCCTGATTTGCACATTGTCCTCAAAACAGTCCAGCAGCGAACCAGCGGGCGGATAATGAGATAACAAGGAGAAGAGAGTGAAGAGTGGGCGCCCTGGGTAGACTTTCTGAGCACTCGTCAAAAGAAGCTTGATTTGTATAGTCAATATGTTGAGTAGCCTACATTCCTTTGCCGTGGGGATATTGCATTCCATATGCAGTGGTCTTCAACCCTGGTCCTCAGGGCCCACTGTCCTCTATGTTATAGATGTTTCCCTGCTCCAACATGCCTTATTCAAATGAATGGTCGTTATCAGGGTTTAAAGGATCTAATGCATCTTGTCCACTTTTATGTTTTCTTTTGAAATGTGATCACTGTGATACTTTTCTACACTTATTTACATCCCTTAAACTTTGAACGTGCAATCCGATTTTGCACAAAATGGAAGATTTCCCTTACAAATGAGCAGAGCTCACATCTCTTTCAATTCCACTATTTTAATCCCAAATATCCCCATGACAACACGACAAAGCCCAAAAGTGTTTCTTCCAGCCTGTTGCTGATTTCTCAGAACATTCAAACAGAAACAGCTTGGTGTCAGGAAGGCAAACTATTAATGACAATGTGTGTGTTTAACAGAGTAGCACATCCTCAAGTGTTAATGTCTCTCTCCCTGCTTACCCAACACCCTCTTTCCCTACGGAACATACATATAATATATGTTCTTGGATTGACAGGCCAAGAGATAGACACAAACATTTGAACACGAGGTGTGCACAAATGTAAATTGTGTCAATTTAAAGTGCCCTGCATTCTCGTTGTTCTCCCTGAATTCAGTTAAAGAGCAAGCCTTTTTTATAATTGCGACAGTCGACAGCCTTCAGGATCTCTACATATGCTACAAAAGAGACTGAGAATTAAAAGGAGGGGGCGAGGTTGTAGTGGAGAAATCCAGATTGCAGCGTGAGATGCTTTACACTCTTTCAGTTGGCAGGTTGACGCTTGGCAGCTGGGCCGCGCAGATATCTCTGCCCCAGCACCGCCTCTTCTCCTGCAGGAAATGCTCTCCTGTCATGTTGATTCCACCGAGGCCTCCAGGAGCTACTTTGGAGACAGACGACTGTATTATCTTCAGTGTACTGTAGGCAGCTTCGCAAGACAGTTTGAAGTTTTGTAGTAGGAAAGAAACAACAAATTGAATCGCTGTATGTCGGCAGACGAGTTCTGTTTCTCTGGCGAGATGACTTCACTGGAGGTGTTATTTCTGAGCCATCTGCAAGTTAAACTGGGTAATTTCTTGCTAAATATAAACGTTTGACTGAGAAAGCATGAACATTATTCCTTTGCCGTTCAAGACAAAATGCCAGACAGGCAGACTATCTTCTCACAATGCCTCCTTGGCGTGGGGGAGTTGTAAAAGTCTGCATACACACTATCGCAAGAGGAGGCCATTTCCAAATGTCAAGTGTTTGTGAAATAAATGTCAACTACCTTCGGGATGTGAAATCAAAGCTCCCCTTAGCCTGCACTCTAACCAGTGCAGTACAAATAGAAGCGTCTGGAGCGAAAGAAAAAAACATAGATTTTCTGGCCCAGCGTGGGCAAGGGTAGAAGAAATAGAAAAATCCTCGGGAGTCATGTTAAAGTGCTGAAACTGGTGTCGCCCTGATAAGTCGTCTCTAGAGCCCAGCCAGGAATAATCTATGCTATTGACATGCTGTCAAAAGCCTGATAGGCCTATGCACAGTTAACACACAGGACATTGACAAGGACAAGACATTTGACTATTGTTTTTGAACTGAAGAGAAACGGGGGTCCTCCTGATTGAGAATATTGGAAATCAAATGTCTGTTTTGATTGTGACTGATGTTGACCCATTTTCATTTTCGTGATGAGCACTGTAAGTGACAAGTAGCCTATTTTACTAAATTGTTTGAGTGGCAGCTACTTAGCTTGTGCAAATGTTGTATTACTATTACTCTGCTGTTGTCTACTTTCCATATGCCCCATATCTACTTCGCTTTGTAATGTAACTGTTTACCTGTTGACTACCTGTTACTTACTGGTCTTTGCAATAGATATAGTGCTGGTGAAATTAGAAAGTTCTAGTGAGAAAATGTCAGTGCCCAAACCATGTCTTCCCCCTAAGATGCAAAAGCATAATAACTGTGGCCACTAAGATGCATGTTACACCAAGATAAAAAACCTAAAATGTATATGAACAAATTATCATATACTCGTGTATGTTTTTTTTCTCCTTATCTTTACTTGAGGGTTTAGGTTGGTTGAGGGGCAGCTCTATGGGCGTATGTGAAGCCCTCTGTGACATGCTTGCGTGTAAAAAGGGCTATACAAATACATTTTGATTTGATTTGATTTAATTTGATTCAGTAGGCCTATCTCACACCGCTTCTCCTCCAGCATCTACTCTATCTACAGCATCTACACTATTGAGCACATCCCCACACCCCCCGATCCTCTCTGGGGAAAAATCCCATCTGACAGTCAGGAGTGTACACTGTGTTCCACAATGACTCATTTGTTGCATTGTAACTTTTTTAATTTTTCTCTCTTTGAAGCCCAACTTCACATTATAATACTCCTGTATGAGTTCACGATTTAATTAGCCTCAGGTACAGAACAATACCAATGTTCTACCAATGTCCGCATTTATTTACATGAACAACACCCGAGAAACACTTGAACTGATACGTTGAATATGTTTAAGTGTAATCTACCACCTTCATAGATACAACAGGCAGCTCTATAGCTCACTGTCGGCCGGGCAGTCGGTCCACAAAAACATAGGTGTCACGGCTGTTGCAAATTTGTGGTTCTTACACTCTCTAGTAACTGTAACTAAGTAGTTGCCTACTATGGTACACAACTTAGTTTATAGAAGTTGGAGTGTTCGTACAACAACTTGGAAAGTGTTTTTTTAAATTTAAGTTATTTATCCTTCTAAGTATCGGTTCTCCAATTTAGTTTTAGGCTACCTGTTGAAAATTACATCACCAAGCCGCTCCCTCATCAGTTCCTTTCTGCAGAACTGAAAAATCTCTTAAAGAGAATTCAACACCCACAGTGCAGTACCCTGGGAAGGCAGAACAGCGCAGTTGACCGGTAGAACTTCCCTCCGACCACAATCCAGAACACCTAATTAGGTGATTGACAAGTTGAATCAGGTTCATAACAACTTGGGTTGGAGTGAAAACCTAAAGGAGGGCAGATGTCCTGGATCAGGGTTCGACAGCCCTGGGCTGAGATAGTGAAACCGCTGACGGGGATATACTGTTCCCAGCTATACTGTAGACCAGTGGGTGCCCTGAGGACCAGGATTGGGAACCACTGCTGTAGACAGAGGGTTAGGCTTATGCTCTGGGGTACCGTCGCTCTGGGCTAAATAGAAAGAAGATGGTATCTTGCTCACCCACTTAATCTGGAAGCTAGTGAGACCAGCTCCACCATGTGGGTGGAATTATTTAATAATTTAGTTCCTTGGCTGGTATCTATAACCAATAATGTGCTCTGTGGGAAAAGAGCTAGTTGGGTGAAAATCATTCTTTAACTATGGAAATATTGAGATAAAATGATTTTCTATTTTTTTAACTTTCCATTTACACATCGTGTAATACCATTCCACCTTTCTAGCTCTCTTATTGCTCATAGCTTCGACACAGTATTCTCCCCAAGGAGGCATAATATATTACACAAGAGCTGGATCTCTCTTCCTCCCACATCTGCCTTTGAAGTGCAGACTGTGGCCTTTGACAGAACTTCACTTCCTGTGTGTGTGTTATTTGTTTACCTGTGTGCAAACATGTTTATGTGCACACATGTAAAAAAATAAGGTTCGAAGGCAGCAAGAACATGTGTGTGCATTATTGCGTGTGCGTTTGTGCGTTAGTTCTCAGATACATGGCACGTACTGAGGCTGGTTATGCAATCCAAATTCATCACGGCCCCTCTCAAGTGTATTTTGGGATTGGTGAGATTTCAGGGGATGATTTGCGTTATGTAAGTTGTCAATGCTCACATCTCACCTCGCTTTTAGGGTAATGCGATACATTTGGAGGAGTTGAGTTAGGTGAGATAAACACTTTATAACACTGTGAAATGAATCAAAAGAGGTTATTTCACTCTTTTTGTTTAGGGATTTTGCGGCGTGGCAAATTACGTTCTCCATCAGTCATGCCACTGACAGCTTTTTCTTTCCCGTAGGCTCCATATTTCAGCATTTAGAAAATATGTCTAGAGGCATGACCATTATCGCCCCCCCCTTTCCACCCCACCCCACCACACAATGTATGCTTTGAAAGAAGTCCCCTTTCTGGTTCTCTGTATTGGTACCATCCCTCATTTCTAAATCTTAGGGATAACCTGTTCCCAGATTAAAGCCAGGCTCCATCCTCTCCCTTAAATCACAGTAGAGACCATTCTTCTGTTTGGAAATCCCACAGGGCCAGCCTAAGGATCATCAGACTCAATGAGAAACCCATTGAGGGCAGACATACACTTCATAGTGTGTTTATAGTGTGTCACGGGCATAGTCCTGAACAATCAGATATTGTTTGAAGTCATAACATTTGTCAAGGTTACGATCGCTTCCATTTCAGACCTACAATTTCAGAACATGCATCAAATATAATATTTTTGACCTACTGTATTTATTCAGCTGTAGAGTACTGTTGATTCAAGTCATTAGTGCCAGCACATCCCAGCCTCCAAGCACATCCCAGATTATAAATTGATATTATCTTAATAAAATACACAGGTAAATCAAGTCAAGTAAAAAAGTACAGTCTTTTTTATTGAGGACATCTGCTGTGCTATTCAGTCATCAGATCAGTATTTGTCAAGGCAAAGATTGTATGAATTACACGGCTCATTCGTACAAATGAAACTCTGCTCTTTCATGTTTACGTCTTCGCTAAATGGCTTAACATGACTTAGCAACAACTAAATCTGTTTAAATCGAGTCAGTAAGAGGATGTGCCACTGTATTTGAGTGAACACTGTTTTCCCTTATTGTGCATATCTCTTTGCGGATGCACTGTGGTAGATTAATGCAAAAATAGGATCATTTATCTGGGATGGTGTTCAGCATGTCAGTCAGTAGGTTTTAAAAGAGATACCATCTGTGGGACAAAATCTTTTAATCACAGATAAGTCCATTGGACTGTGTAGCAAAGGGCCTTAAGGGCTTAAAAAGCTGTCCCTGTCGAGTACTTTCACACACTGTTGACTGTGTTGATTTTTTAAATTCAACTACATTGAAATCCCATATTTCTAAAGAGAAACGTTCAACCCTTGCAGGTTCAAGTCATAATGAGAGTGAATGTCTTAAAGTGCTGCTATGCTTACATCTTGAATCTCACTGACTCACAACGCCTTCTTGCCAGGCTGTACATTTCTGTATCGTTTTTTCCAACGGATCGTCTCCAGTGCCATATTGGGTTCAACCAGCTCGTGACTGGCGCGAGAGCACTGGATGGCCACAAGTCCACTGTGACGAAAAGCAACAGTTTTGCAGCTGAAACTGTGAAGTGGCTGAAATGAAAGATTGGAGGTGACAGGGATAAGCCTTGGGGTGACGAGCTAAGCCTAAACTGAGGGTGAAAGCTGCTCATAACGTTACGTTAATTAAATCACTGAATCAACCGTTTTGTGAGTGTTTCATTGGTAGCCTATGATACATTTAACATGATTTAACAACATTATTGTATAGCCTACTGTTACTACTGTAACAACAATTTAGTAGGCCTATGGAACATTGCATTTTATTTTAATTTGTATAACTTCATATAATTGACCACCTTCAGAAATAACTATTGAGAGGTAGGCTATTCTTTTCAGCTATTTTCTGTGAATTACCAGAATTAGGTTATCGGGTTTTAAAGGCTCGTGTCCAATCAACGGCAACAAGAAAAACTCCCACTGTATGCTACATTCCTCATTTTATGGGAGGGACGATTTTGACAATACTTTTCAAATCTAATAACACCCTATGTGTGTTCAATTACAGATAATTAAATACTGGATTTGTTCAAATACATTTTGATTAGTTTGTATTGCTCCAACGTTTTACCAGCCAACTCTGAGGACTTCTGAGTGTAGGCTATACCTTGCGAAAGAGGTTTCGAATAAACTACAGTACTTCCGTGTTAGCTGTCAACGTAAAGCAGCCCTATTACAGGAAGCAGTAATCTTTAGGGGTTAATCCTCGCAGTTTACAGGTATTTGACATCAAAGCCATCGAATCTTACAGTAAATTGTGTCGCTTAACAACGTAGGATAAACTAAAACTGATGATTGGGTGGCAAGCGAACAAAGCGAATTTATTATTTGACATTGATAGTCTGTTTATCAGGGTGCCAGATTGAAGGTGCTGTTGTAGACCACGATAGACTCGAGTACACATTGCAGTGACTCAACCTGAATGTGCAATTAAAACGTTTGACAGTCGAGTTTAAATGCATGATTTAATATTGCAGTGTCCTTGGTCGACCCGATTCTAATGCCATGTGAAGGAGCGAAGACTTGGGGGAACACGGACGATAGAAGCTACATGTAGCTAACTACAGACAACTACTCGCTACCCACGTCAGAGGAACTGCGGTACATTAGCCGAAGAATGCCAGCGGGTAAGCGATGTGTTTCAGAAGAATGTAAATCGAATGGCTTTATATGTCTTGTCGATGGGGCTCGTCAAACTGTAATTCACAAACAGTCAGTCATTATCCTTCGTTTATCACGCTGTTTGCCAAAGGTATTTGAAATGCCAGCGCCAATATCCTCAATATGTACCTAAGTGACATGATACATAATTTCAGCAGGGACACCCTGTCAATATTCTTACATGAAAGGCCGATGTACGCGTTTTCGAGTGGCAGACCGCAAGATAAAAAACGTACAGAACTGATAGCCAGAAGCATGTGCAAAAAAAAGATTATCATGAGCTGTCAACAATGTGTCGTTTTGAGAAGGGGTTGGGGGGGGGACGGGGTACGGTAGGGGGTAAATGTCATGATATTTAGGTAAATTATGCGAACGTTTTCTATGTTATGGGTCTTGCTGATCCTACCTGTGTCCTATTGACAGTTGCCAGTTGCTAGCTCATGGCAGTGAAGATCACTAGAGATTAGCTACTAAGGTCATGGTCATGGATTGACAGAGTTCACACTAAATTAATAGGCAACGTTATTTCTTTTGACCGACTCAAAACAAACACACTTTTTTATATTCATTAAATTCGTATCCTATTGTAACAGTAGCATTACCTATTTCTCACACCATGATATATTGTAACTTGTAGACTTTACTTGAGGTATAACTGTGACAGTTGATCAGTTGTTCGCCATTATCTACCTACTTTTGGGATGAGCATTAGCATCTTAAACTAGTGAACTTTATTGTCATCTTATTTAGAAAGCATCTAGTCTCTATGAAATACCACTGTGTAGCTATTAGCATCTTCGCCATTGCTTACAGGCAGCACCTCAACACACAGTCTACAGTGCAAACACCACTCATGCCACCATCTATGCCACCCAAACTCAAGCACTTTGATGTGTGAGTTTGAGCAATCTAGCATGGTTACATACAGTATGAAGTGACACCCAAGCAACTCTGGACCACAAATAGGCTATCCCAAGGTAAATCTGCTGTGATTAGCATGTAATTAGATGCCAGACATAGATTTTTTTAAATAGATTGCACAGCAAGATGCTTGTTCGGCCTAATAGAGACATGAATAGAATGCACATAGACTTATATGCATGCACATAGACTTATATGCATGCACATAGACTTATGCATCCGAGTAAGAGATGAAACCTGCATAAGCTCACAACTTTCGGTGCCACTATTATTAGCCACAGTGTCTCGTGAGTGTGTTTAATAGAAACATCTCACCATGCTGTGGTCTCAGGCTCTCATTATCACTGAAAGCATTAACCACCTCAATTAAGTAATTATGCAGGACGAAACCATCCCCATCGGGTTCGCCAAGGCTTGACTGGAGACTGGAGAGTTGTTTTCCTCCAGAGCTCCTGCTTTTGTTTTTCGCGGTGTTTGTGTTGTTTGGCTTTGTGTGCCTTTTTTATGTTGTGTGCCGCGTGTAGTCTGCTCTGCAGAGGGCTCTGTGTGTGCCCTGATTTCGCAAACGTAATTGCTTTTCAGACCTTCATAGGACATTGAAGACTGATACAGCAAAGACGAGCATTTCGGATTGTTCTTTTTATCTGTCACATTCTCTCACGCCCACCATTTGGCAGTAATACTGGTTCATGTATGGGATGTTTAATGTATACACAAGGTGGGCTGACTGTGCTGTTATATCAAATACATTTTCAGTCGAGCAGAGATGGGAGAATTAGTCTTTTCTGTCGTGTTTTTCTATCTTGGTACAGTACGACACGAGAGACGTTGCTAAATAAACATCTCTCTGTCTGCCTGAGATTGCCTCGCATTTACAACGTTTTCCTCTTTGTCTAGTGTCTAGTGTCACTTTGAGTGCGTATTTTTCTGTGTTACAGTGTAGATAAAGACAATACAGACGTCTTTGTGAATTGAAAGGAGATGAGGAGTAGAGATGAGAGTCAGAGAGACTTCTGTCTCTCAGATGAAGCACAGGACGTCTCCCCATCTCCCTCGACCTCGTTTTACTCTGAGACGCTCACTGTGTTGATCAAAGCCATTTTAAAAAGCCTTTTCTACAGCGTGGGGTGGGGGCACTGTGTTTGGATTCGGATGTAAATAGTCATTTGTCTGTGGCGATAATATAAGGGTGTACATTTCGAGATTGTGCTTCTGTATTGTTCCTTTATTTTAGATTTTTTTGTGTGCAGTCATTTGAATTCACTGCAGAGGAAGGCATGCTAGGAGGATTTGGCCTCGCTAAATATAACTTCAAAGGCTGTTCTGTGTTTTCGTGTCGAGTTGCTTCTTTTTCGGAATATGTCTTTTATCTCGAAGCGCTTGTTGTGTGGGATTCCATTTTTTACCCCCTTTGTAGAATTCACAGTTTTTTGGGGGGATTTCACACTTTCGGCAGGGCCTGTTTTGTAATGAGATCGTCGAGCTCCAATGTGAGATTTCATTCGTTTTCTTTTGCCTCACTCGGAGATCACGGTGCGTTCCAAAGAGAAGAATGATGAGGAAGTCAAGCAGGGGTGAGGTGTGACACGTTAGGCTAAACCGTGTAGGACAACATCACTGCTGTTGTTGCCTGCCAGATTAATTGGTTGTAGCGAAATCACCGCCAGCACAAATAGCCGGTGCTATTTTATGTTTTATTGACTTCTCACCATGGGCAAAGAGGGTGATCAATAATTGCTGAAAACGAGCCTCACCCCTTTTAGTACCAGTTGTGCAAGCATTGTGACGAGTGGCCTCTGTAGCTACATGTCTGGATATTTCTAGTGACTTGCAAAGAGCAAAACCTGCTGATTGACAGCTCAGGTGTGACCTACTGAGGGTGTGGTTTAATTATTGACTCATTGTAACCTCACTTTTTGCCTGAATGCCAAACACTGGCTGCACTGTTACTCCACCCTCTCCCATCACGGGATGCTGCGGGGCTTCTCTCTGATTGGTGGAACCCTGCTCTTGGACGGGGTTTAGGTGAGGAAGGGCCTTGGACCATTTCATGTCCACCGTGGGGCTGTCTTCGAGGAGAGAAGCTCTAAGAGTGTCACTGTGCACTGTCTGACGAATGGCTTGTTAGATGAGCTGTGCTAGTTTGGTCAAGGTCGAAGTCTGCTTAAGCCACCTGTTTTTTCTTGCTCTTCTCCAATGTACACACACACACACACACACACACACACATACCTGAACTGAAATACAAACCTCAACTTCCACATGCAGTAGGCAGCAGCTCACACAAGCAGTAGCACAGCTGGAACCTGAATTTGACACCACCTCCACTATAGCAGCATATAAATCCTGGTAATTACACTTCAATTAGGATAATTAAAATACCTACAAATTACTTAATCAAGGCAAAGACAGGTTGTAAAACTTGCCACAGATTTAGCTCATTACGAAAAAGCATGCATTGTAATCAGGCAGCCCAGCATTGTGTGTGTGTGTGTGTACATACTCAAACACATGTATGTGTAGCTACGTGTGTGTGTTTAGCCTTGCATTCGCAGCTGTCCAGGACGCAATTGAGACTGTTCATATGGCTGGCTAAACTCCGACTAAGCCTAGCTGTGTTCCTATGGCTGGCTAAACTCAGACTAAGCCTAGCTGTGTTCCTATGGCTAGCTAAGCTCAGACTAAGCCTAGCTGGCCTGCCTGACGTGCTGCAGTGCTCTGCTACCTGCGCTGCTCAGCACTTCTGCTGTGAGTGAGGGGAAACGAAAGCACCGCAAGGTCATAGATGAGTGTGAATGAGAGAGAGGGAGTGAGAGAGAGAGAGAGAGATAGACGGGGAGAGAGGGACACGGAGTGTGAGAGAGAGACAGAGAGTGATAGAGTGAGAGAGAGAGAGGGAGAGAGAGAGAGGGAGAGAGAGAGAGTGCTGGAGGCGTAGGTGCACCAGCCAGGGCCTTCTGTGTATCGTCCCTAGCCCCGAGCCACTCACCATTGCCTCTCAACAAGATGGATTCGGAGAACAACGACTCCGGTAGGGGTGCCTTTTGCAATTTGTGCCCATGCCTGCGGATGTGTGTGTGTGTGTGTGTGTGTGGGGATTTGTGTGTGTGTGTGTGTGTCTGTCTGTCTGTCTGTCTGTGTGTGGGGGTGGGTTTGTGTGCATGCGTGTGGGTATGAGAGTTTGTGTGTGTGTGAGTAAGAGTTTGTGTGTGTGTGTGTGTGTGTGTGAGAGAGAGAGGGCGGGCAGGAGAGCATGATGGAGTGGGAGCAGGTGAGGCGAGACCTCCTTTGTTTACATGACTCTGTATTAGGCTGGTGCAATCGCTATGAATGCCACCATTGATCTGGCTGCTTACTAAACATGCCAGCCAGCCCCTTTGTAGCTCCCAACCCCCATCCGTCTTCCTGATTGGCTCTTCCTGATTGGACCACTGTTGTGAAAGTTCTAAATGATTAGTCAGGGAAGGTAGACTCATTAATAAGATGGTTCACTTTGCCAAGTCAGTCACAGAAGACAAAGTCCTGCTGCTGTTTATATTTTCCTGGTGAATTAATGTGATGTTTCCCCCTCTGTTTTTCTGGGCATTTTCTACCCAGACCAAAAATATGATTATTTATCATGAGGTTATTAAAATAAATGAATGGGTTCTAATGGGTATTACTGAAGAAAAAATAAGATATGCATCAATACCATTAAGCAGTTTTTGTAGAACCATGTCATATTTGTTTTGGTTGCTGTGTGTGAGTCATTGAGGTACTTAGCTGCCCTGGTGTTTTCGACTACAGATGTGTGATTGGTTGTTGGGTTACTACAGATGTGTGATTGGCTGTTGGTTTACTGCATAAAACTTCTCTGAAGCGCGAGGTCGTCCGCTGTCTTTCATGCTCAATTTCCCCTCCTGCCCCCCTCTAACACATGTGCCTGGCTCACACACACACACACACACACACACACACACACACACACACACACACACACACACACACACACACACACACACACACAAAGTCTCTCTCCCTCCTTCCTCTCCCTCTCTTTCTCCCTCTCTCTCTCTCTCTCTCCATATCTCCCTCTCTCTCCCTCCTTCCTCTCCCTCTTTTTCTCCCTCTCTCTTTCCATATCTCTCTCTCCATATCTCCCTCTCTGTCCCTCTCTCTCTACCCCCCATGTGAATGCACAGTGGCCACTGCAGCCAGCCGCGCAGAGCTGAGTGGATCGAGACCCACCTGCTGCTGTGCCACCAAGGCCCGTCTCGGTCAACAGCATAACTCGTACTTCTGCATCAAACCTTCAGCGCTACTCATAAACCAGACGGATGAGCTGAAATGCAGCCTCCCCGCCATCACCGCAAATTTTTTACGAGAGCATAAATGACCGGGGCTTTTAAATCTTTTTCGCTTTAATTATGAATATTTGAAATCGTAGTCTGGTGGGGGGAAAGATGGCCGTCGGTTGAGAATCAATAAGGACTGACGGGCGCTGTGGTGGAGCCAGAGAAGCACTCTGTTATGAAGCCTTGTGTTCGGGCCCTGCAGACATGCTGAGTGATTGGTTTGCATAACTCATTGCACGTGGCGACGAAGGAGCTGCCATGGTGTTGATTATTGAGGCTGATGGAAAAATCTGACGGATTAAAAGGTTTGAGGCTTTTAGGTCCGCCCCCGTATGACTGCCAATTATGTGATTGGTTGGTTAGGCCCCATCTTCACCCAGATCCGTCCGCTGGATCTAACGCCAGTCACACCGAGCGTAGATGCAGCGTAACGACTTGAGGGAAGTTACACCAGTACTGTCTGATCTTTGTTGTTCATATGCTTCGCATTTGGATAAAAGTGTCTGCAAAATGTTATAAAATGTCAACATTTATATGTAGTTTTCATAAGGATTGAGAAGACGGTTATTGTTAATGAGGAAGGTACGGAATTGGAGGAAAAGTTTCCTCTGCGGTCCTGGGGAGGTAAAGCAAAGTAAGAGAAAAGTGTGCAGGTGTGCGCTAGCTCGACAGGTGTGCGCTAGCTCGAGAGGTTTGCGCTAACTCGACAGGTGTGCGCTAGCTCGACAGGTGTGCGCTAGATCGAGAGGTTTGCGCTAGCTCGACAGGTGTGCGCTAGATCGACAGGTGTGCGCTAGCTCGAGAGGTTTGCGCTAGCTCGACAGGTGTGCGCTAGCTCAAGAGGTTTGCGCTAGCTCGACAGGTGTGCGCTAGCTCGAGAGGTGTGCGCTGGCTCGACGGGTGTGCGCTAGCTCGACGGGTGTGCGCTAGCTCGACGGGTGTGCGCTAGCTCGACGGGTGTGCGCTAGCTCAAGAGGTTTGCGCTAACTCGACAGGTGTGCGCTAGCTTGAGAGGTGTGCGCTGGCTCGAGAAAGGTGCGGCCTTGCCAAAGGTCCCAGTCCTTGGAAAATGTGTGGCAGCTCCAGTAGTCAACCGTAGGATTGATTAGTGAAAGACCCAAGTAATTTGAGTAATGTAATTCAGTTGGCAAGGATAGTGAATTTGATTACTGATATAGATTCATTTTGATTCAGTCACAGTGATTGCTCTCACTTTAGCAACACCAGAAACGAGTCTTTCACTGTGGAACATGGGTACAGAGTCTCCAAGACTTTTGGTTCTGAAAATAAGCGATAACGATGATGATCCCATTATTCACGACCCTTTGAAGAGTCTAGAATTGCAGTGGCCATGTGCACAGGAGCAAAAACCTTTCTTCTCTTCTTTTCACAGACTGTTCTTTGTGGATTTGAGGAACAGAACGTTTTGTAGTCCGTCAGACTCTATTAGATGGGTTTGATGTTGCCAGCAGGGGGCCAACCCCACATAGTCCCTCAGTTTCACCCTTGTTATGAACCCACATTAATCTGAAGGGTTGCAAGGCACCAAACCAAAGCCATCTTTGATGGTGTATTGGTGTCAGCGAAGCTACAATGGGGCTGACCCCATTTGAAATGTTTTTTTTCACGGTCGTAACCTCTCTCGTGTCAGTTACTTTGGGGTCTTCCACTTAAATTGTTTCGACAGTACTCACTGCCTATACTTTGAAGCTTTATGCTCAGATACGAAATTGTATTTCACTCCCGAAACGTAAACAATATGCATAAAAAAACGGATGTTTCCTCCCCCCCTTGTCTCTCCTCGTTGGAAGCCATTTCTTAATAGTTTTCCGTCTGAAGAATGGTTCCCTTGCTGAAAGGAAGTAAAATAGATTTCTAACCCCTCCCCTCAACCAAAGCACCATCTGAGAGAACGTGTGAGCGCGAGCCGTGTGTCCAGGATCTAAAGCAAATCACTAGGCCTTGACATTTTAATATGGTCATCAGGGATAATGGGGTCTGGGAAGCACATAAAGCAGGAACATGGCTGCCATGATGGACTGTTTATTTCCTTTTATGGTTTTTCCGGATTTGAAATGCGACCCGTTTTAAAGTTGATGTTTATCTTCTGTTATTTAAGTTATGATGACAATTTCGGTTCGATCGATGTTATGATCATCACTCACATAACGCCATAAAAAACACTATTCTAATGCCTCCACCCGATGCAAATAACGGCGTTCCAGTTAGAAGGCCGTTTGTTCTATTCAGTGTAATTATGTTATTCTAAATAAAACATTGAGATAATGGTATGACACTGATATTTATAGCCGCTCGTAAAACAGCAGCTCATACTGACAGTGGGATGGAACACACAGTGAGACAGTTTGGATGGAACACACAGCAGTTTGGATGGACACAGGAGACACTCCGAGCCTATCTGACGGTTTCATTGACATCTTCTGGCTTGTAAAGGGTGTGTTCATTAAGGTGCGCTGAGCCGCTGTTGCGGAAACACCCACCGCTGTTTGAGTGAGCAAATCTAAGGGCTATTCATTAGCTCGCTATCTCATCACACATGCACACTCGCCCTGAGTCGAATCAAACGTCACCCCAGCACCCCTTCAACCTGCGATATGAGAAGAAATGTCATTATCACCAACCAGCTCTCTTCACAACTCCTTTGCCTATCCCTACCCCCACCCCCTGCTGATAGTGAAAAGCTTCGGGTTTGGAAATTACCATTGCTTTGAACATTTGAGTTCATTATGCTAGATTGGTTCAGTCCAACAGCTATTTGACAGGAAATTGTATCTCAAGCCAGACGATACAATGCTGGAAATGTCATCCAACGTAATTACGTAGTATCACTTAACACTTATACATCATTATTTTATTTTTCAGTGTGTGCGTGTGTCCCCGAACAATCACTATTCATGCTTTCTGGAATATCCACCATGCATGTATCCACGCACCCAAATGAAGTTGTCTATGAATATTTGTAATATTGAATTACCAAACAGATGTAGTGTTTGTATCAAGGATTAATTAATTAATCCCATCAAGGAGTGGGAAGAAAAGAAGTAGAAAAAAAAAGTTTTGAATGGTTTTACCAGAGACTTTTGAAACATGAGGAGAGCTGTACTCCTACTTGAGTGAAGGATGAGTGAAAGCCTATGCCAGTTGTTCAGGCCAGTCGTGGGCTCTGCCTTTAGTAAGTAGTACTGCCCCTGGTGACAACCTTCTCTGATATGGATCTCGGCTGGGACGAGGGAAGGCAGAAGGAGTGATTAGTCAGCTGACACTTGTGAAAAGGGCGAGTAGACACATCTGTCAGTGTCAGTTGTGTTGTGAGATCTGTTTTACAGTTAGACACAAACTAAATGTGGATTAGGAACTTGATAGGACAGTAGACGCACAGTCTACAGTACCTATCATCAACAGAAATGACCCATTTCTTTCAGGGGTCAAAATGGAGGGGGGGGTTGGTTGGAACCTCTCTTTATTTAAAGACGTAGTTGATGGTAATGGGTTCAGGCAGGTGATTGTGTCTGTGTGTTAGCGCTCCACACGTACCCTGCTTCCGCTTACTACAGTAGTTTGTCAGGGCCTGGTTTAGCTGCCTCTCCGTTGGGATCTGCTTGTTTAAACTTCCCCAGTGGGGCCGTGAGCGGCCACGCGCCGCCACTTGATCGATGCCCTTACCCGCCTCTTTAGAGATTCATAGTCTGGAGGTGGAGCATGTGGGAGACAAAGAGAAAGGGAGAAAAGAGCGATATATTGGGCTCATTTGTCACCAGGCAGGCTTCCTCCCCCATCCCTCTCCCCCTCCCTCGTTCCC
Organism: Mallotus villosus; assembly: GCA_903064625.1. Taxonomy (NCBI): domain Eukaryota; kingdom Metazoa; phylum Chordata; class Actinopteri; order Osmeriformes; family Salangidae; genus Mallotus; species Mallotus villosus. The sequence goes on from CAEFZP010000333.1 coordinate 171,413, forward strand.
TCGCTCTGCTACCCGTGGTTGATCTCTCCCTAGCGGAGCTTGTAATTCCTTCCGAGATGGATGGGACTGCGGTGCAATCATTCCCCGCCGGCGTGATTGATATCCCGGGGTCAGCCTTTGGAGTTGTTTTGTGTGGCTCTTTGCTTTAGCTACCCCTCTGTGCCACCTTGATGGAACAGCTGGGTAGGAGAATGGCTTCTCTTTAATGTGTTTGAAGTCTGAAGTGTCGTGGTGGTGGGGGCGAAGATGTCTGGTCGTTTTACAGACTCGTCTTTTTTTGTTTAAACCCCTGTTTGATAGTCCGCGGCTTCCACGTGGAGCGCGATCCTCGTTTGTACGTGGAAGGCATTACCCTTTAGATGTTCAGTATGTATTGGTGGACCCCCCCCCCTCTCTCTCTTCTACTGCCTTTAAGCTACAAAAGCCCACCATGACGGCGCAGAATTGGAAAGAATTCCAACCCCGTAATGAATTATCTCCCCCCCCCCAAAAAAAACCCTTGTCTGTCTCTCAGAAACGATTCTTTGCCAAGTGTTGTTTTCTGTCCCATAGGTCTGTTAATTTTGTCGGCTCTGGAGGCGTTCCGTAAGTGAGACGTTATGACCCGTGCACGTGTCTGACACGGCCCGGTGATTTCAGTGGAGAATCCGGCACGTCCTTTCTCCTCCGTGTAGCTCCGTGTTCTTTCCATCTGGGAAACGTGACCCCGGGGGTTTGCAGCGGAATCAGGTTACGTTCCCACATTGTCCGACTCCCATGAATATTTAAATGAGAACACAGCGTGATCCCACGCCTACGAAAGCTCTCCCGTAGAACTCCACATCGTCTCGTTTGCGAAATGGCAGATGTTCCCCACGGTCCCTCATAGATCTCCCAAGGTTACATTTTATAAACCAAGTGTCGTTTTGAATTTTCCTGTGGAACCCCAGGAATAATAGTAATACGCAAAACGCTTTAGAATATTGTTTGTTTTTGCTCAGTAGCAAACACTGGCGCATTATCTGAGGTTAAAGAAGTTCATTTGTAGTTACTTGGTAGAGAGACAGAAAGGAGACAGGCAAGACGGATAAATCATTTCTTCAAGAAGCTACTCTTGCCCTGTAAACACAACACACTGACAGAACTACACACAAACAAGCAAACCAATCACCAGAGAGCAGGCATGGGGTTGGTACTGTAAAACCAGGATTAGGCCTATCTGATAGAAGCGGACATTTCAAGGGGGTTCTGCTTTCATATTCATGCAGACCTTGAGATTTTCAATGTCCAGGAACAGTTTTCACCAGTCAGATTCCCCCTGCAGCAGAGCATTGAACTTGGCAACAATTCCAGCAGAGGAAAAACTTAAGACAGATAAATTGAGATATCCGTCTGACTGGAATTATACAGGAGCGACACGGACTCCAAATTTATGGGTCATCATCTATTTTTTGCGTGTGGCCTTCAAGGTTCACCAACAGGGTTGGCTGTAAAGAGGTCATCTCCAAGATGGATGAGAAATGTGTCATGTTTTATGCAGTCGCACCATCCTAGCCCTGCCTGGATGATAAATCTGTTGTAGTTTTAGCTTCCCAGTTGGCGTGAATGCTTTGGGTGCTCTGTACTCGATGCTATCTAGGGTTTGATATATCAGTTCAATGTCATTCAACAGATAAAGACGTATTGTATCTTCATGTCAGTGAAAGGAAATAATAGGCCGTTGTCAGATGGTGGCGAAAAGAAACCAAAATCTAGGGTCATTTAACAGACCAATAAGTTTATCTTTTATAAAACCTCTTGAACTTTCTACAATTAGACATATTTCTTCTAACCGTAGTTCTCTTTTACTTTTCATCTCTCAGGGGGGAAAAACACGGCATTAACTAATTGTTTATCACCAGTTTTTCCCCTCTAAGTCAGAAAGACAGGATGTCGATGTCTGTTAGTTGTGGTCTATTTTGCGGCCGTACTTTGAGGCTTTTGTTAGAAAGCAGTTGTTTCCTGGTAGAGTGGTATTGTGGCTGGAGGATGAAAACACACAGTGACTTTCATCTGGTTGTTAAAGGCCAGGGAATTAATCAGAGAGGTAGAGGACATACTTTAATCTTGTAGATTACGTGCTCGTGGATGGTTTAGGTGTAGATTAAAACGCACACAGCACACACACAGCAGTGGTTGGGTGAAAAGTACAGTTTGGTGGGTGGTTGTCAAGGCCCTCACCCTCTGTCCACAAAACAGCAAAAGATGATAAAAAACGATATTTCATCTGCATTTTATCTTAGCTCAGGAAACATATCTGTCAGAGATATTAATCTATCAAGCATTGCACAGTCAGTCGGTGAACAAGTTAAGAATGCTTTATTGCTTGCGGCCACAAGGAGACAAAAACATCACACGCCATGGTGTTACAAGTTTGTCTGACTAGCAACAGTTGTTGCTAGTCATTTTAAACACCAGCGCTCAGGACTGTAATTGGCTAATACAAAGTATTTAAATGTTCCATGGCTCTTCTTCATTGGCTCCTCTGCATAGACCTTGCGCGCGTGTGTGCGTGCGTGTTTGAGTGTGTGCATGTGTGCTCTTTGACATCTGTAAGCCTTCACCACTTCTTTTATGGCCTCTCCAGAAAGATAATGGTCAAGCCCAGGTCCCCTTGTTTATGTAAGCCTAGTGTTACCCAGAGTTCAGATTTGGGGCTAGGCCTCTCCCCACACACAAGGAATATTGTAACACAGAATCATTCTTATACAGGATAAATATGTTACATCTTCAATTTTCCCTACAATATCCTGCAAGCAGAATCTTGTGCTTTGTTAACTTTTCAGTCAAAAAAAAGTATTAAGAAAAAGGGAAAAAACATCTTTAGCCAATGGACTAACCCTAGGACTTTGTCCAAGACTGAAACCTTATATAAACCCCCTCTTTCTAGTTCTTTCTCTTTCTGGGTCTTTATCTACCCCCCGAGTTGTATCACATTATCCTCTCGATTGCTGTGCAGTGAGGTAGAGTAACCTGACCTGGGGCAGACATGGGCACAGATAACGAAACAATACCGTCTCCCTTTCTCTCTGTCAGAATGGCTGATAATCACAGGTGCTGACAGACAGACTGTTTTGCCGGCGGCCGATTGGCTGAGCCTGCTCTCAGTCAGAGAAACAGACGTTCTAAAGTGCCGGGATGAGGAGGAGCTGGCGGAGATCTGCTTGTGTAGGAGATGATCAGCATAAAAACTGTGGCGACTCGGGTGCTCGAAAGTTCCTGAAGTCTTCGGCGAAGGGAAAGTTTTTTTCCCCCAAAAGGAAACTGTGTTCTTAGAGTTTACTGGTCTCCAAGGGGATTCTAGGTCTCTGGTATTTCCGTTAGAGAGGTGAAGAACTCACCCTCCCGTTCGGCCTTGTGGATGGATATAACTGTCAGGAACCTTCTAGAACCTCCGTTTATTCAGGTTGCGACGCATCCCGGCTAGAACGGCACGTCCTCGGGAGTTTATTCGGTTCTGCGAACGTGGGTCGACTGAGAGAACGTTGTCTTTTCTTCGAGTCTTCTGTGGATCTGCCAGGGGCCTGATGGAGTCGTGTTGGGGGTCGTTCAGGAGGTGCGTCATGCGCAGGTACATCCAGGTACCTCACACCGAGGCTGACGGGGCCTTCAGCCTCAGCAGAGGCTGGAGCAGACGACGCGTCTGGAGGTCTGGTAGGTTTCAAACGAGCCGGTAGACCTTTTGTGATCACAGTGCAGCATTGCGGGGATGTGGGAAAGACTGGGAGGTGTCTGACTAACGCAGACCTGTCGAGACCTGTGAAATGTGAATGCTTGGTAATTTCTTCTGAATTAACACATACAGTACTCAGAGAAAATCTGAAGACCTGTTTTGGAACTTCACGAAGATCTGTGACTTGAACAATGATCTTTTAAAGATGTTATCATTCTTCTTAAGATGTTTAGAAGACTTTATCATTGTATTGCTGATTAGTTCTAGTTAAACGTCTCAGCCAATAACCACATTAAAGACACAATCTCCACATTAGTAGTCCCAACCTCAGATCCATTTTTAAATCCAAGGATGCCCTTCGGCACTTACTTCAGGCTACGTGAGTGTGGGGGGGAAAAGCATATTAGAAATGCACTTGGCCTCTCGACACCTCCCCAAACCAATCACACCTAATCTGTTTGAACAACAACAGCTCAAGCTGGAGAAGCTCAGTTGAAAGACACTGTGTGTTTGTTGTCGATCGACCTAGTTGAAAGCGACTTCTCAATGTCTTGATTTTTCTCTGTATGAAAGGAGATCTAAGGCGTATTTATTTTAATGTTCACATACTTTACTATAATGTCGGTTGTGGTCAAGATTTTCTCCTTTCATGTGAAGCTGATAAATCATGCATTCCCCCCCCAGAGTGTGTTTGTGTTTCGTCCTGCAGGGTTTCATAATAACCTTGTATAGGAAGTAATGTTCACATAGCAAGCTATGGGTGTTTCAGTCAGCAAAACAGAAACACCCAAATGTCATCATTAGTGCAGGCACCATTTCACAAACCCAGGATACAGGCCTAGGGCTGTCATGACCGTGCTTGCCCTGAAAATGTGGGCCTACACCTAAAGGGGGAGTTTCTTGGCAGGTAGTTTGACAAAGGGAACGTTTGCCAAACTCTCTTGTCTCCGTACGGCACAGTCTACAGAGGAAGATGCTTACGCCTGGTTGGAAATAGTCTAAGACCTCAAATTGATTTAGCCTCATTAATTCTAAGAATTTAATGCGTCTGGAGATTCACCCTAAAATGATGCCTGACAATTAGCAGCCAATCTATCTCACAGGACCAGTGTGTCTAAATAGGACATGTTTGCCCATTTCCTGTAGTGGAACAGATTGCTCCAAAATATTTAGTAGAGTAAGCCTACCCCACGGCCTCACATTAACCCCTTCCACAGTAGGTGCGAGGAACTAGCTCAAACCACTATCGCAAGCCGTGTCCTTAGTCGTAACGGCAGTACAGAGATATATCTTCACATGACTCCAAAGTCGTAGTCTCCTGGTGGTCGTTTGCCTCGGCTAGCGAGACGACCAACGCGGTGACATTCAGGAATCGCATTGTTGATTTTGGCGAGCTAGTACATCAGGTGCAGGAGCTCATTGTTATGACACCTGTCCTGATTTATCGGCTGCAGCCCTACCTGGCGAACCTTAATTCATGTTCCCCCCCCTCAGTGCTCCCGGAGGTGTGACTGTATAATGAGGGTGAGAGTGAGCTCCTGTCGGCGTTAGCTCCCTGATCTCTCCGGGTCTCGCTCTCCCCTCTGATGAGTGTGTCGTCCTTGGAAGTTCTCTCCCGAACAACAGAACATCACTTTCACAGTCTGGTGCCCGGTCAGCCCACTGTGTTGGGGGGTGGCTTCTGCAGAGATTGATTGTGTTGTTTATTTACTAGATTTTTTTATACGGTCCCCTCCTGGTCATAGATCTTTAAATCCATGGCGGTCCACTAATCGTCTGGCCTCTTATCTGTTAATACTGCTCGGTTCTGAACTATATCGAGGATGTATCGAGGATCCTTTTTGTACCTTTGACTGGCTCTCTTCCTAGGAATGAATCCAGCCATATTGTTGTGTGATCAGCCCACGTTGCCATTTGCACAGTGTTGATAATGTAGTTGAAGTTTGCTTTGTGTAAAAAGGAAGATGATGCCGTGGAGAGGCCTCTCCCATTCTTTGTGCTTGTGTTTCAGTCATTTCCTTTCGAACTGTTATCTAATTAATAGGTCATTGATGAAGTCTTGAACACTTGAACTCTTAACCTGCTGCTGGCCTAGTTCTAGTTCTGTTTCTGTCTCTAAATCGTAACATTGAACCTTGTTCACTAGTGCTTGATACATGCTGTGAAAATGAAAAACACAAATCGCACTGACACAGTATGGTAGTAAAATACCTTTACATGCGAAAATGAATTTACAGTTCGACATTGGGTGCTTGAAAGTCATCGCTATCCACTTCCCTACCAATTTTTTCTGTAAGAAACCAAGTCCTCTTTTCCCCCCCCGAGTCATCGTCCCTGATGTAGTTTCAAAGCACTATGGGATACAGTAAATCACTTCTGCCTAATCCCATGGGAAACTATCGTACGGGTATGTTACGGAAATTAGTTTTGCAAATCAGAGTCCCCGTAATCCATTTTAAATTTTGATTGGGCCACCGTTTGCTCTGTTGTCTCGATACGTTTGGTGCCCAGCACCCCTTTGGACCCCTAGTGGTGTAAGTGTGTGTGTGCGTGCAAGGCTGCACATGTTTTGTGTGTGTGTGTGTGTGTGTGTGTGTGCATGCTTGCATGTGTGTAATGAAGTGAGATCTTTTATCTAATGATTTCACCCACCCCAGCCCCCGATTAAATGTATCCAATCAGCATGCTTTTACACAGCGAGCTTCTGCACATGCTCATGTGCATCAGGTCTAATCAAATTGAGATCACTGAGATCATTTGTGTGCTGCTTGTACTGTGTGCGAATGTGCCATCCGTTGTCTTAGGCTGCATGTTTGACTGTCATACCTGAGAAAATCTGAGTTCATATGGATTCCAATTTCTGTAGTGTTTGACTAAGAATGAAGGAGGAACTTTGGAATTTTTCAGTAGTAAAGATCCATTGTAGGACTACGTCAATTCTGTGGAGCTGTTTTGCTTTGTTCTGTAGACTTTTGCAGTGAAGAAAAAGCTATCCCACTGACGTTATCATGTCTTAATGCCCCCAAAGATCACCCTAACTCACATATGGCTCTTGAGAGTGTGTCACTGTACATCCTCTAGGCCTAGTATTGATTTGATTTATATATATTTATGAAGAGAAATGTAAAATATGGCAGCCCACTCATTGCGTCCTTAAATCAATATTGAACTATAGGTTTGCTACATATTTGAAATATGAACAGGAGCTTTTAAAGAGAAGGAAAACCAGGTGGCATTTTATGGTTATGGTCATAAATATATCCCACCAATCTAGAGGTGGATTCATGTTAAGGTAAATGGAAAGTGAAGTGTCTTGTGAATGCAAGGCCGTAACCATGGAGTCAACATGGGGGCCAATATATATTATGATTATGGCCTTGTGTGAATGCATCAGCCAGACTGAAATTAAGAGTGCTACTAACATCACCCTGAGATTGCGTCTAAATTACCACTTAATGTCACGTCAAGTTAAAGTATCAGCTGCCAAAGACTCCTTATCCTCCATTTGTAGACTACAATTGACTTGTCGCTCAAACCCTCGAATTATCTGTCAGTAAAGAAAAGTTCCCTTGTCAACCTTGCAAGCTACACTGGAAAAAACATTTTATAGAGCAGCTACAGCTAGTTATTCATACCCACCACACTAATTTGTTTAGTATTCAGGAGACTGTAAACTGGATTAGTGATTGTTGTCCAATTGATCGACGGAAATCTCTTCTGCCAGACAATTCTGAGGATGGCACGGGCTTAGAGTTGACATCGATTAACCCTCTCAAACACACAGTTGCTAGCAGCCTCCCAAACATCTCCACTAGTTAGCTGTGGTTCCAATTCTGACATTCTCATTGCAAAATAGGATTGTGTTTGCCCTCTGCACATCCTTGTAAGCAGACGTGGTTGCTATAGCTGGTTCCCAGAAATAGAAATCCTTTGTTCTGGTTTTACCATCGAAGTTCCTCATTGTCAATCAAATTGTCATTGTCAACAAACATGTCTTAGCTTCCAGTAACATGCCTTTTTGAGGAACCCAGATGTTCCCTTAATACCCAGCATGCTTCGTTATTCCGCCAAAAGCCATGGACGTGAAGCTCACTCATCGAATCCTCGTGAACAATAAGGAAATCCATTAAGCCTAGCTGATTACTCTAACGCACATTCACAAGCTCGCTATATTTCCCCGTGTCTCAGTGTTCCAGGTAATTGTCGGTAGCGTAATGAACGTCTTAAAGCCGCGACGCGGTAAAGGTTGCCGCCGACAGGCTTTTGATACGAGCGTTAATGAAGTTTATTAATCTCCGCCGCCCCCGAGGGACCTGTCCAGCGTCTGTGTGCTGAGAAAAGAACTTCTAAAGGTGTTAAAGGTGACCTCTCCTGTACCTGTCGTGTGCTCACACAGGAAGAGCCTTCAGGGCTTGACTCTGATGGGGCAGCTGGGAAATGGTGTCCTTGGCCCTTCGCTGAAGTTCATTTATGAACCCACTAAATGGTCGTTTGTCAACGACGTGTTGGTGACCGTGATGATGGATAGCAGCAGATTTAGCTTTCTTATATATATTTTTTTATTCTGCAGAGTTGAAATTGGGGTGAGAGTTATCTGAACTTTAGATCCATGTTTCATGGCTGCTTCTGCGTGAGTGGGAGGGTAGAATGTATTGCAATCCATAGAGTGCCTAACCTGTATCCATGCGTCATGTGTGCATGTTCTCGCTGCCAAAAGCTTGAACTTGGCCATAGGGAGTCGGCACGTTTTGCTAGCGCTAAAGATCTGTCTCCATATTGATCTCTGGTTGGCAGACAGACTGTTACTCTGACCTTTGCTGCGGTCCGTAGCTTGCCGAGACCCAGACAACGCCTGCTTCTGACATCTCACAGAGAGACACAAAGCTTCAGATATGGTCCGGAATGTGAAATGAACGCACAGAGAAACACACACACACACATGCAGGTGTGCGCACACAAACAAAAACACACACGTTATTGAGTTTCTCGTCTATTCTCCGTCTCCTGTTTTTTTTCCTTGGGCCCTCCTTAGCTTGCCACTCTGAGTCAGTACACAACATTGATTGATGAACTAATGGCGATAATACTAATTTGTGTGGATCAATACTTGTTGACCTTCGTAAGCTTGTTCCAGTCTGGAGTAATGATTAACGCAAGGCTGGAGCCCAACACATGGGAAAGTCATTCAAACCCATATCTGGTTAAGGTTACAATACGAATCATAGAAGTGTGTCAGTTTAGGGAAGTTTGGCTTTCTGCAATTACTGTAGTGTTCATCAACTTGTGTTTTTTTGTTTCAGGTGTGTGTGGTTGCTGTGGTCCCCTGAGGCCCAGGTACAAACGCCTCGTGGACAACATTTTTCCAGAGGATCCCAAAGTGAGTAGGACTCTTTCTCTCTCTCTCTCTCTATCTTCTCTCTCTCTCTCTCTCTCTCTCTCTCTCTCTCTCTTCTCTCTCTCCTTTAAACAACCGCTTCTTAGGCTTTGCAAATATTAAAACCAAACAAGCTCTTTCCCACCAAACTTTGGTTATTTATTCAAACGTTTTAGACTCTAAAATCATAATTGGAGACATTCTAGAACTGTCCGAGTTCTGAAGTTACATTCTGGTGGCTCCTAAATCTACTTGGCCTGCCCTACTGCATTGTTATAAACAAGTTCGATTAGGTTTCGGTCTTGCTGTAAACAAACTCCACTTAACATGTTGACCAGAATTGCATCCACCAACATGTCCGACGTCTGTGAACAATGGTATCTTGAGCCTTCAATTTCAGTCGACGCTAATTATTTCCTTGTTCCGCTTGCAAGTTCTCAACAATTTACCCTAGGACAACACAAGGTGGTCATCAAAGCGTGACGGTGGTTCTAACCAACAGTAATTAAGACATGATGTCAGCCATCTTTGTCCTGTCAACTTCCTTGATGATGCGTACGCCCCCATCAACGCTGCACCCTTTATCCTCATTAAATCTGTTTATCGCCACGCCGACCTACAGCCTGAAACGAGAACACCCTAACATAACGTACAAGCATGTTCATCACCCTCATCACAAGACAGGCCATTTGCGAACACATGCGGAGGCCCCGGCCCATGAGGAACGGTTTAGTGCCGAGATAACAAGGTGTTTTTCAATTAGCTGTCACCTCCAGCTCCACACGTTGGCTAGCGTGACGGAGGAGGAGAAGACTAGCCGCTGACTTCGGCTACCATGAAAAAACCTCGCAACGATGCGAAGTAATTAGATTTCCTTAATACGGCACGTGAAACCG